>LR994549.1:10493783-11093783 GCA_905187585.1 Cyaniris semiargus | reverse complement strand
TAAAAATGTACGGTTCCCACGCAATAAACATATTTTGACGCAACGGAGTTGCAACTTGCAGGAATCATCTGGTATAATAATAATATTATAGTCCCCGTTTAGTGTGGTTCGTTTCCCATACAAAAAAAACAATCGACGTTAATTAGCTAATTTCATACTATTACTACCTAAATTTATATGCACATCTATTTATTTTGCAATACCATTCCCGCGAAATATATTTAAAATACTTGATTTCACACAGAAGTCACATTTTTATTGATTTTTTTATAAAAAGTGACATAAGCCACAAATGTCACTATGTGTGAAATAAAGTATTTTAAATATATTTCTCGGGAATGATATTGCAAAATAAATAGATGTGCATATAAATTTAGGTAGTAATAGTATGAAATTAGCTAATTAATGTCGATTGTTTTTTTGTATGGGAAACGAACCACCTTAAAGTAATATAATATTTTTAAAATATACTCGAAAATCTAAAAGTAATATAAAATACTTGAACTATTTTATATTACTTTATATTTCAAATTTCAACATTATTTTCCACAACTTTTACCAAGACCAATTACTTGGCAACATTATCGTGCAAATAAATACGATTAATTTTGTACCTTACGTCTGTGCCATAGAGTATATTATATTATAACTAGTGATCAACTACAACACGATATCTTTCGTCCCTTTTTTTGATGGAGTACTCATTTAGTTATGTATATTTATTTAAAATATTTTTATTGAAATGCAGATTTTTCGATATATTAAATAATATTTTAACACTACAGTACACGCGCCCCATTTTTTTACACGAGTACTCGCGTGGCCTACCATGGTAGGCAATTTGAAAATATTAATTGTTCTCATAATTATTATTATTTTAATATAACGACAAATAAAATCAAAAATATAATCATTTTATAGGTCTACCAGAATCTGATGGCAAAAAGTGATAAAATAAATTGACTCTAGCAATACCGGGGTAATTGGAATAAAACATTTTGATCCTTTTTTTTCTTATAGCGGCTGATTCTGTGTATTAAACATGCAAATATTAAAATTTATCCAATGATCAAGGATATTTTTTGAAAATCTGCTGTCAAAAATTGCCATCAGATTCTGGTAGACCTATACTTACTTATAAAAACAAAAACTATTCAATAAATTATTAAATGACAAAAATTAACGAATTTCTAAATTTCTATGAAAATGTGACAAACATCGTACTGATGAAATTAAACATGTGTATTCCTTTCGTGAAACTAAAATAAGGTAGACTTTCGTTTGTTTTATGTTATTCGACATTCAATGCTACTTACAGGTCAGAATAAAACCAGAAATCACAAATCTAGTACCACTTTTTTGCGTTGACATTGCCCCATGCATCTTATCGGTGGGGTTAAATCGTGTTGTATTCCTAAAAAATCCTGAATTTCCTAAAAATATCTATATAAAATTCTTATAAATTGTTTCTTCTATATTTTATAAACTCAATTATTTTTAGAGCGACCGCAGACTTACAATTTCAAGTTGGCCAACTAAATCGCATAGTATACCAATAGCTATAGCGACTTATGAGAACTCGCACATTGCATCCAACTAAATTGTACAGCTAAATAATTGGATACCAATCGTATCAGAATTCAGAACCGCGATTCCCTTCCGATTACCCACAGTTAAAAAGTTGTCCAATTAAATTGTGATACTACATAATATTTTAGTTGCACGATAGTTGGCCAACTTGAAATTGTATATCTGCGGTGACCCTTATATCTTGATTATTTTTTCTAAGAATGAACGCCCCTGAACTTCAGGAGTCACCGGATTAGCTAATTAGGGTTCCGTACCCAAAGGGTAAAAACGGGACCCTATTACTAAGACTTCGTTGTCTGTCCGTCTGTCTGTCTGTCTGTCCGTCTGTCCGTCTGTCTGTCAGTCTGTCTGTCTCCAGGCTGTACCTAACTCAAGAACCGCTATAGCTAGACTTCTGAAATTTTCACAGATTGTGTATATCTGTTGCCGCTATAACAATGAATACTAAATACAAAATAAGGTTAATATTTAAGGGGGCTCCCATACAAGAAACGGAATTTTTTTTTGCCTTTTTTGCTCGCAATCAATAATGAGAACAGCTAGGCACTTGAAATTTTCACAAAATCCTTAATTATATTTGTACTTTAATAATTAATTACAAAAATAAAATAAAATAAATATTTAAGGGGGGCTCCATACAAAATACACAATTTTTACCAACTTTCGCTTTATAACGGTACGGAACCCTTCGTGCGCGAGTCCGACTCGCACTTGGTCGATTATTTCATCATAAAAAGATTTTATATTCAGCACGTGTGACTTAAAGGGACAAATCTAAGTACCACCTATAAAAAAGATGATAAATGTCATTATGTAGTATTACAATTTGGGACAGACCGAAAAAAATACATACAATGTAATATTAAAAAAATATGTGAATGGAAATAATTATAGGACCTGATATACTTAATATTTTATTATTAACTCTATTAACCAATCCCTTTTGCTTTTTTCTTACTTAATTGGTTTTATCTGTACATATCTCTTTTAATTCTTTATGTAAAACATGTTGTAAAATATGATTCAGAACTTATGTAACTAAAAGAAGAGAAAAACGCTTGTTCGTGCCTACTTTTAAAGTATCTTCTTTTGAAAAACATGTTGACGAACAAGAGTAAAATAAAACATGTTTTTGAGAAGAAATAACATCGCTGTGTAGACTACGTCGCGTATTTAGAGCTGGTATGGATCAATAATTCCTTTTTGGAATATGAGTTGTATTTTCCAAAAAGATATATTTAATAAAGTGTGCAATTACAAAGTAAATAATTTACAAGTATTTGTTTCTTTTTAATAAGCAAGTATTAGTGGAAAATATTTTTTTAAATTTTCGTGCAGATTTCGTTTAACCTTACCACACTGTGACGACACGCACTACGTCGCGTTTGCGTCATCAGAACTCCAACAACGCTCAAACGGGGAGGACGTGGGATGAAAGAGTGAAGTGCTTTGTTAGAAACATTATAATTTATTTATTTTTCAAATGTTTCTAATATCGGAATCGTAAAGTACAAAGTATTAGGATAGGTAAATATTATTTGAATATTATTTTCAGCTATTATATGGTTGATAATAATTTCAGTTAACTAAAACTTACATTTTTTGTTGCAGGTTTAAAATCCGAACGCCATCATGGCGTCGGACGAACAATTTTCGCTATGTTGGAACAATTTCCATGCGAATATGTCAGCAGGCTTTCATGGCCTGCTGTCACGTGGAGATCTAGTAGACGTAACTTTGGCTGCCGAAGGCAGATTATTACAAGCACACAAATTAGTTTTATCAGTATGTTCTCCCTATTTTCAAGAAATGTTCAAAATGAACCCAACTCAGCATCCCATAGGTAAGTGGATTTCGATCAGACTTTACGTATTACTTGAATGTCGTTAGTGTTACTAATATTGTTTTATTGTTGCAGTATTTTTAAAAGATGTTAGTCATTCGGCGCTAAGAGACTTATTACAATTTATGTATCAAGGTGAAGTTAATGTTAAGCAAGAAGAATTAGCGTCATTTATTAGTACAGCGGAACAACTTCAAGTGAAAGGTTTAACCGGTAATTCAAATGAAGAAAGTTCCACGCCATCCAAACCAAAGCCGACCTCAAGGCCAGGCCCGAGGTCGTCACAACAAAGGCAATCTGTTATGACTAAGTTAGAGACTGATTTAGATTCTAAGCCCTCCTCAACTCCAGTAGCAATTAAGAGACCAAATAGGCCGTCAATAGCATCAAATAATTCATCGTCATCTCAAAGTGGACCTGCGAAACGGAAATGTGTGGACCCATTAGAAGCTGGGCCGTCAGGGTCAGCTAAAGACGAATTTGTAACGATACCAGATGAAGATGAAAATAATGCCGTGGCACCGAAAATGGAACCAGAATTTGTTAACGAAAGTATGTGGGATGAAGATGACGATGGCACGAATAATGATGAAACAAATTTCGGCGAAGATGACTCGAATATGGAAATGACTGGTAAATATTGTTTGTCATACTTCTTAGTATAATTATCCAACTTTCTTTGTCGTTTTTAACTTTTATTTATTTTTCTACAGGCTTTGATAGTTCGGCAACGGGAGATGGTAATCTTACTGGAACTGGGGAAGGTGGAGCTGTAGGTGATGCACAAGGTAGGTTTACTCTTCATTTGCTGGGTTAGCTTCTATTATGATAATATAATAGAAGGTAGCCTCTATAAAACGTCGCAAATTTTCGTGATCTAAATTTTTATTTCAATTTTATCGGTATAAATTTAATAAATAGATCACGAGAGTTCTAGAATGTAAGTGAGATTTGTAAGTTTACTATTAGTCAAGGTAACTAGTACCTTGTTTTCTTGTAATTTATTGAAATGTTACAGGGTGTCGCGTAAGACCTAGCTCTTATCGAGACATAAGGTTTTGTTTCAATGGTAATGGTAACCGTAATGAGGTAAGGTATGTATGTATGGTAAATAGGTAATGTAGATGCATAGGTACGTATCGGTTGTAACACAGGTATACGGTACTTATCGTGAAGGTATTGGTTGGTATTCTGGTCAAAGGTAATTTGCCTAATTGAGTGATAACAAACAAATACACTTCCAAATAGCATCTTTGTTTTCATTCAATTGGCACCGTTAACAGGTCAGGTAATATTTTGGCTAAGTGTATGTTTTCGGAAACTGGTAAGTCTTGGTAAAGGTAAGTTACATAAGGCTGGTTAATATCTCGAGTGTTCAGTGTTCAGTTGTCTAGTAATTACCGTGGATTATTTACTAGTCCGTGGAGCGGGCGACGGACTCGCGCGGCGGACGGCGGGCGCACGCACGCTTTTTGCAATAACGTTTCCTTTGCAAAAAGCGTGCGAATAAATTAGTAAATAATCTATGGTAAGCTACAACTGTACATGATCTAGATTAGGGCCGACGCTAAAACACGGGTGGATGTGGGTCCGGGCGCACGCGTCTGAAGACCGCCGCGGGCTGGCACCCGACGCGTGCGCCCATCTCATTTAGGCTGGTTTTAGTGTCATACGGGCTATCGGTACGGATCGCTCCGTATATATGCAATATGCATTGCGCTATTAGGAGCAGAGTAATGCGGAGGGATCCGTACGGACCCGTCCGCATTACTCCCTAAGTGTAGGCGCACACGATGCGACAGGCGTCTGCGACAGCTCGACGACTAGACGCAACGACAGGCTACGGCCGACAATTTTCATATATTTTGTTCGAAGCTCCGCACACGACGTCAGAGTCGCAGAGTCGCAACGACAAGCTAGAGGAGCCGCTCGCGCTCGTAAAACTTCATACAGATCGGTCTACAGAGCGATCTGTACCGACGGTCCGCGTGACACTAAAACCAGCCTTAGTGCGCTCCGTCGCACGCGCCTGCGCTGCCCATACTATTTTTCATTATACACACGCGAGCGTGCGCCCGCGCGAGTTTTAACGTAGGCCCTAAAAATACTAGCAGCGCTTTCCACTGCAGCACACGCTATACATAATACAACACACGCTATGCACACGTTACTCACAATGTACAACTGTTTTACACAGCACAGTTTTGAATCACACATATATATACATATATATATATATATATATATATATATATATATATATATATATATATATATATATATATATATATATATATATATATATATATATATATATATATATATATATATATATATATATATATATATATATATATATATATATATATATATATATATATATATATATATATATATATATATCCTGGCAATTAAAAACGTGTTACCTACTCTGCGCAAAATGAAGTGTTGGAAACAAAATATCTTCTCAGTCAGGTTAATAAAAGTCAAGTTTCATGATTTTTTGTTTTAATATACCAGACCGACCATATTCTCGAAACAGGGTATGGTGGCCAGCACCCCCTCCCTAGCTGAAATCCTGGGTACGCCCATGTAAGTAAGTAGGTATTAAATATCTCCGAGTGAGACTTTTTAAATACCACAGACTTTTCTCAGATAATCAGATCATTTAAAATTTATAAATTAAATGTAGTATTATAATATTATTACTTATTTTTAATAACGATAACTGCCACCTATGTACACTCGTTTAACAACAAAATACGTAAGTCCGCGGCATTGTTGCAAATTTAATTATTTAATAATTTATTTATATTTTGCTAGCTATTTGAAAAAAACTGTCGAAATAATAAACAGGATTTTAACTTTAATGTTAATATTATATAATTTATTGGTTTCTGATAATAATGGAGGATCTACTCAAGGGCCATAGCGCCCTCTTTGCTTTGTACGGCGCAACAGGGCGCCGCGGCGCACACTTAGGAGTTAGGGACCCCCTTTCCTAATTCCTATACAAGTATCTGCTGTCGATTATCTGTTACATCGCTTTCGCAATATACTAAATCACTTTGCTGAGATCCCATTTGCATTGCCACGTTAATTAGGTATCCTTGTCGCACTATAACAGACATGCAAGCTTACAAGGATGTTTTGAAACGTTATCATGGGGTCGTGGATGCGCAGCAGTTGTCAATGGCGCTACATATAATAATATGACAAATGCTTATATACTAATATTATAAATGCGAAAGTGTGTCTGTCTGTATGTCTGTTACCTCTTCACGCCCAAACCGCTGAACCGATTTTGGGGATACTTTGAGTCCCGGGAAAGGACATAGGATACTTTTTAAAAGAAAAACGTACGGTTCCCGCACGATAAACGAATTTTAGCGCAACGGAGTTGCGGGCGTCATCTAGTATTTTAATAAATTGGAAAGTAATAGGTACTTGACTCTTGGGCCCGTAGTCAGTACTCAAGATGCATCTCGGTCTTAAGACACGGTTCAGGCTCTGTGATTGGTTGTATGTCAAAATTTGGACCAATCACAAAGCCGAACCGCGTCTTGAGACCGGGTCGCATCTTAAGTACGTCATAATTTTTATAATGCTATCTAAGTTAAGGCCATCCCCCGAGCAAACGACCTTGACCATACATTTGACGCGTTGCCGAGATCGCACAAAAATCTTATTTTTGTTACTTATCTTAGTTCGAAATTGATCTAAAAAAAATTTAAAACGGGGAATATGTAGTTAATGACATTGTCTATCTATTGTCGTGTGTTTCAAATAAACGTAATTTGTAAATACTTGGGAGATGCTGAAAGTATGCTTCAATTTTAATAAATTGGTATTACTTTGGAAGCTAATATTATAAGAGTATATAAACAAAAATAGAAAATTTAAAACGGGGAAAGGAATGTTGATATACTGAAGATTATTGCTGTATTTTTATTATAACTTTGTAGCTTTCAAATTATGAGTTTATAAGGCTCTAAATACGGTAAATTACAGAATCTCCGTAGGGGAAGGCCCATTATAAAAAAATAATTACGTACAACTGTAGTACAACTTGATTTTTTTGCTTATAAAGTTGAAATGTCGTAATTTTGACATAACAACTTTTTAATTTGTGTTTTAAAAAGTTCTAACGTCAAAATTGTAACCATATAAGCAGTAAAGTTCATGTTCATCTTCATCAAATATAATTAGGGGAAACCTTGAAGGTCTGTATTACATAAAAATCCATACTAATCCCAACTAACAAAAATTGCTCCTGTAGTGGTTTATATTGCCAAAAATAATATTCTTATAGGAGTTGTATTATCGCTAATAAGGGTGCATTTGGGCACAATTTATAAAGATAATAACCTTATACCCTCCTTATAGTTGCTTTATTGTCCGTTTTTTTTCCTTATACGTGTTTTATTATTGTCCGATAAAAGGGAGTTTAAACTCAATGCGGCAAATCAAAAGCTCTTAAAATCCGTTGGCCCTTTTTGCTGTCATAAGTGATTTACATTTTCGCAACAGTTTGGAGAAGAAATAGTAACGTCAGCCATTTTACTGTCAAGTAAACGATAAGTCATTATTTTATGTATAGTTTATTTACCTGATTTAGTGCTCGTTTATAGTGAAAAGTGTATGGGAATTCAAATGCATGATAAAATGTGATACGCTGTGTGTTTTGGTATCAACTCGCCCTTGAATTTAAGCTGTTTTTGAGCTAAAAACGTCACTAATTATTTAGTCAAGTTAAATACAGTGCTTTTAAGAGAACAACAGGATTCATACATCGTCTATAAGGAGTCTATGAGAGTAAAGACTTTATAACGGCATCAATTGTTTCTTATACTATCGCCATTTTACATATCGTTAGGGTTCCTTTCACACTAACAAAATCGCACCTAGCTAGTGTTATTCCCGTATATTATATATAAAAATGATTTTTTTCCACTGTAGTTGGGTTGGCTTAAAGAGACCTCTTTATAAGGATACTTTAGCTCACTTTTGTGCACTAATTTTAAGTTTGAAATATTATTAAAAATACGTGATTATCAAATTAATTGTTTTATTTATTTTTTTCTTCTATAACCATCGCTCCTTTTCAACTTCTTCCAGTGTTTTGAATCCCTTTTTAGGGTTCCGTACCCAAAGGGTAAAAACGGGACCCTATTACTAAGACTTCGTTGTCTGTCCGCCTGTCTGTCTGTCTGTCTGTCTCCAGGCTGTAGCCTGTATCTCAAGAACCGCAATAGCTACAATTTTGAAATTTGCCCGGATTGTATGCATTTATTGCCACTATAACAACAAATACATAAAACAAAATAAAATTAATACATAATATAATATCTAAGGGGGCTCCTATACAGCAAACATGTTTTTTTTCGCTTTTTTTGCTTGTTATCAATAATGGCAACAGGTAGGCACTTGAAATTTACACAAAGGCCTTAATTATATGTGTTCTTTAATAATTAATAATACTTAATATTAAAATAAAATAAATAGAGGGGCATAAATAAAAAAAATCAATTTTTTGGCCTATTTTTGCTCCATGAAAGTACGGAACCCTTAGTGCGCAAGTCCGACTCGCACTTGGCCGATTATTCCGCTCCGCAAGAAATTCACACAATCTGTTTTACATTTAAAATGGCGAATTTAGTTATGTAAAGCATTTTAATGTAACCTTAAAGAGAATAATATCTTTATAATCACTGTATAAGGGAATATGGATTGCTTTCATCCTTGTTAAGGTCATATAAAATGTTAGCATTCGTTTGTTGGATAGACGTCTTATTAAATGCGCCTATAAGTTAAAAGCATTATAGTTACCTTGTGCATTACTTTTATAAGAATTGTTGACCATATTAAAAGCCTTTATATGTCTTTGAATATTATAAAAAGCTAAAAAGCAATGTAACGCTAAGCTATAAGATGAACATATTTCGAAGCCTTATATTAGCCGTATAAATTGGAGTTATTGACGTTTACCCAACCAAATTATAAGAATTAAGGTAATATTAGCCAAATCTTCTAATAATGTGCCAATAATAATGTGCCATGCGTTATTGCGATAATGCGTCCCGATTCCTTGCACACAGCTGCGTTTTTATCGTCCGATATTTCTTACGAGAGAGCGCCGCGCCGCGACGCGACGGCACTATTATACCATCTCTCTCAGGTATGCAAGAAAAGTCAATATCGCATGCGTTATTGCGATATATGTACTTCCATTGGGGCGTTATTATCGCAGCAGTGTGTAATACATGACCATCCTAATACAAAATGTACTGAAAACAGATATCGCAATAACGCATGCGTTATTATCGACCGATAATAACGCGCCTGTGTGCGGGAGCCTTTATGATTTGAAATACATTCTACCTACAGCTTGGCAAAGAAGAGTCTGACGCGGTGACAGCTGGAACGAGTTTTTATTTATGACAACACTACATTACTTGTCAACTCTAGTATATATATTGTGTGATGTGTCAAAAGCGAAGCGTAGGGTTGCCTATATTTAAAGAAAAGCGCCCTCATTTAAATCCACACTCTTCTTTGCCAAGCTGTACTTATGTAGCTAGCAATCAACAGGTACGGCCAACTAGACGGTCTAGATAGGTCTACCAGAATCTGATGGCAAAAAGTGAGAAAGTAAATTGACTCTAGCGATACCGGGGTAATTGGAATAAAACATTTTGATCCTTTTTTTCCCTTATAGCGGCTGATTCTGTGTGTAAAACATGCAAATATATAAATTTATCCAATGATCAAGGATATTTTTTGAAAATCTGCTGTCAAAATTTGCCATCAGATTCTGGTAGACCTATAATAAAAACAGTTATAGGGACGAAAAAAGTGGAATTACCTAACAGCAAGGTGTTTAAAATTTTACTTGATAGTTAATAATTATTTTTACTTACAAATACTTGTTATGTGCTCCCTAGACGGTAATTCAGCATGACATGCATTTATGTGACAGTTGCATGCAGCATGACATGCCGATCGTGAAACGATCATGCGTGCATGTTATGCACATATTGCAGGACGAAAAATTAAAGAAGTTGTCAATCAATGTACAGCACGTAGTTTGCATGTCATTCGCATCAATCACTACAATAAACGATCAGGCGTGCATGACAGCACGTAACGCATGTCATGCTGAATTACCGTCTAGGGAGCGTTTAAGTTACTAACAAAGTAACAACTTAAACACTCCCTACACGGTAATTCAGCATTACATGCATTTACGTGACAGTATTAAAAATTGTTGCATGACACGCCTATCGCGAAACGACCACGCGTGCATGTAATGCACATATTGCAGGACGAAAAATTAAAGAAATTGTCAATGTACAGCACGTAGTTTGCATGTCATTCACATCAATCAATACAATAAAGTATTTAAAACGATCATGCGTGCATGGCAGCACGTAACGCATGTGATGCTGAATTATCGTCTATTTTGTGCTTAACACGACTGTGATGTGCGTGAAACGGGACGGTTTCCGTTATTTGTGGTATCCCTAAAAACGCCGTAAGATCTATGGTCATATTGTGTCATTATTAGATTGTTTACTATTTTGAGAATCTAAATAAAATATGATTTATTGTAAATTAATAATAAAATTATAACTTGTGTTATATAAAGAGACATAAATATTTAAAAATAGAAAGTGTTGTATATTCAGTGAAACAAATAAGTGTGTAAAAAGCGCTGAACGTGTTCATGTCAAAAGTTTTGATTTGATAATAATTTGTGTATCAGGTGTTTGATAAGTGATTGTTATAATTTGTGCTTCAAATTTTATGTGGATTATAATTGGTATGTACTCTCTCTGTTTTATTTTTAGTTCACGGTTTTTAAAAGTCGGTAAAATTACAATACTTGTTGACGACGATAAACGTCATTTTCGTAGAGGATTATTTTTAAGCCTTTAAAGCTTATATTATTCGTCAAATAGAAAATATAGATCAAATGTATATCATCAAGAAATTACGTTTTTTTATAAATATTTGAACAGGCTCACGTCGATTTCAATAAAATGAACTTATCAAAATATAGGCTTGTAAACATAACCTCAAATAACTTTTGCATCTTTAATATTCTTTGAATCTAACATTCTTTACCATTTTACATTGTTTAAACATTGATTTTATAAATTACAGTTACAAAAATACATTATCTTTATTTATTTTATTAATTATTGTTCTCTGAATATTATACTACCATTGACAATGCATTTCATATTAAAATATTTACATAATTTCTGTCCTTATAATTTGATCGAACTTGTCATTGATGAAAATATTCAGTAAGTTACAAGAAAGGCCACCAACTCTTTCGGTGGCCTAGCCTAGCCCTATGTTAATTGTTAAGTAGCAATGTTGACTGTGATTGCAAAATTATTGTATTCCTTAGTAAATCTTATTTTATTATCAAGGATGTTTATTATAAGAAAAGTCAAGTTTGGATATATTATTTTGTTTCACGATAGAAGTCACCAATTTTTTAATAATTTTGGTTTGATAAATTTTGGAAATTGAAAAAGGTTTTGTGTTCAATGTAAAAAAAAAACTTTATTTGTTCGGACTATAGTTAAATGCCACAATTGAGTATAATTTATAACCACTCCCTACTTTCAGTTTGCTAATAGGAACTTACAGTAAGTTTGTGAGTAAACCGTGACCTATCATAATCCAGCTGTCTGTATGTTTTTAAATCTGAATCAAATTGAAATTGAAAATTTGGATTACTCTTGTAATCCACATTTTCTTCAGCCAGACTGCTTGATTAAAAAAAATGTATGTGGCATTCAGGACTGCCGCGTTAAAGCTATTGCAGCTAGCAGCTAGTCTACACTCATACGTCTAGTCGCATGCACACAAACACTGTGCTGAAGTCTGCCGAACTGAAACGACGTTTAAGACGATGCATGGCTTTCAAAACCGCACTGCTGTGTCAGTCTGAGTGGGGGTTTATTTTCGTTACTTAATTTCTTGATTCGTTTGCTGTGCTCAAAACCGGCGATAAAATTCATATAAATGTACCACATATTATGAGGTTTATGGTTTTAGTGTTCTTAAGGAACAAGTACTAAAAAAAACCGACTGTATTGTGTTACTTATTCTTAGAAGATTGTTATGCTGTAGCCGTCATTGAATTATATTTCTTATTTTCTGTTTTTAGTTTTTATTATTGTGGCATGGCATTATTTATTTCTCTATATACAATCAGGTGGCCATTGTAATTCAATGATAGACATGCCTATCATCTTTTAATGTAGGTAAACAAACTATGTTTTAGAAAATCTTCATTAATGTAGGTAATGTAAAATTAATAAGAAAACATCCAGAAATAGAAGGAAAATGATTTGTAGTTCAAATAAAAATGGTTTAATTGAACTACAAATGATTTTCTGTTATTTTGATCTTTAATGTATCTGAAAAACTTTCAAAATATTATTAAATATTATATTACCCACAATAACTTTTACCGCCGTACTCAGAGACATTTAAATATGATTAACCTTCAATTTAATGAATAGTTTGACAGATAATGTATGGGGCTTATGTCAAAATTTTTAATTAATTACATTTAAGTAATTAATGTTCCACTCTGAGTGCGGCAGTTAGTGTGATAATCATTTAAATCACAGGTAGTCTTTACATTAATATGGATTTTTATAGCTATTTAGATAAGCCAAAATAGTTAAATTCACTCAACATCTTGTAGTTTTTAGTTTCCCTGATTTTTTTCATTTATACTTAATATTATTATAAAAATAATTAATTTCATATGATTTGTTAAAATACACACGATATATAAAATATTTGTTAGTTATGTGCAATTTACAAAAAATATTATTTTACCACCATAGAAATTTTTCTTATGTTTAAATGTTTTATACCAGCATAAGCACATGCAGCTGTAATATTATTTTTTCTTGTGTATTGTTATTTTAGAGTAATGTGTTTAATTGTAGTGTAATGTGATGTCTCATTTGTTGAATTCATCAGAACCAATCAGAATTCACTTTTTATTATTATAGCCTATTTCAATAATAATAATAATAATAAGTTAAACAGAGTTAAACCAATGACTTGTATCTGATTAAAAAAAACTTGTCTTAAGGGTCTTCCCCTACGGAGATTCCGTAATTTACCGTATTTAGAGCCTTATAAACTTATAATTTGAAAGGTACAAAGTTATAATAAAAATACAGCAATAATCTTCAGTAAATCAACATTCTTTTGCCCATTTTAAATTTTCTATTTTTGTTTATTATACTCATGATGCTTCCAAAGTAATACAAATTTATTAAAATTGAAGCATACTTTCAGCATCTCCCTAGTATTTACAAATTAGTAATTACGTTTATTTGAAACACACGACAATAGATAGACAATTTCATTAACTACATATTCCCCTTTTAAATTTCTTTAGATCAATTTTGAATTAAGATAAGTAAAAAAAATGGGATTTTTGTGCAATCTCGGCAACGCGTCAAATGTATGGTCAAGGTCGTTTGCTCGGGGGATGGCCTTAAAGGTTTTTTTTTTAATTTTATTTCTTAGTAAGTGTGGCTGAGCATCACTCTACAGTCTACATTCACTCTTTTCTATTTATAAACTTTACTTTTCCAAATGTATAAAATTTATTTGCATTTAAACTCTTCTACCCTGAAACTATCCAAAAGTCACAAACAATAAATATTTTTAAGAAACGAGTTAAGGAATATTATCTAAATCTGTCATGATAGTTAACTATAAATGTACTTACATTTATTTGCATTTAAACTCTACTACCCTGACACTATCCAAAAGTCACAAACAATAAATATTTTTAAGAAACGTGTTAAGGAATATTATCTAAATCTGTCATGATAGTTAACTATAAATGTACTTACCTTCTTTCATAAATTATATTTGTGTAAATTTTATGCTGCTCGCCAGTTCTGTTTTACTTGAACTTGGCTTGACACGCTACCGCGTGTCTAGATGTAGTTTATACAAATAATTTTTATTATAACATGTTATTTATATATATGTAGTACATTGTATATGTAGTATATTTAGTCATAATATTAACTATACTTCTATTTTTAGGGTTCCGTACCCAAAGGGTAAAAACGGGACCCTATTACTGAGACTTCGATGTCTGTCCGTCTGTCTGTCTGTTCGTCTGTCTCCAGGCTGTAACTCAAGAACGGTAATAGCTAGAGAGTTGAAATTTTCACAGATTATGTATTTCTGTTGCCGCTATAACAACAAATACTAAAAACAAAATAAGTTAAATATTTAAGCGGGGCTCCCATACAACAAACGTGAATTTTCAAACATTTTTTGCTCGGTATCAATAATGACAACAGGTAGGCACTTGAAATGTTCACAAAATACTCAGCTGTTTTTATACTTTAATAAATAATAATGAAATTTAAATAAAATCATTAATAAAGTCCCGTGCAAAAAACACTTTTTTTAACTATTTTTGCTCTATTATGGTATGGAACCCTTCGTGCGCGAGTCCAACTCGCACTTGGCCGATTTTTTATTGTATTTTAAAATTAAAGGTTGTCTGGCAGAAACTGCTGTTAGCAGTAAGACCACCTGTTTGTACATAGTTTTCCTATATATTGTTTTTAAGTTTAACTTTAGTTTTAAGTTGTACAATTAAAGAATTTTCTATTCTATTCTACCCTTTCATCAATGTTTGATTTTTCAATAAATAATAATTAATAATAAAAAGAAAAAAAACTTTATTGCATTAAATACTACAAACAATAACTTATTACTAGAGGACTCCACACTAGGTCAGACCTGTCTCCAGGCCAAGGATACGTAGCAGTGGATCGGAGGGAGTATACAATCTTCGGTGTGTACTTTTCCCCGAATAAACCCCTCGCCGAATACGAGGCACTTTTGGGCGAATTGCAGGCGGCAGTATTAAGAACGGCTCCTAGGCCCATTCTTGTCGCCGGCGATTTCAACGCAAAGCATGCAGCCTGGGTCTGTGACCAATGCCCGGGGCGATGCAGTGCTGGAGTATTCTAAACCGCGGGGACGCATCTACCTGCGTTCGGCATCAGAGAAGTTCGATACTTGACCTCACGTTTGCCAGCCCTGCGGTTGGAGAGATGGTCGGTGACTGGAGGGTGATGAGGGACGTTGAGACACTGTCTGATCATCTCTATATCAGATATAGTGTCTCCCCCCCACAAGCCGCCCAACTGAACCCTCGCCAATCGGTGAGAGGTGCGGAGTTTCCACGGTGGGCGCTCTCGAATTTGGACCAGGAGGCGCTCGAGGAGGCAGCAGAGGCAGAGGCCTGGGCCCCCAGGCCTACGATTCCCGTTAACGTAAACAAGGAAGCGCTATGGTTTCGCGCAGCACTCACCCGCATATGCGATGCGGCCATGGCATACACCAGTATGCCATGGCGACCACCAGGTCGGAAGAGATAGCAGAGCTCCGACGCCAGTGTGTGCGTACACGTCGGTCATATCAGAGACAGCGGCGCAGAAGGACTCCGGATGAATCATTGCTGGGGCGGCTCCGAGAGGAGTATGTTGTGGCCAAGAGCGCGCTGAGTGTCACCATAAAAATGGCTAAGGACACTGCCCGCCAAGAAAAGCTAGCCGAGCTGGATCGAGACCCGTGGGGACGTCCATATCGGACAGTGAGGAAGAAATTCGGCCGTGGACCGCCAGTTATGGAGACGCTTCTCCCGGAGCAGCTCACCAGAATAGTATCCACGTTGTTCCCGACAGTGGCTATCTCGGAACCCTTGGTCGGTAACAATGAACCATTAGAAGAGGTCCCGCCTGTTACGGATGGCAAGCTTAGTGCCGCTGTCCTGAGGCTCAAAGAAAAGAGCAAGACCGCCCCGAGGCCCGATGGAATTCCCGGCCGCATCTGGGTAAAGTCATTAGGTCCTTTGAAGGAGAGGCTCCGGGAACTGTTTAGCATCTGCCTGGCTCAGGGGGAGTTTCCGGAGTGCTGGAAAGAGGAGAAATCGGTACTTCTACGGAAGGAAGGTCGCCCCATCGATTCCTCGTCGGTTTATAGGCCCATAGTCCTTCTGGTTGAGGCGGGCAAGTTACTGGAACGAGTGATTGCGTCAAGAATTGTCAAACATCTTGAGCAAGAGGGACCAAACCTGTCAGAGGCACAGTTTGGTTTCCGTGCATAGCGCTCAACAATTGACGCAATTCTCGAAGTGAAGGACTTTTCGGAAAAGGGGACAGCTGATGATGGCGCAGTAGTGGCAATATCTCTTGACATTGCCAACGCGTTTAACACACTACCATATGAAGCGATTGAGGAGGGCCTTTGCGATTTGGAACTTCCCACATACATGCGCAGAATCGTCGCCCAATATCTGCGGCGTCGGACCATTGTATGTATTGGACGAGATGGCTGAGTGTTCCGGTTTGTGACGTGGTGCGGTGTTCCACAGGGGTCTTAGGCCCTCACCTGTGGAACATCGGATACAACCGTGTCTTGCGTGCGGCGCTGCTCCGAGGGTTGCGTCTCGTATGCTATGCAGACGACACGCTCATCCTGGCACGAGGAAGGAACGTTGAGGAGGCCATCCGCCTGGGGGGGGGGCGTTGGTCAGATAGTGGCACGAATTGAGTGCCAAGGGCTGAGAGTAGCGTTAGAGAAGACAGAGGCTATTCTCTTCCTCGGTCCTCGCCGGAGATTCCCGACGAACGTTACAGTCCGAATCGGCGACGTGAGCGTCCAGATCGGGAAGGAATTAAAATACTTGGGTCTCCTTCTAGACTCGAGATAGATGTTTGCCGAGCACTTTCGTCGGCTGGCGCCGAGATTGAAGAGAACAGCAGCGGCCCTCGGTAGCCTCCTGCCCAACCTCGGCGGACCGGGTCCAGTTGTCGGCAGCTCTACACGGGGCTCTTACGATCCATGGCCCTGTATGGAGCTCCCATATGGGTGGAAGGCCTGAGCGCCCAAAACAAAGCGCTTTTGAAGGGTGTCCAGCGGGTAATGGCGCTGCGAATGATCCGTGGCTATCACACGATAGCTGGTGATGCAGCACTCGCTCTCGCGGGGACCCCGCCTTGGGACATCGAGGCACAAGGGCTGGCGGAGATTTATTTCCGAACAGCGGAGATTAAAAGGAGAGGAGAACGGGTGTCACCCCAGCTGACAGCCCGATGGCGCCGCCAGACGCGCATTATCACGATGCGTGCCTGGGAAGACAGGCTGGCGTCTCCGACATACGGACGACGAGTAGTAGAGGCGATTAGGCCTCACATACGACAGTGGGTGCCACACCAGAGGGATTCTCTCACATACCGGATGGTGCAGATGTTGACCGGGCATGGCTGCTTTGGTCATTACCTGCACCATACGGCCAGACGGGAGCCGACGCCCCGGTGCCACCACTGTGATCATGACGACGACACCGCACAGCACACGCTCCTGGAATGCCCAGCCTGGGTAGAACAGCGAGCAGCGACCACCGGAATAGACCTCACACTCCCGGTCATAGTTACAACTATGGTCCGGTCGAGACAAGGCTGGGACGCAGTGGCTACCTTCTGTGTAGATGTTATCTCACAGAAGGAGGCCGCCGAACGAGTCAGAGAGGCGGATGTGGCCGCAGACCCGGTTCGAAGACGGCGCGGAGGGCGCAGGCGCGCCGAACACGAGTGCCAGCTCCCGCCGTAGATAGGACTCGGGCGACGGATTGGGGTATCCGCCGCCCATTGCACGAGTCTTTCCGGTTACAGAGCGCCCAGTGCCTTGGGCAGCTCTCCCGGAGTAAGCAGCAGCAGAATGTCGCGCGGAGAAGCTGCGTTGGAAGCAGACGCCGCTGACTGGGCCGCTGCAGTTTTCGTCTCAGACGGGTCCAGCGGCCCAGCACAAAGCGGAGGAGAAGGCACGGACGGGTTTTAGTGGGTAGAGCTGCGGCCAACTTAATATCTTCTCGGCCGCAGCGAGTCCCACATACCCCGGTGGTCCTTCCCCAGTGCTGCCGGGTATGCTTAAGCGCATTTCCCGTCTTAAAAAAAAAAGGTCAGACTTGTCTCGTGGAGTCCATGATTGGTCTTACAATAATAATAGAATTTATTTGATAGGTAAGATACAATATTATTTTAGCTGTGGTTTCCTCACGATGTTTTCCTTCACCGTATGAGTGTCCGTATTATGTACTTGAGATCAGAAAATGTCTCATTGGTACACGCCTTCACCCGGGATCGAACCTGCACCGTCTACGAGTGCGAACCAAAGGTTTACCCCTAATGGGTACACCACGGGCCACGGACGCTCCGCGGCTCGGTACCACAACGCAACTACAAAAAGCTGCAGCGACACCATTCACACGTAACCACTGCTCGACGACATTTTGTCGTTGCGATGTCGTGTGGTTGTGGTATAAGTGTGGTTGGCACTTAACCGAGATGCCGGGCCCGCCGTTGGGCAGGTGTATTAATATCATACTATGACTGCGGCTGGGTAATCGCGTTACTGTTCAGGGAGGCAGTGTACTTATGGGTTAAAAATACCCTTTGTCTTT
Source organism: Cyaniris semiargus (assembly GCA_905187585.1). Classification (NCBI taxonomy): domain Eukaryota; kingdom Metazoa; phylum Arthropoda; class Insecta; order Lepidoptera; family Lycaenidae; genus Cyaniris; species Cyaniris semiargus. The sequence continues at coordinate 11,074,806 of LR994549.1, read as the reverse complement.
AAAATAATAAAACCAATAAGAACAGTTATCTCGAAAATTACAGATAGGTACGGGTATTGTGGAGTTAGAGAAACGCGGGAAATATGGACGGTACAGTAAAATTGCGGAGCATGTAGTACCTAAAGGTAGGTATTAAAAATTATACCTTTACAGGTAGGGTAGGAAAGTCCGGTCGGAAGTTAGTGACCTGACCCCAACAATTCCTTCTAAAACCCAACAGTCCGGTCGAAAACCGGACGGTTGGGAACCCTGCCTTTACTACATGCTCGACTAGATGACGCCCGCAACTCTGTTGCGCCAAAATTCGTTTATCGTGCGGGAATCGTACATTTTTCCAGGATAAAATTAGGATTTATTGTTTTGCGTCAATTTCCAAAAAAAGTAATTAACATATCAAAAATTAAAGATTTGTCAGAGCTCGAACCGAAAGGAAAACGGCGTGTCTAAAATAATATTATAATTTGTTCTACTGATCCTGTAAAATAAAGAATATAATATACTTTTTGTGGGTGTTTTCATCTGCAACAAAAGTAGCGACCGTGACAGGTCACGCGATTGCAAAAGTGGCGACTGGCGACCGTGACATGACTGAAACTTCAAGATTCAAGAAAGATCACACCACAAAAAGTATCCTATGTCCTTTCCCGGGGCTCAAAGTATCTTTATATACTAAATTTCATAAAAATCGGTTCCGTGGTATAAGCATGATGACAGACACACTTTCGAATTAATTATAATATTAGTATGGAAACCACACTTTGCGTCGAGAGTTGAGACTCATTTAAGAAAGCGGAAAAGTAGATAAAGTGGCAGAATAAATAATATAGCTGAGATGTTTTGGGACTGTAAAAACAATGTGAAAAAAAATGGAATAGATGCCGCTGTAGAAAATACAATATTATAGAAAGGTTTAATTTTTTTTAAGTTTCTGAAATATTTGAACCTAAAAAGGATAGTGTATCAGTTAAGAGCGGGCTGTGCAATTTTGCTGTGTTTTCTAATAAGTATTACGATCCCGGAAGACGATTGACTCAAATGAAATTGAGATTAATTTAATCATTGTATATTGATCTGGTATTTAGCTAACGGAAAACACGATTCACTTATTTTGACTCGATAGTTTTATTTTTCGAAATTATGAATCTTTTTGGGCATTTCAACAAATATCTGTTACACTTATTGAGTTACTATCATTAAATAACTTGCACTACTACAATCACACACTTTATAAAATAATAGCTAAAGGAAATATTAGTATTGTATTTAGTTTTTAAGTAATCATCAAAAAACAGTTTTGGGACTTACGACCTTTACTTTCGTGCTATAATGCGGGAACCGCTGTTACGCGATATTGTTCACTATTAGCTGCAGCCTAAAGTACATTGCCCGGGAGCACGATTCATGGAATTATTGTATCACGATTGGAGGATAGCGTTGTGTGTAGGCGGGGCTAGCGTTTTCACAGCGCGCTTTCGCCTTAAGGCGAGGACTTATCTCAATTCCAAACGATAACCTTGCACACAACCAAAGACCAAGAGTGTACCCATCGCAATAAGATTCATTTTAGCTTAGCATAAAATTGTAGTTTCTAGGGGCGGATCTTCTCTATTTTTCATGTGTTTTTTAAATATCTTTCTAAATAAATATTAAGAAAAAAGATTATTCGTTTCAGACCATTTTAAAATAGATTCATTAACAATTTATTAAAACAAAATGTAAGTTATTCTTGTTAATACTTATATTTCGATGACAGTTTTGTCGGAGGTGAGTTTGTAAATTAATTACAGCGAAAGTATTATTTTTTATTAAAACTTTTTTGATTTAAACCCTTTTAAGTATTGTGCTCTATATCTCATATTTTTTTACATTTCGTTATTATATTGGAACTAGGTAAATCGGGTATCAAGAAATAACAAAATGGGGTTTCAGCCCGCCTTAAATGCTTTATTATAAGTTAATTAAATACATAATTATGTGTATATTGACAATATTAAATTTCTTCAATATCTTCATGGTTCGCCTATGAAGTTTTCTCATTTATGTGTCGGTATATTCGATTAAGCGGACGATATTATATTGATAAGTAAAAACATTTTAAACTATATAATTATCAGGGCGAGCAAAGCGAGCCCTAGTATATCCTACAACCTTTTGTTAATTATTTTTAAGAGTAATGTAAATTCCTACAAGCTGTTGATGTGCCAAAATATATAAATAAATATACCTGAGCACTTTTGTGGTACACTTTACGGAAAAACTATAACGCCTATTGATTTGTGCTTTAACATAGTAATTTTTATATTTATATTTATATATATATATATATATATATATATATATATATATATATATATATATATATATATATATATATATATATATATATATATATATATATATATATATGTTTTATAATCGGTCTGTCAAGGTTTGGTTACTATTAAAATTAAAAAAAAACTGCTTTAAAGATTATTAAACCCCGCAGAAAAACGACGCGAGCGGCGAGCCCTTACAAAGCTTTTAGCTAGTTATACAGGCTGTAACAAAACTGAGTGATAAAGTTCACTGAGAAATATACCACAAAATTTTGCTCTTCAGCGCTGCTACTTTGACAGTGAATTGTATGTCAGGAAAACATACACCCCTTAAAGTATTATCACTTAGTTTTGTTCTTCTATGCAACTTCGTTTAACTTTAAAGAGTCAAAGCAGCATTGTTTTCTATAAATCATGAATATATATTATATAATGTTATACCTTTATGATAAAGGAAACTTGTTTCTAGGTGACACTATACCCATAGAAATTTAACTCATTTCTTGACTATTTTTTTTTACTGAGCGACGTAATATGTGTTATGTTTTAAAAATTTGTAAGCAAAAATTTAACGCAATATTGTAATTAATTAATAAAGTATGATTTTCGGATGAAAAAAGTGTTTCGCTTGGACATTTTAAGTACAAAATATTATATATTATAATATTCTCTAATACTGTGTAAGTTATTTTTTTTAGTAACAGACATTATAGTACGCCCTAGAACAAAATTTTTTTTGATTACTATCAAGCTAATTTTTTGTGAGTAGCTTCATTTTGATAAGACGAACAACATTTTTATTTGTAAAAATTTCTAAAATGGTAGCTAACAGAGATAGAAAGGATTTCATACTTTGAATTGATGGTCCTAAAATATGGACTGTTTTATTTGTAGGACAATGTTACTCTTAAATTATATAACTAATAACCTATCAATATACAAAAAATCAGCTCGTTAGGGTTCCGTTACAGGGTTCCGTAGTCAACTACGGAACCCTGTAACGTACTATTATGTCACGCAAACATAAACTATTATTAAGTGTAACATTATAGTACAGGTACAGGTTCCCTAGATCAATTTTTTTATTACTATCAAGCTAAATTTTTGTGAGTAGCTTCATTTTGATAAGACGAACAACAATTTTTTTGCAAAAATCTCAAAAGTGGTAGCTAACAGAGATAGAATGGATTTCATACTTTGATTTGATGGTCCTAAAATAAGGATTGTTCTATTTATAGGACAATGTTACTCTTAAATTATATAACTATTAACCTAACAATATACAAAAATCAGCTGGTAAGGGTTAAGGGTACCGTTTTAGGGTTCCGTAGTCAACCAAGTTTTGTTGATTACAGAACCCTGACCATCTGATTTGTTGATAGGTTAAGTTAAGTATAGGTTAAGGTTATATAATTTAAGAGTAACATTGTCCTACAAATAGAACAATCCATATTTTGGGACCATCAAATCAAAGTAAATCCTTTCTATCTCTGTTAGCTACCATTTTCGAGATTTTTCGCAGATAAAATTGTTGTTCATCTTATCAAAATGAAGCTACTCACAAAAAATTAGCTTGATAGAAATAAAAATAAAAAAAAAATGTTCTGGGGATCCCTGGCTATTAACAATTAATTATATAAATAAAAAGGATGGTTTACAACATGATTACACCGGCAATGCTTCTACTAGTAATTTATTTATTGTTGAAATCATCACACAGGTTCTGAAACTCGATCGCCTTCTTCATCGGGTGCAGATTCACTAACTGGAGACTTTCCATCATACAACGACGATACTAATTATGAATCTAAAACACCTGGAAGTGCTGAGAAATCCTCTGACATTGATGATAATTTTCTTAACCAACAATCTCACCTAATATATTCATCTATAAACAAACGGCGTAAGGGCGTCATAAATTCTAAAAAAATACTAGTAAAAAGGCTTCGAAATACAGGAGCAGAATACATCTCACGTACAAATAGACTAGTACCTGCAAGGCAGATAAAACCTCCTTGTGGCATGAAGTGTCGCTTGCAATGTTCAATAAAAATAAAGGAAGAAGAGCGCCTAAAGATTTTTAATGATTATTGGGGTTTGGCATCACTGACTAGGCAACGTATTTTTATTGCCAGCAGTATGAACGTAGTCTGCCCTAGATATCAATATAAAAAAATAGGTAGCAATCGCCAGTCAAAGCATGCATTTTATTTTAAAGTAAACGAAAATAAAATACGAGTGTGTAAGATGTTTTTTAAAAATACCCTAGGTATAAACGACCGGCCAATAAGAACGGTTATCGCGAAAATGTCTACGGGAATTGTTGAAGTAGAAAAACGTGGTAAGCATGGACGACAGAAAAAGGTTTCGGAGCATGTAGTACAAGGTATTAAAAATCATATTATAGATTCCATACCCCGCATCGAGACTCAATATTTAAGTATTCAGACAAGTAGAGAACATGTAAAGGTTCGAAAAAATGTAGCTGAGTTGTATAGGGACTATAAAAAGCAATGCGAAGAAAATGGAATGAAAGCAGCTGAAGAACATACATATAGAAAAGTTTTTAAAGAACATTATGATATAAGTTTCCGAATTCTTTGAACCTGTAAATTATAGGTGTGAGCTACGCTCCGTAATAACCTAATTCCGTCATAAGAAAAATACAGTGAAAATTGTACAAATTAATCTTAATTGCAAGAACGTTGAGTTGTTAGCTTGCGAGGCTCTTGCGTGCTTTCATATTCGAATTTCGAACAACGCTGAAATTATCAACGATAACAATTTTGAAACAGTGTAGAATATTATCTGACGCCTGAGACCAATTTATGTTTTCGATTATCATAATATTATGTATTGCCTCAGTAATTTTGAAATCGAAAGTGTTACTCAAACATTTTTAATAACCGGGAAAACTTAAAATTGAAATGTCAATGTGCACACTGTTATCGAAAAAGAAGTTAGAACTTTGAAAGTTTCTGAAGTTATCACCATACAAACGGCTAGAAAAAATAAATATCCTAGTTCCTACAACTTCAAAGCAATGACATATAATTAGAACATATAAATAGCAAATAATCCGGTTTTTTATAAATAGGAGGAAAATTGAGGAGTCGAGTGATACGATAGTTAACGGTACATTACACATATTATATAAAGTTAAAATACCACTAATAGCGGGTTTACATTATTCCAATCCAGTAATCCTATAGCGCTGGATTGAATCACTGGACTGTAATGTCGTAAACCGGTCATTATTGATTTATCGCGAAATCACAGAAATTATAACATCTAAAAATTTAAATTGAGCAAGTATGTTCCTTGTTTCTATAAGGAGGAAAATGTAAACACCCGCTTAGGGGATGAAACGGGGGTTGAAATTTTGTACGAAAGCCCTGCGTTTTTGAAGGGGCTTTAAATTTCAAATTTGTACTCTATGGTCTATAGATGGTGTAGAATTATTGTAGATGGATTTCTAAAAACATACCATTTAATGTATTTTTGGAAATAAAATATGGACTTACTTTTTTTGTTAAGAATATTTCCGCCGCTGATCTTTGAGTTTTTGTATTTGTTTTACAAATTTTATTTTTTGCAGTTATTTTACAAATTTTAGTACCCAAAAGATTCAATTTATACTATTATAAGATTAAGTCCTGGTTTCTGAAGTTTTTGACTGTAGTTTATCTATTCAACAAAATTTTATAATGGTTAATATTTCAGCACTTATCAATCAAAAGCACAAGTCAAAGAACTGGGCATATACAGGATGTTTCAAAAGTAGTATAGTAAGCTGAAGGGGGTAGAGCCCGTAGAGGATTCGATCCCGGCCGATTTTTTTAATCCCGGGATTTCGGGATTATCTACAGCGAATCTCGGGATTTCGGGATAGTCCCGGAATTATATTGGTAATATAGCTAATTAAAAAAAAAAATGCTCTCTTTTTAACTCCCGACCAAAAAGAAGGGTGTTATAAGTTTGACGTGTCTGTCTGTCGGTCTGTCTGTCTGTCTGTCTGTCTGTCTGTCTGTCTGTCTGTCTGTCTGTCTGTCTGTCTGTCTGTCTGTCTGTCTGTCTGTCTGTCTGTGGCATCGTAGCATCCAAACGGGTGGACCGATTTTGATCTAGTTTTTTTTTGTTTGAAAGCTGACATGATCGAGAGTGTTCTTAGCTATAGTTCATCATCATCAGCCTGCTCATTACTGAAATATCAGGGTTTATCTGGTTCGCGATAGGCCGATTAGCAACTTGCAGTCGTTTGATGGGTTTTATATTTTGCATTCTGGTTCGTGACACTTATGAATATATACATATTAATGGAAAGTTGACCCTGGTGCTGCAGCATCACCTGGTAATCAATAGGATACCCAACTCCTCACCAACTTAGAGCAGAGGTTTCGTGTTTGGGCTCATTTTATTTGCAACAACCAATAAGACGTAGATAAGCAGTAAATATTTGCATGCTGCTGCTGCAGCATCACCTGGTTTGTATAGGAGCCGAGCTCCGTATGAACCCAGGAGGTTTCAGGTTTGGGCTCATATTGACGGCCTCATCCAAGAGGATATTTATAGATCGTATTCATTGGGAAATGTGATATGATCCTGTTGATAGGAACAATTCTGCACTATAACCAACACAAGTTTAAAAAGCATAAAATTAAATTAAATTAAGAAATTAAAAAAAAAAACCCGCCAAACAACTTTAAAAAGTAATGAAATAATATTTAGTGACTTTAAGTTAAAATAATTCCTAAGTGTAAAGTAATATTTTAGTCCATAATTGTTGTTAAGGTGTATCGGGGGACCGCTAATGTAGATGTTTGATTTCACATAACATTATAGTTTAAAGGTCAGTTCACAGCGAACTGAATCGAGACAATCAGCGATACAAAATGCAAAAGTCGCTGTTGGCGGTCCCCCGACACACTGTGACAACAATTATGGACTAAAATATTACTTTAATGTAGCAACACAGTAAAAAGAAGCAAAAGTATAGATGGAGTGACAACTGACACATCGCGGCCATTTTGTTTGTACTCCACTACTCGTTTAGTGTGCGGGTAGCGAAAAAAAACTTTTATACGGACTAATTGTGCATGCTACGCAATAAACTCCGGTAAGTTTTTATCTACTTTGGTTTCACTTTATGACGAAAGAATAAGATCATTGTTTAGATTGTTACGTTTATTGCTTGTGTCCGGCACATTTTCATGTAGTTTGAAATTTTTTAGGTTAGAAAAGCATATAATTCTTTATTTCCTGGGTGTCACGTTTGTGTAACAATTTTTTGTAACGTTACACAAAGGAAATCATAAAGGTCTGGTCATACCGGTGAGCAGTTATGTTTTTTTTTTAGGAAAAATAACACAAAATGTAAGAATATTTAGTATTTTTGCCTGAAGATCATTCTCAACTCCGAAGTACAGACTCTACACCTGATATATTTACATGTATAGGAACACAAACTTATATATTATTTAATATTATAATTTATATGACAAGATTAATCCGACTTTTATTTACAATTATCTCACCCTCCTATTGCACCATGAAATTGTAGTAGTTTAATCCAAAAAACTAACTACGGGTCAAAAATGACCATAATTTTGCGGTATGTATAAGCCCTTATAATTCTTTTGTGTTACAATTGTGTTACGTTACTCAGAAGAAACACAAAGGAAGTGGCAATTTTTTTGAAAATGGCAACAAAAGACAAAAAAAACATATCAAAATCAATTTTTTATTTTAAATTTAGACAAAACAAAATTAGATCTCCTTCTGATAAAATAAACGAATTAGGCAGTTCTGTAAATAATAATTTAAAAAATAGTTTCATAAGATATTTACAGATGTGCTTAGTTTGTTTATTTTTTTACAATAAACTTAAAAAAATGAACTTCTTAAGACTTGTTTACATAAACTATAAAAATTCAATAAAAAACTAAGGAAATCAATGTTTATATTCCACTAATATTTTAAATTTAATAGACCAGGAACTTTATAAAATCTAAGGAATAACAATGCATCCAACAGAAACTAACACTCGTTGTTTGGATCTATATTTACTCAGACACATTAATTATATTGTTGTTTTTCAATAAATTTATTGATTATGACCAATATACACAAATATTAATACTTACACGACGTGGGTTCTTACACAATTTTTCACATAACACGATACCGGTCGTTAACAAAAACAAATAAAATTGTTTAAATAAACAATGTGGCCGTCATAACGTCAAATGAAAGTAAGTGCGTTTCGTTCCAGGCACATTTTTATTGACTTTAATCCTACTAATATTATAAAGGCGAAAGTTTGGACGTATGTATGTATGTATGTATGGATGTTTGTTACTCTTTCACGCAAAAACTACTGATCGGATTTTGATGAAACTTTACAATAATATAGCTTATACATCAGAACAACACATAGGCTACAATTTTAACCGACTTTCAAAATGGGGGTTGTGTTATCTTTGTTTTTAGGGTTCCGTACCCAAAGGGTAAAAACGGGACCCTATTACTGAGACTTCGATGCCTGTCCGTCTGTCCGTCAGCATATGCTACTATGTAAATTACATTCATCATCATCACTACCATAAACCATTAAATAGAACCACTAGCTGTGCCCCGCGGTGTTACCCGCGGTTTAAGTGATATGCTACCAACAAGCAAGATTTTGCACCAAGGTATACCATGGTTCGGAAGGTGCTGAGAGAACTCCTGAATCTTTATAGATACAAGTTTGGGAGTTTCGACGTTGTTTTAAGAACGGAAAGCATATGCTACTATGCAAATTACATTCATCATCATCATCATCACTACCATAAATCATTATAGAACCATGTATCGTCCCGTTTTGACCCTATTATTGGTACTTTTCATAGTCTTTTATTATATATCACTTAAACCGTGGGTAACACCGCGGGGCACAGCTAGTTAAAAATATTTATCAGTCCCGAAAATCCAGGGATTTATTTTCGGGACTAAAATATGACCGGGATCCCGGGCGCCGGGATCGCGGAATCGAATCCTCTACTCAGGGGGTCATTCTGAACAACTTTTCTTCGACGACTTTCGGAAATTCGCGAGAAAATATTGATTCTCCAATCTCCATAGAAACTTTGGTCACGTACTACGGAAAAGCAACATTTTTTTTTCGCGAATTTCCTAAAGTCGCAGAACAAAAGTTGTCTATAATGACCCCCTGAGTCCCCCCCTTTCGGTTTACTATACCATTTTTGAAATGACCTGTATAATATTATTGTAAGTGATTACTTTAATGACCTAATAATATAATGTTTAATTAGAAAAAAGGTTCATTTTGAAAATTTTTAAGGTACCTTGTTTTTTAGGGTTCCGTAGCCAAATGGCAAAAAACGGAACCATTATAGATTCGTCATGTCTGTCTGTCTGTCTGTCCGCCCGTCCATATGTCGCAGCCACTTTTCTCCGAAATTATAAGAGCTATACTATTGAAACTTGGTAAGTAGATGTAGTCTGTGAACCGCATTAAGATTTTGATGCAAAAATGGATTTCTAACCTGAATAGTTTGCGAGAGAGACTCTTCCAAAGTGGTAAAATGTGTCCCCCCCCCCTCTAACTTCTAAAGTAGGGGCATGATAAGTCTGAAAAAATATATGATGTACATTACTATAAAAACTACCAACGAAAATTGGTTTGAACGAGATCTAGCAAGTAGTTTTTTTTTATACGTCATAAATGGTAAACCTTAATTTTACTTTCATTAAATCAACTGAAATATAAAAATAAATCAAAAACCTTTTAATTTCATAAAAATAAACATTATTGCTGCTGCGGATGGGCGAGTCCAACTCGCACTTGGCCGATTGTTTGTAGTTATTTTAATAGTGATCAAATTTGGTTTAAATCTGCTGTAAATAACTTATGTCGACAAGAATGTCTCAGAATGACAGAATCATTTTTAGTTATGACTATTTTATTTCTTTCACAATTAAAAAATAAAATATCAATTACTGTGTGTCTTTTTTTAATCCTCATGTTATATTATCCACGAGACTAACACTATGCTTTATATAACATTTTGTTTTCAAATAAAATTATTTTAGTTAATTGATCGTCACTCAACGTACCGATTCTGTGCGGAGGCGCCGCAGAGGTGCCATGGTTTTGTATGGCGTGTGGCGCCCGAGAGGAGCCAAAATGTTTACCTGTATAACTATGATAAAATTACATTTTTCAGAGGTTTTCCCTCAATGAAAGTGGCTTAATTTGTCACGTATTTTACGTGTACAGACTACAGTGTTAGTTTTAGGATATTGCATCAAAACTTACACTTCAAGAGTCTTAAACATTTTCAATTGGTCATTCATTATGATTAACCCGTCGATCGTGGGAAAACGAGACACAATAGATATTCTATTGTGTCTCGGACGCCGGTGACCGTATGGGGCTTGATGAATTTATATGGCCACCGAATTATTTTATAAATATATAACGCCAACACCAGCAAAATCTCACATCAACATAATTTAGAAGATTACGATTAAGATTAAGATTTATTTTTAAACTTATTTTAGAAGATTTACTGCCGCCACCAAATGTCACCGAACTGGCTAGGCCTATGTCTGAAGGGAAAATACATTTGCCAACGATTTTCCCAAAACGTAGCGGAAGGGTTATGCGAAAACACTGTAGAGTATGCTATAGTAGAACAAAAAAAAGAGTTCTGGTTCTATATGGCTGTACTGATTGCCCGCAATGCCCAGGGTTATGCATAACCCCCTGTTTCCGAGAATATCACAAATATTAAATTTCATAGTTTATTTGTAATGTCTAGTGTCTCGCACCTCCCCCGCAAAATAAATAAAAGGTATTGATTTGCCTGTGATTATAACATTTGCTTTTGTGACGTGATTTTTAATTAATAATCATAATTCTTTATTCTGCCATTATGGTTTTGCTGCAGCAGTGTCAATAGAAGCCTCAAGCTATCAATGAATACAAAAATACCAAATTGATACAAATGTTAATTAAATAGTTACCTTAGCTAGTTAATCACAAAATCAGTCTGTTTGATAATTTAAGAAATTAGTCTTACACATTGGTACTTTGGTACAATTCTGTAATTAATGTTTTAATAAATATTTATAAAAAACATGTTTATTTATTATTTAGCAGTCCTATAATTTTTTGCATTATCACATATCTTTCATGGATATTAAGTTGTAGCAATTCGTTAGATACAAACTGCCCAAAACATTTACACCCGTGAATATCTAGGACCTGCAGTTCTCGCTCTTCGTATTTCATCATCGTTTCCATGGACGTTGACCTATCCTTAGTGACTACAGTTTCTCGCAATGCTTCATTAGCCTTATCTTCCTGATTAAGTTCCCAGACATCATAAGTCTGGGAGTTCTGTTGGAAGGAAGTCTGATCGACAAACTGATCGTTATCGTCGTCGAACTGCGTTTCAATCTCAGACTCAGGTATGCATTTTATTTTTCGAGAAAATCCTAAAACCAACCGATTAATATTATTGAGGTATTAACCTGTATACAGTACAACCTCTATACGTCGAATCTCAAGGAAAAGGCCAACAAGTTCGAGCTCCAAAAGAGGTCCAAAAATTTCACCGCCCAAAAAGATGATAGTTTAGTGTCTGCCCACAAAAAAATTGTGGGTGCTCCGTTTTCACTCAACTGTCGATAAAAGAGTTGTCAATGCGAACTACCCTACCAAAATTAACCTTTATCCAAATACATCCTACGAATAATAAAAACTAAGGAAACGTAACACCCATACTTCAACCGTTTTGAATTTGGTTCCTTTTCGCACACTAAAATATGACAATAGCGACGAAACACTAACGCTTAATTTTACGAAATAAAGTCGTTGACAATAATTGTCATTTCTATAACTACACAAAATTATGCATGTATTCGGGTCTCTTTTTGCATAAAGTATGCATACGGGTCTCATCTTGTAGCTCGCGGAACAAATTTTTTGACACAGTTACTCTTCCTTAGTTTTTATTATTCGTAAAATACATCATTTCCTTTTTGATTAATTTGTTGAATTCAGATATTTCATCCAAAAATTACAACTTATACAATTTTTATTTGTTTATAAAATACTATAAAAAGTAGATACATTTTTTGGCGCTATACATGACTAGCATGTAATATCCCGTTCTACAATAAAACGAAAATAAATTGATCAATTTAGCTAAAAGTTTACAACACCTGATAAAAATAAGTCACTTACCTTTCATTTCTGTTTTTACACGTAAATAATCACTTCTAAATACTGGAAACGAACTATTAATCCGTTTTAACGTTCGCTGTTGAGTCGCTACTAAAAGAAAAACAATTGGAAACAGACGAAACAACGATAAATTACAATTCATGGCGGGTGGCGCTCGAGAGGAACCATCAAAGTTCCTGGCGGTTGGCGCCTCAGAGGAGCCACGAAATATTTGTTTGCCGTCAGGCGCAAAAAATTGCAAAAAAAATGACACCGCACTGAATCGGTTAGTACTTAGTAAGCCGATTGTATGACTACGGTTATACGTTCAGTCTAGCATCAGTTCAGTCCATCAGTATGAGACTGACGCCAGAATGATGACCGGAAAGTACATGTATAATAAAAAAATGATCAGTCCGTCAATCAAACGATTACACGATCATTCTTCCGTCAGTCTCGATCAGACTAATGGACTGAACTGATGCCAGACTGACCGTGTAACCTATGTCTAACAAAGCCCTTTGAACAGAGCGGGCATGAAATCAGTCAGGTGATTGAATGTAGTTCATTTTTAGGGTTTCGTACCCAAATGTTAAAAACGAGACCCTATTACTGAGACTTCGATGTCTGTCCGTCTGTCTGTCTCCAGGCTGTATCTCAAGAGCCGCTTAAGTCGGCTATAACCCATTCAATGACTCCGCTAAATGACGCATCGTCAAGCCGTCTAATGTGAGTCGTGACAGTCAACAACTTGACGAGTTGGCCTTTAGTAATTCAATTAAGTAAATGGTTTCATTCGATGAACGCGCTGGTTCAATCTGCTATTTGATTTAATGACTACATTCAATCAAATAGCAGATTGAACCATATGCCTGCGACCTATACCTACATAAGCCCAAAATATCCATTATTGATTTTGAATATTATATCATAATGCTTAGTAGTATAACACATAAACTGTGACATTAATAGAAACACTGTCTGTGTTTCTATTATTAATGTAAATTCAAGGGATAAACTGACAGATTACTTTTGTAAATTTGTGACTTTGCCTATTCTAAAAGGACCCTTTCTATGGCGGTCACATCTTAAGAATACTGCGCGTAAACCGAAAGTGGAAACTCAGCAACTGATAACACAGACAGCGCCATAGAAAGTTTTAAGGCTCTATTCCATTGAGGAGGCTCGACTACCACGCCCCTATAAATCCTTCAGTTCTATTGTCCTCCTTTGTCTTTGTTTGCATATAAAACTATTTTAATTTTGTTAATTTATCAAGTTTAGTTATGATCAACGTATCCCTTGTCAGTTACAGGCTTTTAACACAGTTTTTGTACAGTTCTAGGTCATAACAATATCAAAGGCGATCTGCATTTCATTCAAACGAAAAGTGGGCACCTGCAGCTGATATACGAGCCGTACATCTTCGTGACGGACAGCGTGCGCAGCGGGCGGACGTTCTGGCGGTGCATGGAGTACGGCAAGCGGTGCCGCGCGCGCATCACCTCCAAGAATAACGTGCTGCGTATCACCAACCCTGTGCACAACCACGCCGACAATCATATGGACAAAATCAATCGGAAATATGATTTAGGCGAGGTCGTCACCTGCCCCTCCGTGTGAGACTCCTGTGTGTTTTTGCGTGTGTGATTATATCAAACCTAAGAGTATTCGACCCGACTAGAGCGCAGCCGACGTTGTGGAGTGTGGACGTTCCCGGTGCTCGTTGTAATTGAACCTGTATATAATAAATAAATTATTATTGTGATAAGTTAATTATGAAATGTAAATTCGTCTCTATAGGTTTATGTCGAATAAATGAACTCGTACCGTGTCATATTTTTGTATTATTAAGGTGAAATTAGCGTGAATAAATCGTGAGACAGAATATAGCCTTTTATTTTAACGCGTACTTTTAACCGAACAGGAGCCGCCCGAGGACGCTTAAAAGCGAAGTTGGCATACACGATGACCCAGAGGGGCGCCCCGTGTCTCGTGATGGACGGTTTCGGGTTTGTGGCGCGCAAACGCCGCGGCGCGCGCATCTACTGGAGCTGCCGGTCGCGCACGCAGCGCCGCTGCCACGCGCGCGCTCTCACCGTGGACGGTCGCCTGGTCACGCACTGGCCCGCTCATACGCATCCGCCGCACAATCTCGCCTTGGAAAACGACCGGATCGAAAGTCTCATAGAAATCATAACATCCGAAAAACTGGACCACGATTCTCGAAATCTCCAAAATATGGAGATGTAGCTCCCATCGTTTATCTAAAGCCCAGCACTCGTAACCGTTTGTGATGAATTTCTGTTTCGGTCCACGAAACTGGATCTTATCACAAATAGTTACCTACGGGTATTCAGATTTCAGGTTCTAGAATTGAGCGAGGACCAACAGAAAGAAATAAATCGATAATTATTAATTACTATTGCACGGTCTTTAATTTCATAGCCTCTTATCGTAAACAAACTTTTTGTTCGAGTCGATCACGGAAGTACCCGTCGATAGTCACATGGCAGTGTTTTGCAGTGGAGTTCGTGATATCCAACCGGGGCCGGCGGCACATGCGTCTCGGCGGGTTCTCGTTCTACGCCGAGAAGGTGTTCCCGGAGAAGAGCAAGGTGCGGTGGCGGTGCACGCGGCGCACGTGTCGCGCGTACGCCCACACCATACACGACCGCATCTTCGCGCTCAGCAACGTGCACTCGCACGAGCCGCCCGCGCCGCCGTCCGCCGCGCCGCGCTCATTCAGCCACGCGGCCATCGCCACGCAGGCGAAGGCTCTGCTGGAGGACTAACGATGCCGACGATACCCCTCTCGGTCGTTCGTTATCCCGCGTCTCTCGCGTGAGAATACTCGAGTATGTGTAGATACCAGCTGGCCGATTCTGTATCGTACATTTGTGAGTTAATCACTGAGTTAGTAACGAAACGGAGGAGTGAGTAACGGAAAGTCTCACTTTTGTATGCAAGTTAATACAAAAGTGACACTTTCCGTTACTCACCCCTCCGTTTCGTTACTAACTCAGTGATTAACTCACAAATGTACGATACAGATACGGCCAGCTGGTACACTAAATAGAATTACTTTTTGCGTACATCATTCCTTGAATCGAAAGTCATTTTGATTTTGTATCGTTTTGTACTTTTTATTTTGTACCTTTATTTTAGATTTTAAGAATTGGCACAAAGTCTAGTCTACGAAGTTAATTTGTAAATCAATTCTAGTCAATGAATTAGCAGTATTATATTATTATTAGGAGGATCTCAATATAATATGTATTAAAATTATGTATTTGTTCGATTGTACAATTTATACTTTGATGTAAGTGAACAGCAATAAATAGAGATTATGCAGCGTATTGCATTTTAGCGAAACTAAGAAAGAGCTTTATTGAGTAACATTAATGTACTTGCAAAGTTTTTAGAAGTTAATATAATATAATAACGCACCTAAACCGTTGAATAGAGATTTTGGTTGTTCTCGTCCTCGATGTAGAGCTTCTTTATTTCTATCTTAGTAAATAGTCTATTTTATTAGGAGCCTACTACCATATTTTAAAAATGATTGTGCATATTTTTTAAATTCAAAACTGTATTCAAAGAAAATTTGATGCTAATCAAAATCTCCGTTTCAACGTCGACGCTCTTTACAGCCCGGAACTTCGACTACCACTTCCTGTTAATTTCCTTCTTTAAGTAATATGGTAATAATGGTGAAGATGTGCAGTCGCTGATTACAAACTAATAATAATTTATTTGAAATAAACGAATAAACGAGTTTTTGTAACCGGTGTTTTACTACCCACGTGAACAGACATCCCGACGACGCGACGTGGTCTAAAGCGGGCGGGTGTTTCAGAGGAGAGCGTGCGGCTGTGCGTGGGGCCGGGCGGGCGGCCGCGGCTGTGGGTGCGTGGGCGCAGCTTCTACGCGGCGCACACGATGCGCTCGGGCGTGGTGCGGTGGCGCTGCACGATGGGCGGCTGCGGCTGCAAGGCGTACACGCAGAAGGGCCGCCTGCACAAGCTGGTGGGCGAGCACAACCACCAGGGCCGCTGCGGCCGCCGCGCTAACCGCTCGCTCGTCGCGCTCGATCCGCCCGCGCCGCTGCTTGTGCCGAGGATCCCGCAGCTCGACTTCGACAACTTCGACCCCAGCGCCTGGGTCGCGAGGTTCTAATACGATGCCAAAGCTCAATCCGAATGTAAACTAGTGATCTCTATTAGATACTACATCGATATCTTTATAGCGAGCGTTAGTTTTTTTATTGTAAATAATAATTATGTAGAATATAGACGATCGATCGATTAAAGCCCGACTGTAGGTCTCTAGTCTCTGCGGTGTTATCCGACACGATTGTGTTTACGAGTTTTTAGGTCTTTTGACCATTAAAAATTTGATAATATTTTTTTATTTAGCTGCAAGTCAAGTGTAACTTTCACAACTAGTTGTTTATTTTAATGTTATTTCTATTAGCCTAATAATATGAAAAATATTTGAACTTACATTCCAGGTAATTCCAAAATGGGTAGAGCTAAAGCTCTGCTGTACCAAATTATTCGGTCATATTATAGTATCGAAGTCTGTCGTAATGTCTTAATAAAGAAACAAAATCCCAGTGAAATGTAGGTTAAGTATTTGAGTACTACATAATATGACTGAGCTTTGATTATTTTGTATTCCAACAGGCTATCACTAAATAAGAAAATAATAATGTGATCTCATGTTGTTAATGTATTTATTAATTTATATCAACTTTATTAAATTTATGCCAAAGTTTGTTACATGTGTGTGATAGAAATTAGTTTGTAATGTTTAAATATATATACACAATACCTCATAAGATATGTTACATAGGTACGGTACATTTTGATGCTCATTTTAATAATTTAAGTATTAAAGTTGTAGGTTAACAGTTCCAGCTGTGCTTCCTTGTCTCTGGTCGTTTGTAAATCATTCGAGAGGTATCTTGATGATGTAAAACTTGTGAGCTGCCAAATTTATCAACCTGTATGTTGTAAAATGTGATATTATATTCTGTTTTTAGTTTAGTTTACAAAAACTACATGTTATAAAACAAGTGCCAAAATACTTGCTCATGAATACTGAATCTCAAAGATTATAACATGTTTTCGATTTCTACAAAACTTAAAAATTGTTTAACGTATTAGTAAAATTATTCTGAACATCCGTCATTAAAATTACAAAAACGAAAAACCTTTTCTTTCACCCAAAAATAAAAAGTCCCCGATTTTTGTTTCATTTCGTGCGTGACACCCGATCTTTTAGTTTTAAGCCAGTATATTAGACTCCTCGGGATGAGTCTCCGCCTGCGATCGTCAACTAACCGATATTGTTTGTCGACAGCGCGCTTCATCCGCGCTGGCAAGGGGCGTCTTCTCCTTCACCGAGGTTACACCTTCCGCCTGAAGAACAATCTGGCGCATGGTCGCAAGCAGTGGTACTGCTCGTCGCGGCTGACGTCGCGCTGCTTAGCCGACGTGAACACGGAGGGGCCGGAGGGCTTCGAGCGCATCGTGCGCTCCCGCTACGCGCACAACCACGCGCCGCCCAACGTGCGGCGCTTCGCGGACGGGCGCTACGTGGTGCGCACGCCGCACCAGAGCGGCCACCGCGCGCCCGCGCCTATCGACCCGCACCACCAGCTGCTGCAGCTGCAGCACGCGCTGGCGCTGTACGCCGCCACCGCGCACGCCACCGCCAACGCCAACGCCTCGGCCGCCGCCGCCGCCGCCACCGGCACCGGCTCCGGCTCCCAGCAGTCGCCCAACTCGTTGCCGCCGCCGACCACTAACTCGTACGATACCGCCAAGCCGCTGCTAGTGGACGGCGCTCCTCTCAAGGAGGAGGATATGATATAGAGCGGCGGCCGAGGCGCTGCGGATGTTATGATCGTTTGACACGTCGCGTTGACGATTCGTTTAGATGTTGCATCACGTTGTAAGAAATCGATGTACGAATTGTTTAATATTGAACGGTTTGATGTTTTTAAGCCTTTTGCACACGCGTAATAGTATAAATTATACTCTTAATTATATTATTATTATTAGATTAATTGGGAAGGTTGGTGATTTCAATGGGACGGTATCGATGGATGTATAATGTCGGATATGTGAACGTATTTAAAACATTTGAATCGATATTAGATGTTGTGATGTTTTGAATTTTGCGACCAATGAAACGATATTTGCGTCACCTGTTAGCATCTGAAGGTGGCATCTATCTGTAGGTTAAGCGGTCTTTCGAGGTCTTTAATGTTATCCGTATAGGTGTGGGATATTATTGGATTGGGTAAGGAAATAAAAGTGTATATAGGTACATGTGCGATGAAACCTGTTTTCGCGGCCTTTACGCGCTGCTTACGTTGCTACTTTTCTTACAATGTTAGAAGTAACGTTTGATATTTATTTATCAAACATAGACATGAAAGAATCATCCTTTCATTACATACACCGAGTATGATCAAAATATCAAAATTCTCCTCAATCTTATTATATTTTTTAATATTAATTGTTACCATAGTATTGCTTATTAGTTATTATCTCTTAATTTATAAAGTTATCCATCTTTCAAACAGTCGTAAACGTAAAGGTCGCGAAACAGCAACGCGCGTAACTTTGTCGAATTTAGATAGATGGTTATTATCAGGATATAGGCTCAAAAAGCGGACGACTTCGACTAGTAGAATCAGCTGGATTCCTATGGGCAACATCATGGAGACGGGTAGCGCTAGATTGTATGGCAGCAGTGAGCGACAACACGCAGGTAGGATCTGATAGATATTCGGAGTATCGGGAAGGACCTTCGGAACACTGCGATCGAACGCGGTGCGTAGGACGGACTGCGGCCTGAGTGGCCGCCAGTAACGAGTCGGTGACTGATTGCGCGAACTCGCTTCGTAACGGCAGAGAATGGTTCCCTCGACTGCATTTATAATAACATATTTATTTTGAGATTTATATAACTTTACATGTTGCACGTTTGATATTTAGGCATTTAGGTGTCCGCCTCTTTACGATAAGAATTTACATAATTTATATTGCGACGACGTCGCTATCGACGTACCTACCTTCGAGTGTGAGGCTCGCGCCGCGCGCGGCCCTCGTCGGCCGCAGAGCGCGCGACCGCACTCAATGTTGTGCTCCTTAGGAATTACTAAGTACTTAAGATCAATGAAACTACCTCTTCACTTTTATACGGGTTTTTACATATTAGTTTAATTATACAATATTATACATATACATGAATGAATACTCAGAAGCTTTACTCGAGTAAGGAGTTGTAGTATAAGTTAGCGTGTAAGCTAGGCTAGGCGCGCGCCGGGGCGGCGGAACGGCTCGCCGCGCAGGGTCCGGCGCGGCACTCTACACTACCTCTATGCCGCGTACCGCGTGCCGCGTGCCGCATGCGGCTCTCGGCTCGCAGTCGACACACACACACACGACACATGTTACTCACTCGAGGTTTAGCTGTTGACGACTGTACTATACGTAGGCTACTTTGAGACTGTTGTCTGAATATATTTTATTGATTGTTTTTATAATTATTATCATAGTGATTTGTTGCCGATCGAATTATTATTTTCACGAGATGTTAACGACTTATTTCTTAGACTCCAACTTGAGTACAAATTTGACTAATTTTAATCGTTACTTAGATAACCTAGTTTTAAGGAGTCCGGCGGTTAGCGCAGTTCGGAGCGAAAGCGACTCGTACCCCGGGTACGGCGAGGCGGTGCTGCCGGATGCCGTCGACCGGAGCGCTTCTATTAACACACTATCGAACACGATACATTTTATACTAAAAGTTTTTTGTTTTCTACGAACGGTTTCGAGTCAGGAATGAATAATATATTTTATGGATACTACAGCGAAAACTTTTAGCATAAATTGTATCGGTGAATCCAGGAGAGGCCGGCGGGGGAGTCGGCGGAGAGGCCGGCCCCCGCGCCCGGCGCCGCCTCCGGTCGGCGTGTCCACAGCACCCGAGTCCACGGTAACCAAATAATCTGGACTGCACTCGCCGCGGCGACGCGGGGGCATCCTTCGTATATACTAATTATGTATCGTATTTATGGGTAGGTTAAATATATTATGTAAGAATGTTACAATACGTGTCAATTATGAGAATACGAAACGAAGTAACGCAAAATAATATCGAGTACGGTATGGTCTATCGGTGTGAGTGAATGTAGTCACTTTAACAATAATTTACTCGTATTCGTTGTGTATTTGTAATGTTGTTATATTGTGAATCTCATAGTGCATAATGATCGCGTGTAAGCCGGTGCCCCGCGGCGGTTGTCGCGGCCGGATCGCGGACTCCACTCTATTTTAACGAATTTTGAAACTATCTACCTCATTTATTCTCGTCTTTGAGTCTAGTGTAATTTTTGTATTTACCATTATAAGATAAGTTGGGTTTATGTATGGGAACGTTTTGTGGTATATTAAATTGTACTTATAAACAACCGCTGGTTTTATTCGATCCCCGTCCCGTAGGTCGATACGAGGTGGTGGTCCGGGAGCCTTCCCCGCTTTCCTAATGTTCTAACCGTCGTTTCTGTCACAGGAATCAAGTATTTAAAGTCGCGCCGCGGTAAAGTAATAATGGTTGTGAATACGTTTCCGTTTTGCGAGGAGTCGAAGCTGCGGGACAAGGTGATCTGGCGCTGCACGTCCAAGAAAACTAACTGCAAGGCGCGCATTCACATGATGGGCAGCAGCGTGGTGGCGGTGAAGGGCATGCACAACCACCCGCCGCGCGTGCAGCCCTCCTGAGCCGCGATTCTCGTGATTATTTTCGCTCTTGATCTCGACTGGCCCGCTTTCACGCTCGAGAGTGAGATAGCATGTCGAGCGAGCGAGAGATTTACCGGAAATGATTACGCGAATCGCTCGTGTCCTAGTATTATCACGTTCGCGCGGTTACCTTGGGCGGGCGCGGACGCAGCACTCTGGAGCTCTCTCACCGAAACCCGCCCTGTACCCGCCCCGGCCGCGTTCGCTCACGGCGACCGCCTTCATTGTTCTATAATCATTCCATTTACTCGTTAATATTGGTACATTTTATGAATGTGTTATACTCGAGAGTGTAAATCGAAAATCTTTTTACAAAATTGACTAGGATGTAAGTTGTTAGGTATTATTGGTAATTCCTGGATGTTATCGATATTTTTGTATTTTTTTGTACAGGTGATGATCAATTTTTATGATAGAATTTACACAAGTTGCGTCCGCGTTTTATGGGCCGAGCGTGTTGAATGCGTATTACATGTTAAATTGATAATAGTAAGCTCAATAGATAGACACTTCTTAGAGATCTTTGGGCTCATTTGCACCAGTCCTCATTATTTTTAATCCTTTGTCAAAATACACTGCCTACTCTTTCATAAACTTCCAGAGAGAACACGGTATATCTATTTACTGTCCTAACTCACGATTAAATCCCAGACTGGTGTAAGTTGACTCGAGTGTAACCTCAGTTGTTGATATCAGATAGAGAATAAAATAAAGACAATAAAGTAATGTTATTTTAAATAGGTAGTGATTTAAAATGTATGTGTAATGAAATGTATTTAATGCTTTTATTATATCATTCCAAATTCGTAGGTAGAGCTCATATTTGCTTATTCGACGTGTACATACTTATATACTGAAAGTTTTGTATTTTGTATCATTTTTTCTATTATATTATTATTAGGTGACGTTTAGGATTGAATTAAAAAAGTGCAGTAGGTAGTTTATTTTACTTTACCTGATCGATATAAAAAAATAATGAAAAACTGTTTTTCACGATATATTTGATCCAAACGTAAACAGAAAGGTGACATTCGACCAAAATAATGCGTGTTGTACTTTTTCATGTTATTGGGTAAACATTTAAATAATAAATAACGGTTTTGTTTACGTTTAGATGTAGTCCGACCAATATCGATACATATTTTATAATGCAAAATTTTTTGTGATAATCTTATAATTAAGTAATTGATATTCCAAGTATTAATCGTTACACAAGGTATTCTTACTATGATAATACCTATGTCTTTATGAATGATGTACTTATAAATACGATAGGTATTGTCTTATCTAACGTTGAAATATTTATACCTAGGTAGAAATTTGATAAGTGCCTTACTCACATTTGGGTCCATATTAATTGTTATATCATAAAATTAGATATTCATATCGGTGAATTTTTAACGAAACATTCCGTAATTATATTTTTTCATAAACTTTGATAAAATTTTAAATTTTTTAATATAGATTTATGTTGAACCTGTTAAGAGTATTACTCACTAAGATAAAACAATTAAGAATGTTTATTTAAAATGGTTATTTTATTTCTCCTTAAAGACCGATATTTTACAGGTATTACAAACTCAAAAACTTGGTACATACATGTGGATTTTGTTCTACTAGCCTTTCCAAGGGAAATGACACATGAGGCTCCACAAAAAATGGTATTTGCTTAGATTTTCATCTAACACCTTTCGTTTCAAAGCTGGTTTATTGTAAGATCCGGTATAGTGATGTGGTGTTAACAGTGCAGTTGTTAGCCGCAGCCCGGGGCACGCAGTTCAAGTTCGGCACGAGCGAGCTGAAGGCGCCCATCATCCACGCCGGGGAGTTCTCCTACGTCAAAGACATGGTGTTCCCCAACGGCAAGGTGCGCTGGTCGTGCGCGCACGCGGGCAACTGCGCCTCCCGCATATACACCATAGACAACAACGTCGTGCTCTTCTCCGACAAACATAGCCATTGACGTCATCCGGTGACAGTAATTGATTCATTATCAGAAAGTGGACATGTAATTTGGTCGCGTTACGTGAAGCCGAAAGCTCGCGACATAATATATTGGATGACATATCCAGATTCCAGACCAAATAACGTAGGTCCGCCGTCTGCCTATGAATCAATTTCTCTGATGGTACATTGGGTTGGGCTTAGCAAATTTGTTTGAGTTTTCCTAAATTGTTTGCATTACCGAATTGTTTTACGAGGTAGAGACTAGAAATTAGGTCAGCCATATGAAGCCTACTGTGAAAATTTACGTCGGTAAGACAAGGGTGCGGTTTTGAGCATGATTAGCATTCATGCCCTTGACTTATCGAAGGTACTGTGTTATGTAAGTACCTGGCTCTGGTACAATATTAGTACTGAAGTCGGATGGATTTATTTAGCATTTATGTGAATAAAAATTATTTTTATTATTTACAAATATTTCAGCATTTACCACTATTCAATTCAATTACAATATGAATCAATTATATTATATCAGCTTCCTCTAAATATTTTACGTTTCTTTAACTATTATTCTGCATTCTTCTACATGTTGACAATCGTACCAGACGTTTGCTGGTATCTGTTGTGCAATTAAAAATATGCTGTTTAACGTTGCAGACGCGTTCTTTTTACCTTCGAGGGCCGGCAAATCTGTGCTAATATTTCAAGGGAACAAGTTTTGGGTGAACAACCGGTACGGGCACAAGCTGAACTGGGCCTGCCGCGACAAGGACTCCTACAAGTGTCTGTGCAGAGTCCAGACGACCATGGACGGGAAGTTCGTGCGTGTGAAAGGTGTCCACAACCACGAACCCAACTTCACTCCGCACGACTTTGACGAGGACAAAAAAAATGATAATCACTTAGATTACGGATTTAAAGTTAACCATGTGACGGGCGTGGGTTACGAAGAAGTCGACGACTGATGCGGTTAATTTAGGGCCGGTCAACCTAGAAATAACGGACTGAGTTGGGTTAGGTTAGGTTATATCTTTATTTTACCATGCCATGCCAAGAAGGCTTATAGGATTACCTACAATAAAAGTTTGTACAAAACTTCCGCTTATAGCGCTAGGTGAAATGTTGACCAACTTATAACTTATACCAATATTTTGGCTGTGACGTCTACCTACATAATGCTAATGGTTGCTAAGTAAGAAAATGATAAATAATAAAATTCACATTCCACTTCACATTATACTCTGCACGCGAGCTCCAATTTATTTTCTAAAAAGTTGCATTAGTGTACCCGTCCCTTAGCCTCTGGATCCTTGAAGCTCGGACGCGCGGAGTCTATAATAATATTGATAGAATTTAAGTCACTTTAATTTTGTTGTATCATATTAATTAATATTATTATTGCAATCTTCGACATACTTCTGTCTAATTCTGCATTTTAATTTAATATATTTTGAGCAGTGGCCTTAGTAAATTTAAAAATACGATGCGGTAAAATATATTTTACGAGAATTGAATAAATGTAATATTAGTACCTGATGTATACGGTAGTAATGGTGTAGCGATGTTTACTCGCAAATGGCCAGAGTTTGAAGATCACTTTTGTATTCAAAATATTTTAAGATAAATTATGATAAATGTGAAATTTAATATGATTTTATGAACCGTTAATAAACTATATTTTTAACTATTTCTTGTTTTAACTCCTCAATCACCGTACAAATACTTGCAATAAACACTTGTTTCTATATTGTGTCCCTTGAATAGAGTTCACTGTGAAAATACATAGTAGCGCTGAGACAGTTACATTATACCTTGTATATATAAATAATATATCCAGTTGTTTATTATTGGTATGCCTACTCTTTACAAACTAACACTTACGACTAAAATGAAAGGACTACCTAGATAATTATGGTTTTGCTTCCCTTAAAAACTTAATTTCATGGAAATACTTGCAACAGTTGCCGACTCACCGATTTTATATAAATTTCGTCGCTCAGAGTATAATGTAAAAGAGTAAAAAGTGCATTACAATTAGTATTAAATTATCATAATTAATAATTCCTATAAATTAGTTTTTGGTTATTTCGATTTCAAGAAGGTTACTACGGCGTAGCGCAGTGCTACGAACTACGGCGTAGAGCCAAGATGCTACAAAAGCGCTTTTATGTTGGTTGGTATGATGCTAACTTTCCTATTATTAGCTACTGGGTAACTATACTAAAACGTTGAGCTGCTTCAAAATAAATTGATTCAAATATTTCATACCTGAAAGATACTTGCCTCATAATTGTTTAAAATTCAGAAACAGGAATTTTGCAGCTACGCTGTTTATACTTTAACTGAGGTCTGGCTTTAAAGTTTGCGAGTTCGAATAGAAGGTATCGGCACAGTTTGATTGCAGTACACTGGTCGGTGTCGCGTTTCGGCAACCCCGTGCTGGTGGTGGGCGGGGAGCGGTTCCGGCGCGTGGGGCCCGTCGGGCACGGCCGGGCGACTTGGCGCTGCATCAAGTCCGACCACGGCTGCCGGGCCTACGTCATAACACACCACGGCCTCGTCGTCGCCCTCGGCTACGACCACCAGTTCCACACGAGAAAGATCAGACGACAGAGACGAAAAAAGGAGTTGGTGAACGGATTCTGTAAACAGATTTCGGTGGAAGCGGATTAATATTTTTGTTTTAATTAGTGTACTTTTTAGAACGAAGTTCCTTTGCGCGCGTTGCGAAAGGGGGCTAGACAGAAAAAATTAAGACGAAAAGTTGTAACGAAACTTTTTGTGTCGTTAGTTGTAAGCCGTGCGGTAGCGCGTGCTTCTCTCTCTGTCTCTCTCTCTCTCTCACTGAAAGCAAGTTATTTTCGTTTCGTCTTTCTATTTCGCATTGAACAGTGTGGTGTCGCGCTACGTAGCGACAAGTTTTTTTGTTTTTTTTTTGTTTTTTTTTTGGTGGTCAGGTTTTTGTCCCTTGACACCTCTCAAGTTTTATTTTATTGAAAGAACGAGATGTATTGTGAGTTGTGAACTTGTGACCTAAGAGTAGGATAGAGAAATTGTACGTAGCACTACATGGAAGTAGAGAGAGATCGAAGATCGCCAAATGAAATAGTTTCGAAGTTATTTTTCGTTTGTCAGATTTTTTTTCTTAGTGCAATAGTGAAATGCACTAAGAAAATAAATCTGACAAAATTCTTCAATAATTTATTATTGAAGAATTTTGTCAGAATTTTGATTTTAATCATGGAAGATCTACTAAGTAGTCAAAGCTATCTAAATATTGCTTTGTGATATTAGTGTTAGATAATATATAAAGATATATAATGTCAGAAGAAAGAAATGTGACAAGAAAAATTACTTGTGAAAAATTTTCTTTCTTTGATCTTTGTCGTCGAAAATAAGAACTTTTTATCATAGTGACTATATTTTTATAAAATGTTTACATATTTTTAAGGATAAATTGATTGAAATCAATAAAAGTTTAAGTACCTAGTCTTATGTATTATTTTATGAGTAAATTTAAAAACTGAGCGTAGAGCGTAAGTAGTATAACGCGGTGACTAACAGTGCAGCAGTTGCAGGTGGCAACCCGCCGGCGGAGGCGCCGCCTACGCTGGGGCTGCCGTTTCCCTTCCCGTGCTTCCCGGGCCAGTTCCGCTACTGCCTCAGCAAGCGCGGCAAGCCCGCCATCGAGGTGGGGGCGCACCGGTTCTGCTTCAACGGGCGCGCGGCCAGCGGCAAGGTGTGGTGGCGCTGCTCGAGGAACCCCCGCTGCCGCGCCGCAGTGCACACCTTCGGCCTGCGCGTCGTGCAGATGAACAGCGCGCACACGTGCGGGGTGCGCGCCACACCACTCAAACCCATGTTCTAAACGGCTGGCTGGCAGGCTGACATTATTCGCTCGTTCTGGCGTCAGGTCGTCGGTCTGCGTAAAATTTCGAAAGATCCAGTCACCTGTTAGTCCATACTAATGGTCCAGAGATATAACTTGTTCCGCGTTTTGAGCCCATATTTGTGGCAATACTATTTGATAGAGGAGACTGATCTGTCAGAATGAGCGGGTAACTACTTACGAGCGGCATTCGATGTAACTTAATCACTACAATTTAAATACATTGACCACCGGCAAAAATTAAGCGATGG
Organism: Cyaniris semiargus; assembly: GCA_905187585.1. NCBI lineage: Eukaryota > Metazoa > Arthropoda > Insecta > Lepidoptera > Lycaenidae > Cyaniris > Cyaniris semiargus. The sequence continues at coordinate 11,047,351 of LR994549.1, read as the reverse complement.
CACCAAGAGCGTCCCAAACTAAATTGAACACGTATGAAATTTGAAATGCGCCTACGCGGGCTCGATGTTTTCGAAACGAACGACTAAAATTACTGTGATCGTGCCTTCCCGCCGGTGGTCAGCTTTCGACAATTTTATATCGGTAACGTGATGTCGTCGAAGTACACGAATATACAGTATTATAGTGTCTTAATATATAAAAAATGACAAATATTTTAGGACACAGATCTGGTTTAATATACTCAAAGAGATATCCTTATATTGTTTAATAGACGGTAGCTCCTGTATTCTATTTGAAGTATACGACTAGTATTACGACTCGGGGCCGTTTGCCTACCGTGGACCGATCCTCGGCGATTTATTTTGTTAGGGAAGCCTCTATAGAGGCGTTGTAAATATGTTGTTGCATAATAAACGACGACGGTAGAGTGACGGTGGCCAGTATTTTTTTACAGTATTTACAATGTTTACGCGACTAAAGCACTATTTACTCGGTTTAGGGCAGGCGCGAGCCTCCCGCCGGTCGGTCCCGATCTTCCCGCGGCGGCCCCGCTGTAGACTCTCATACAAGGTGATAGTTCTCTTATGATATTTTTATATATTACTTTAAAATATTTTTTTACAACTTTATTCGCATCGTATGTATATAGAACGGTTGTTGGGCGGGGTTCCACCCCCGCGCGGTCAGTTTCGGTTGTGTTTTCGGACGGAATGTTTTGTTGTCGAATTGTTGATGGATTTCAGAGTCGCAACTCGTAGAGTACGAGTAGAGATTGTTCTAACAGATTTACACGATGCATTTATTTAAATAATTTTAATCGATAAATACTCAATGTATACGTTTAGATGTAAGAATCGTTTTAGTGAGATCTTTATTTTATTATCGAGAGATTAATTTTTTGCATTTAGTACTTAAGGATACGTTAATTTAAAGATTTATATAGCCGAGGCTGTACTTACACAAAGACTTATTTTTCGATAACAATAGTTAACCGCTAAGTTAACCACGAGTACCAGTATTTACCATTGGAGATGTATACGATAGTATTAAGGCAACCCGCAAAGTATTATATCGAAGTATTACTTTTTTATTGTGATAAGTTTTTTGTTATTTTAGAGGAAAGTATAATAGTACGGATAAAGGTAGGCGCTCCGACATAGCTGGTAGGTGCGGGTCACGCTCTAGCGCGTGCGGTAGTGAGATTTGTTCTCTCTGTATAGGTACAAAGAAACGAATATATTATTGCGCTGATATTATTTGTGTTTTAATTATTACATTCCGAGTAACAGTTTCTCGCTAACCCTACATTTTATATCGTTTAAGAATGCACCTGACCCTAACTGACTGACCCTGACTTATATTATGATGTATTGTGTGATGCTAAAAATAAATCCATTCTTATTCTTATTCTTATTCTTATTCTTAACTTGACTACATACTTAAACCTAGATCTCAAAATCTGTAAGGTCTAGAAAACTGTTTTTTTTACACAAGTAACTTCAGTTCATGAAGATTCAATGCTCAAGACGAAAACACGATTACTTAAAAAATGCTCGATAGTTTTTTTTTACAAAAAACCTTGTTTTAATGATCTTCGAAGTTTGCTGTCTTTTCTTTAAATTTTTTTAATATCTAAATTTGCTCAAAATACTTTTTTCATAATTATTATAGTTCGTCTTTTATTCATAGTAAAACTAACTTGGCGATAATTCCGCGTCGTCCTTTTTCACCCGGCATATGAAAGACGGGCGTGAGTGTGAAGAGAGAAGGACGATGTTTGATTTTTTGGGTTAGTCGCCCTCTTAATAGCCTATTGATTTGAATAACCTTTGTCATAAACAAAATTATATTCAGTTAATTTTTTTTAACATATTATGTACTTAGTTAATATAATTTAACCCAAACAGTAGTGACTAGTGGTAGAACATTTTTGTAACTTTATTGTTTAGTATTATACACGAACACTTTTCAGTTTTAACTTTCTACCAACAGCCAATTACTCTATTTTCTGCTAAAAAGCACACAGTAGACTTAGGTTTGAGCATCAAAGAGTAAAAAAAAACTATTCAAGTTATAACTGATAACATTATCCGATATCTTTTATACTAAGTACTAACACATAGCTAACTTAAATAAGTTACTAAATAGTAACCTTACAAAATATATAAACTAAATAATGTTGTTAATCTATGCAACCATTTAGAATTTAGATACATTCCAAATGTAAAGCCACCTAGATTTTAGAAATCTAGTTGGCCCATCTATCATTCATGCTACTATTAGCATCAAGCGAGATTGTTGAAAGGTACGTTGGTGTTTCTTTTTATGTTCATTTTCTTACACAGATAGTTTAAATAAAGTTTTAAAGTTCTTCAAACTCGAGCGTCGAGCGAGTCGTAACTAGGACCATTTAATAACAAGGTGCTGGGTTGTTTCAGGGTGGTTCTATATCCGGTCGGCGCGGGGCGGGCTGCACCTGGTGGCGGACGGGCACATCTTCTACGAGGACGGCGGGTCGCACCCGCGCCGCGTCACGTGGCGGTGCGCGCGCTCCTACCAGAAGGCCGAGCGCTGCCAGGTGGCGCTGTGCCTGCGCGACGGCCGCCTCGTCTACTTCCGCGGCTCGCACAACCACCCCGCCACCTACAACCCGGCCAAGCACGAGTCCCGCCGCTTCGAGGTCGACCCCATGGGGAAGTACAAGATCGTCAAGAGCTGCGCGCCCCGCACTGCGCTGGCGGCACCCGCGCCCGTGCCCCCCGCGCCCCCCGCACCCCACGCCGCGCTCTTCCTCTAGGCCTGGCGCGACCTCCTAGTTCGCGGGATCATGGACGGAAGACATTGACCGCGTGTTAGGAGCGTCGCTATCGTGCCCGGGTCGCTCGAGGCCGCTATTCATTAAGCTTTTAGATCTTTACACCCCCGACTCAATGGTAGCGAGTCAAAACTAGTGTTGAAATTTGAAATATAATTTGTGAGTACGTTTTTCTATTATACGTAGTCAAACGATTTGCCAAAGATTAAAAAATATTGATTATTATTATTTATATTTTATACTTCGTTACTCGTAGTTCGTGTAATTTGTTTTGTTGTTTTCCTCGTCGAACGGTACGCTTACTTAGAATTCCTGATTGGACGGCTTCCTGGGGGGGTTTTATAAATCGATAAAATTGAACGTGTGGAGGCTCCCCGCGACCGCCTCGTACCACGATGCCTTAGGGGCTTTCGCCGGAGCCACCTGTAGCGCCGGCCGACGGGGACGGCGCGCCGGTGGCCCCGATCGTAGATGCGGCGACTTCTATGTCATACGATGTGCAATATTCTCTTACCGAATGTTTAGACGTTACGTATACAAATATAGCTTTAACGGTAACGATAGTGTAGCCGTCTTGTTGAAGCTTTTTTATAAAATTCTATTTATTAACCGCGGCATAGAGCGGACGACTGATAGATACGTTGAATACTCCAATATTTATTATTTGTACTCGTAGGTAGATCTAGTATAGCCTAGGAATGTATACCCGCTTATACCGAGGCATAGTTTTTATATTAGAGAGTTATACGAGCGGAGGTAGTGTAACAGGTGTGTAGTGACGTCACAGTAGAGCCGCGGCTGTTGTATCGACTCTCGCCCGGCGCCCAACGCCCTGCGTCTGTTGAGAGTGTTATAACGGTTCTAGAATTGCCGACCAACGTTTTATATCCCTATAATTTCCTAAACGTATAATTTAGATGTGATACTATTTAAAATGTGCTATTGTATGATCGTTTTCAGCTATTTTTTTTTCATCCGATGTATTTAATACCAATAAACTATTTTGTTGTTGTTTATAAAGGATGAAAGTTTTTTTTATTGCATCCCGAATCCCGAATGGAGAACAATTCTTTAGTGATGCATAGTTCACAATTCCAGTAGTAACAAGTAAATAAACTAATTATTAAAATCATAACAAAGGTTTACCGTATACATTTACAATGTGAGCCACAATTTGGAAAACATCTTTGATTTTGTACTGTTATTATCATTCAAGATATCAAAACGCAATAGCACTTTTAATTTGATGGGTTAAGCAGAACATTTGGTGCAGGTTATCAGGATCAGTTGCTGAAGATGGGCGGGTTCTGGTACAAGCTGGACTCGCGGTACCGGGAGAAGCGGCGGTGGGTGTGCGCGCGGGGCTGCGGCGCGCGCCTCCATACTATCGGCAAGAGGGTCGTGTTCTCCGACCTCAGACATCGATGCCGTAACTATAACAACACCATTTAGTGCTAAGCAACTCGAGATATTGACTAAGACTCGGCTTAACTGAAGATTTTACGTTCTCGAGCATGTTATTTTCTTGGACATCCAGAATTTCCAGTGCGAATCTGAAGATTTGGTCGCAAAAATATTTGACAAGAGTGTGGTCCTTGGTGCTTGGTCCTCTACAATGTTTGCCAAAGCTCCTCCAAGGACGGAAATGAATATAATTCTGTTTTCATCCCCATTTATTACGTGGGAAAAGGTTTAGAAATCCAATAAGTCTGAAATCAAACCATGACTATAATATTGTGTTCATTTGTCATTTATTAAATCTACTCTTCTACATAATTACAAAATCAACAATCAAAATTTTGTTCTGTTATTGATAATGTATTATTAATTCTCCAGTCTCCACTAAGACTGAAGGAGTATCCAAGATATTATATTGGATATTCTTTGGTCTTGAGTCATGAAATCAATAAATACGTATATTATATTAGGGTATTATTTAGATATTTTTATACGTGGGAGAGCCATGCTTCGGCACGAATGGGTCGGCTCGACCGGAGAAATACCACGTTCTTATAGAAAACCGGCGCGAAACAGCGCTTGTGCTGTGTTTCGCCGAGTGAGTGAGTTTACCGGAGGCCCAATCCCCTACCCTATTCCCTTCCTTTCCCTCCCCTATTCCCTTCTCTTCCCATCCCTACCCTCCCCTATTACCCTATTCCCTCTTAAAAGGCTGGCAACGCACCTGCAGCTCTTCTGATGCTGCGAGTGTCCATGGGCGACGGAAGTTGCTTTCCATCAGGTGACTCGTTTGCTCGTTTGCCCCCTTATTTCATAAAAAAAAGATCAAAAAAGTTTAAGGCTTCAATATAATAAGCCTAGTAATGATATCGTATTGGTATGGTGTAAAGAAGGCTGTGATAGTAGTTCTCGTTATTAGTAGAACAGTAAAATTCCCGTTGTTATAAATATTATAAAATAGTAGAATCCTGGAAATGGAAATATTATACTGCCTGCCTGTCTATAGTTTTTAGATATTTTTAAGGTAATACACGCAGAAGTTATCTAGGCAGTAGGCGGCTTGTTCTAAGATTTTTTTTCTAAGGGTTTTATTATTTGCCAAGTTAGTTTCTGCGTGCTGCAATAAAGTATGTAGAGTAAGCCTGTTGCCTTATTAGTATGTATCGTCGTTATAGTATTTTAGGTGCTTATTGTTAAATATTTAAATTTATGTTAAGTTCAAGTTACTTTTGAAATTTTTAACTATAATTTATGTAGTTCTTTTTGGTAGGTAACTGTGTAATGACAAGTGGCCCACCGGTGTTTTAATTTTTAATTTTATTGTATCTATAACATGCGCAAAAGTTAAAAACCGGCCAAGTGCGTGTCGGGCCACGCGCAATATAGGGTTCCGTAGTACCGCTAGTTTTTGATATTTTTTGTATGGTCAATGAATGTACATTTATAACGCGTTTTACACTACTAACAACATCATTTCAGTTCGTTCAAAGGAATTTGAACGAAAAGTTCCTTTATACTTCGCCGAATATTTTTTTTAGTTGATCGACTTTTACTCAATAACTTATGAAGTCTTCTTAGCCGTGATAATTTTCCTTTTAAATTCAGCATATTTTCTACTTCCGTGAATTTTTTCACATTTCCAGAAACAACCGTTTAGCTGGTAGAAGGCGGGGACACTGGACTCTAACGATTTTTTCCGTTTTGAAACTCCATATTTCACAAATGGATCCCTAAATCGGAAAATGATCTATGAATACTCGTAATATTATTAAAAAACCTATCTAACGACACCCCACACGATGGGGTGGTCGCGAAAAAAAAATATCATCCCCGCTTGATGTGTAGGGGAGGTATTTTTTTAAGATTTTATATACCATTTTGTCGGCATCACTAATATGTGCATTCATGCCGAATTACAGCTTTGTAGGTCCTATAGTCTTTGAGTAAAACCGCGGACAGACAGACGGACAGACTGACAGACGGACGGACAGACCGAAACTATAAGTGTCGCCGCACACGGGCCACACGCGACAGCCACAAACGCCATTTTAAGCTAGTCTATTGGTCGTAAAGTGAATCGTTGAAGCGTGTGGCGGTCACCGGCGTCAAAAATGTATGAAAACTACAGGAAATATGCCGGTAGCGGCGTTTTGTGGTTGTGGCCGGTGGCCCGTGTGCGGGAGCCCTTAGGGTTCCTTGTTGACTACGGAACCCTAAAAATGCGTGAACATTTGGTTTTTATTACCATTAACAAATTCCTATTTTATTTTTAGTTAAAGCTACTTTTAATAACAATCATTAATTTACCAACGAGCCATGTGGCTTTTGTTAGATATGAATACTCGTAGGTAGTACAAAATAGAGTAGGTAGGTGTAGTATTTTTTTAATAAATGTTTTACATTTTTTTTCTATACTGTTCTTGAATCTTTTTATCTTTGTAAGTTGTATGATTTTTAATTAACTTTAGCGATGAGAAACAAAATTTGTAAAAATAAAACTGGTTTTATAAGGTAGTAATTAATCTTTGTATTATGCGTAATTTGTACTTTTTGTTCCCTGAGTAAGCCCAAGTAATATATGCGACGTGCGTAAATCTTTTCGTTTTTGCAGATGTATTAAAAATAACCTAACTGTAGCTGATAAAATAACTAAATTTTTGGAAGTGTTATCAAATTAGTCCGTAGGTGTAATATTTTTGTATTTAAAGTAGAAGATAGAGATCGTACATCGATAGGTGGTTGAAGTTATTAAATATGTTCATTTCAAACATGTATTGTAATGATTTAGAATCCAGATTGTAGACTGGTGGTTTTGTAAAATAGTTTAGTTCTGTGTATACTATCAGACATACATAGAACTGATGATACGATAATTTCCAGTGCAAATCGTGTACAACGCGAAAGGTTATCCCAAGCTGGTGATGGATGGATACTTCTATCGACCGCACAACGCGTACCGCAACCAGCCGCGCGTGCTGTGGTACTGCGCCAGCCGCACCAAGTTCCAGTGCCCGGCCAAGCTGCGCACCTTCCGCCAGGAGGTGGTGGCCGCCAGCGGTGCCCACAACCACACCCGCGTCTCGCTCCGCAACATCTGCAGCGTCCCCACGTAGGACAAACGCCGGGAGGACTTTATCGCTCGATTAAAGGGAATGGACGGTTGACAGGTTTGATTTTATGTTTTTGTTATAGAGCGTGTCAATTTTTGCCATTATGGTCCTCCTGGTTTCTAGTATTTTTAAGGTTAAATTAAAGCAACCTCTATTTTCATTCGGATGATATCGTTAGTTTTTGATCAAAAATCATATGAAGTATGAAATTAAGTACAAGCTAATATCTGTAGTGAAGCTACAATAAAATATTGTGTTATTTTGATATAAAAATGTTAAGGTAATTAATATAATTACATGCATCTATGAAAGTTCAATAAACTAATATATTGTTTTTTAAACTAGTGTTAGTAAGCATCACTTGTTACTTTGTAAAATGGCCAAGCGAAATATTAGTCATGTTGTTAAATAATTTTTATAGCTATATTATGTAGATAATTTGAAGTCTTCAATCATATTATTGTATTAATAAATAGCATATTACACAGCTTCGTTTTTATCGCTCGTTTCGGTGGGTCCGGAGGCAGGACCCGAGTGTGGCAGGGGAGCGCTGCGGGGAGTTTATGCTCGTCTGCAGCGCTCGCCTGCGCCTGGCTCCTTCAGCCGACCAGTCGTAGTAGTAGTGTTGTGCTTGTGTGGTAGCATGCTGACGCTAAGTGTGGGTTCAGAGCGGGCGCCGGCGGTGTACGTGCCGTCGCGGACGGGCAAGTCGCTGCTGCTGCACGCCGGCTACACCTTCTACCTGAAGAACCTGCAGGCGCACGGCCGCAAGCAGTGGTACTGCTCGTCGCGTGACATGGCGGGCTGCCGGGCCGACGTGATCACGGCCCCGGCGCGCCGCGGGACCGGCGACGAGCTGTTCCTGGTGCGCGGGAGACACATCCACGCCCCGCCCAACTACTACTTCACCCCCGACGGCAAGTACGTCCGCTGCAAAGACGCCTACCACCGGTATAGGTAGCCGATTGGACGTGTTCGCACTTTGCTGAATTTTTAATTTGATTCATTAAGTATTATCGGCGCCAGCTCTAAAGTAGGGTATATCTAAAGGCGTATTGGACATGACACATTTCAATATTTTTTAAGAATGAAGAACTTTCATGATTTCTTTAAAAGCTTCATCGAATTTATTAATACTTATTTTATAGTAAGTAGTTAGTACCCCTTTTCTTTTCACGATAATTATGTTAATTTAAATATGCTGGCGAGAAGACAATATCTCTCATACTAGTCGTACTCGTAGAAGCAAGCCGATAAGAAATTCAGTACTTAACAATAAAGATAGAGACCATAGTAGAAATCTGTAATGAAAATCTATTTTGATACTTTTTCATTTCATGATATTGATTTTCATTTATTATCTTTCTCGTATTCAGATAGGAGTGCCAATGCTGTAGAACGCACTGAACGTTTTATTCACGTTAACGTGATTTTATTTTCATAACGATATTTTTGTATGATTTTTTTTCGGGACTTATTTATTGACAAAAATGTTACGACTTACAGGAATTCTTTTATTCATAAAAATTAAGTACCGTATTTTTTTTACATCTTTATTTTATATTTTTTATTAGTTTTTTTTTTTGTGTGTACTTTACTTTTTTATAAAATTGCTGACAAAAACCTTTTTTTATGTGTTGTGTTGTTTTAGTTTAAGTTTTTACTTACAATGTTCCAACAACTTAGAATACTGAAGTTAATGTTTTGCTTGTACTATAAAGAGTACAGTACTTAATACAATACTTAATTTTAAATATGTGGTAATAATTATTTAGTTTGTACTTTCTACGTTGGGAAACTGTTAAAAATACATGTTAAAAATGAGATTAATACGACAGAATAAAATGAGTTTTTGAACATATCTTTGTATCCTTTGCTTTTATTATTAATAACTCGGTATTAGTGCCTAAATATTTTATGTTAAATATAATAAATAGTAAGTAAAATTAATTATAATTAAACAATGTAAATGTAATAATTATTAAACCCAAATTCGGTACAGCTTCCCTGTTAAAAATGTTTAAAAAATCTAATATATAAAATTCTCGTGTCACAGTGTTTGTGTGTGAAATTTTGTATATACATTCGCCAGGCCTGACAATGGGTTTTTATCTACTTTTTATATTGATACTACAAACAATTTTTATAGCAAAACAACGTTTGCTGGGTCAGCTAGCTAAAATATTAACATAATATTGGAGACAAATTTCTTGCGTCTTCGGTAATCGTGCTCGACGGGGTAGAAAACTCAAACAAGGTAAGATGGTAAACAGGTGAAAACAAGATTCGATGCTTTTGATTTTATTGCAGAACTACCAAAACATGCTAAATCTCAAATAGATAATGACTCAGAGTCATATGACAGTGATGATTCTTCGGATCATCTAGAATACGTCGATCCAAGGCCTGCAAGAATCGAACAAAATAGTTCCACAGTAACGGCATTTTCTTGCTGCGGGATTAAAAATAAGTAAGACACTGTTGAATCCTCCACTTCTAAAGATGTAAGATTATTAAGTATAGGAGACAAGCGAGTTAGGGAGGTGTAAATAAATTACTTATAGATTCAAGAAAGATATGCGATCGATATTAAGGCGGGCTGAAACCCCATTTTGTTATTTCTTGATACCTGATTTACCTAGTTCCAATATTTATTATATTGGAACTTGGTAAATCAGGTATCAAGCGTGTAGGCATCGCAATAAGATTCATTTTAGCTTAGCATAAAATTGTAGTTACGACGGGCGGATCTTCTCTATTTTATTTTCGTGTTTTTTTTTTTTAAATATCTTTCGAAATAAATACTAAGAAAAAAAAAAGTTAGGTTAAAAGTTTTTTAATATAGATTCGTTAACAATTTTTTAAAATAAAATGTATGTTATCCTTGTTAATACTTATATTCCGATGATAAAGATTTTTGTCGGAGGAGAGCTTGTAATTTAATTACAGCCAAAGTATTACGTTTTATTAAAATGTTTATGGTTTAAAACCTTTTAAATATTGTGCTTTATATCTAATATTTTTTACATTTCGTTATTATATTGGAACTAGGTAAACCGGGAGTCAATAAATAACAAAATGGGGTTTGTCCTCGCCTTAAGAATTTATATGTTATTTGGCACACATGAAGAATAGACCACGTGAAGGGACATAGGCTATTTTTTGCGGAAAATAAAATTCCTTAATTACACGGGCGAAGCCGCGCGGAACATCTAGTTTTGTAATATAACAATAAAATGATTATTTATATATATTATTATATTACACAAAATTTAAATATCATTGCATAAAAATATGCAGTCAATTAATTGGAACATATACCACGGTTTCGTGCTTATTTAATTTTACACTTTTCCTGCAAAATGTTAAGTTCCCGAATATTGAATTATAGGAGAGTTCATACCTAAATGAACTCCCCTATGCAATAATTCAGTAGTTATGTGTATTTATTAAAACATATTCTGACAATGATGAGAAAAACATTCCTAACTGAACGATGTCGAAATTATTAATATCTACTAAACCTAACTGCCACAATATACGGGAGCGCGAACTCCGAATTAGTTTTTCCCGTGCAACATTAGTTGTATACGGGATATGAATTGCGCAGTTGAGATGGATCAATACGAGCTACAAAGTTATGAAAAAGAAAGTTCGGCAGGGCATGGGGATCGCATGGGCGTAGCTGTCTCCCGCTACTGCCTAGCTACGCCCTGTATGCCCTAATTTTGACGAGCGCGTCTCTGTGTGCGTGCGCTCAAGGAACGTTCGCCGATGCACGTACTCCGTCCTTATAATTTTTTAACGCCGTGACCTCGTTTCGAGCTCGAGATATTCATTATTTACTGCGATGTCCTATTTTAGATTAACGTATTCATAAATAATAGTCGAATTGTTTATGAATACGTTAATTTAACTATTATAAATGTTTTTGTGTCGTTTTACTATTTGGTTAAATATCTATTTCATCTATCTTGGTCTACTTTCTCAGATAAATTGAAAGGGCACCTTTATAAGATAGGTCAGGTAAAAGTTCTTAAAACGTATATTATTATTATTTTCGGTAATTGGTCAAATACTGATTTATTTCCTTTTGGGATTGTTTGAAGTCTAAATTTGTTTTAACGTCATTTATGATTTTCAGGTAATAATTAGTACTAAGTAAAAAATCCAACTATCTGTTAATCATTAAAACATAAAATGTAGCCTAAAGGATTAAATGATTTTAGATAGAGTTTTCATACCACTACATAAGTTTTATTTTTATATCACCACTATTTTGCCAATCCTACTGAGTTCTTAAAACTTGTAAAACTTCAAAGTCTTATAAACAATTATTACATTGGACGAGATTCTGAATAAAAAAAAAGTTAAAAAACGCGTCTTACTAGGTCGAGGTTTTGTTTGACAAGAGACTGGAGTCTAGTCTAGTCACTAGAGTACTCTAAGTAACTCTGAATGCTACAAAAAATACAATATTATGAAAATTTGTTTTTACTGGTCGTGCTTATAATTCGCGCTCTGCGCATGAGTCGACGTTTTTTGTTGTCATTAACACAGAGTGATTTAGGAGAGTTTAGGTTTTATTTTTACTCAAATATCATACTCATTATCACATACTACGCTACACGTGGTTCATAATATATTAAATATTGGTTCAACAATCAAATTCGTTTCTACAATTTAGTACTTCAATACTAGAGCGTCATACAATCATCTACCGGTTACCACGATCTCTACACGTGGGACATACTTATTTCGGTTCTATCAAATTCGTTTCTACATATTAATACTTTAATACAAGAGCGGGAGGCTAATTGTTGTAGGGCCGAGCTGGGGATCCGGGCTGGTGACGGCAGTGGTGGTGGGGCGGGGGGCACTTCAGGCCCGAGGCATGCGCCCCACCGCCTGCTGATGGGGCCCTCAATCGATAACACCCAGCATCCCACGGGCCCGCGTAACGCTGCAAAATACGCACTCACTGATATAATAACTACGTCATTCCAAAATTATAAGCACGAGACTATCTAACGAAGTCGATTATACGCAGAAGTTAACTAGGCACCACGTTGGAACCAAACTGTATGGGAGCAGGTGCCGTGTTAATTTGTGCATTGTAGATCGTCTCGTGCGGTGTAGTGGCTCGGCTAGTTTGCTTTCAGTTGCACCGCGCTATATGTATAGCACGAGGATAACGAGGTGTTAATTGTAGAGGGACCGGAGGGCCGGCGGCGGCAGGTGGTGTGGGAGCGCCGCAGCGGCTGGCGCGTCCACTCCCCTACCTGCAGCATAAGTATCACCACCGAGCAGCGCTGTGACTGCCTGCTGAGAAGACATTTCACGTTCTAAACGTTAATGGCGTAGCCATCTAGAAGTCTGGGTGGAATTGGACGGATTTGCGCAATGTCCTTAAATAAGCGAACACTAGATCAGCAACTAACATAATTTTATTACTGTATCATATTAATCATTGTTATTGTGCTGTGATTTCAATTCATATAGAATATTTAATGTTGTTTCCCTAATTTATAAATATAAGTACATAGTAAAACTATATGGTACTGGTGATCAGTAATCAATAATCATCTTTCAAAACATTGCCATTTCCAAACAAAAACGAAGATTGTCGAGCACCATTAGGTACACATGTAAATGAACGCATCGGATACTCGTCGGCAGTTTGCGGAAGTACAGATGTGACATTTGCTGTCGTAACGTCGGAACTCGAAGCGCAGCCGATAGTAGCCGAAGTTTCGTGAATGAATTGCGTTCCGTTTCACGCGAACGCCTTCAGTTGGCTCGCGTTGAGTCGGCGCGGGGACTCACGCAGGTTCTTCGACTAGGCTGCGTTCACATCAATCGTATTGTCAGCCGAATGTATGCAAGCTCACTATCTCAATAATGTATCGTATTGTCGGGTAGGTGAACTTCGTAAAGCTCGCTCAGTTTTGACAGCTGACAGACAGTTTGGTGAAAACGCAGCCTTATGATTTTTACAGATATTTAGACCAATACATTTTATTCAGGCCGATATTATTGCGATAAATCTAGTTTAAAAATTATTATCTACCACGGCTCATACGTCTTCAATAACGAATATGTCTAAAGGCGAATATATCGCTATAATTTATCTGTTCTACTTTTATGTAGTGAATGTTAGATGAATACTTAATTTTAATTTGCGTCATCAGTGAAAGAATTTACGTGTTTACTGTGTTTGCGTCATTTTAAGGTTTAAATCCGTCGGTTGAGCTCTACTTTTTTTAAGACAATATTGTATTAAGTAAATAATAATTATTTAGAGATTCATTTCAGCATGTCCATTTTTAACTTAAATTTACAAATTTATTTAAAAGTTACTTCGTATCTTGCTGCCTCATATTTTGCATTGCCCTTTAGAATATTATAAAAGTAGTATAATATAATATTATGTACCAAGTAGTATAATTGTGTTGAGTATATTCACACTACCTACTGGTTTGTTGTTACTGGTTTTGGTACTGGTTTTAAAAGTTCCAATTATTCGTCCACTTTATAATATATTTAAGTGTTACCTATGCCATGTATGTTTAATAAAATATCATAGTTATAGAATTTATTAGAATAATATGTACTATAGGTAATTATGAATAATAGATATTATTATAAATAATAATATTGCCACCGAGTGTTAACAAAAACAGTATTAATACTTTAAGTTATGTCTCGATTGTATTGTTGTTGAGCCAATAAATTCAATGTTTATTATTTTATATTATTTTCGTTTTTAGACCTTTTCCTTAACTCTGTTGTTATATTTTGGTACGGGCGTAGCTTGACCTAATTCTAAATATAGAAACGGCGAAGTAGGACTCGTTTACGGCGGCAGTAGGAAGTTCAAACAGTACAAGTATCGGCTAAGTACTTGTAATGTTTTTGATAAGTCAGGACTTTTCATATTCATTTTGATCTCGTTATGTCTACGCTGTGCTCATTAGCCGCACTTTTTAATTGGAATGAAAACTTAGGAGTCAATATGTTTTTTAATGAGACAACCTATGTCAAAAAATAATTTGTTTGTGTGATTGTGATTTTGGGCTCATTCAATTCGGAATACCATTCTATCAAAATTCCAAGAGGGGCTGAAAAAAAAATACAAAAGTTATAAACAATAAAGTAAACAAAAAAAGGGTTTGGTATTTTTTTAATGTTTCAAAAACTATTTAACACTTTAACTATTCAGTTAAATATCAGTTAAAATATATTTTTTAGTTCACATGGCATATTGCGCCAAATCACGCGAAACCCGAACTACGCGTTTTTACCGTTATTTTCGCCGCTCAATTAAAGTTATAAGGATTGTTGATACAGTTCCAAGAGGTAGGACTTTTTATTAGGAAATTTCCTGCTCTTTAAGGATATATTTTCCAATTTTGATTATCTCAGAAAGTTTTCGAAATATTAAAAAAAACCAAACCCTTCTTTTTTTGTTTACTTAATTGTTTATAACTTTTGCATTTTTTTCAGCCCTTCTTGGAATTTTGATAAAATGTTCTAGATGGTATTCCGAATCGAATGAGACCAAAATCATAATTTTCGGTGCTTGAGATCAGGTTTTGAGGCAAATGGCACTCGTGAACCAGAGTACTGCACTTTATTGCCGGCCTGAAATCTAGATGCAAGAAGACCGCATTTAGTAGGTATAGCTGTCCTTTAATTTCCTATAGTTCAAATAAAGGGTTTTCTATAATATGTATATTCTATCTCGCTATAATCTGTCTCTACTGTGCGAGTGCAATGAGCGGGTAGCCTGGGTCTGAGGCCGTGCTCAAACTCGGCAACTGCTACTCTAAGTACTCTAAATACTCTACACTACTAGGTGCAGCATAGTCCAGTTTCTCTTTTAGTTCATTTACCGTAGTGTATCATGTATTAGAGTGCATATCCTTCGGGTAGCTCGTAGGGCGGTGCCCGACTCCTCTAACGTCGCCCCTGCTTGTAGGTGAAGCGTGCTACCTGTACACGGCGCGCGGCGGCCGCCTGCTCTACTTCCAGGGTAACACTTACTTCGTCAACTCCCGCAAGAACAACGACCGCGCGCGCGTGCTGTGGTACTGCTCGTCGCGCAAGTCGCGCAGCTGCCCGGCCTCCGTGCTCACCATGTACGACCGCGTGCTGGGCCAGGCCCCCGTGCACACGCACCCGCCCAAGGTCTCCAGCACCTTCCCCGTGCCGCCCAAGGCAGCAGCGTCCGTCGAGACAAGTTAGGGCGCGAAGTGAGAAGACTCAATTAGTGCATAGACCGATGACGTCTTCTTCGCTCGCACACGCAAATATTGCGATGGTACCAGTAGAAAAGGAAGCAATATTATATTCGTGCGCAGTGAAAAAGACAAGCGATAGGTCCATGTACAAGTTTCCACGTGATTTGCGACCGGGTAGTAACTAGTAGTATCTCACTGGAAATCACGTTTATTGCCCATTAGAACAATGCGCCTAATTTACATGTTTCTACTCTAGGAAGCTGCAGTTTATAGACAACTCGAAATATTTGTGTGCGGCATAGTTAGTGCCGAAAACTGGAGTTTTGCCAGTAATAACTATTACATTGGTTAGCATAATATTTTGATAATTCTACGTTATATAGTCATTTTGTGATTCAGTCATTGTAGCGTATGTAGTATAATAGCGTAATTCTTGTTATTTTTACTAAAGTTAATCGCGTGCTGCATAATATTACGCCAGATTTGATTGTTAATTTATATACCCATACATTATAGCATAAATATTTTACTTATATTATACTTTATATTTATTGTTAAGAAGTGGTTATAGATTACGTAGGTATATTTATTTACCTACTGTATAGTTTTATTTACTTATAGTGAAAAACTTGTTTTCATAGCTTAGTTCCAAAGAAATCTATCTCATTTAAGCATTTTTGTTTAATTATTATCGGTTTTAAGACTATTAATTTGAACTTGCGTGAATTTTTGAATACAAATTTAACGATAAAATCTGAATTAACAGATGAAATGTTGCTAGTCGACTCTAGGTGGAACTCTACCTTGATGTAATTATGCCAAATCTTAGTAGAATTTATTTATGTCATTAAGTATAGGGCTAGTTTTACAGGTATATAGAATATTTAAGAGCGGCAAAGAGAATGTCGTTTAACATGTTCATAATATTATCATTTATCATTAATCGTGCGAATAAACTTACGATTGTGAAATATTATAAGTACAAAACTATAATAGTTGCCATTTAGAACTTAAGGTTTCTTCTTCGTTTTAACTAAAGGATAAGAAGCGGCCGTAACGTTACCTAAGTATTGTGCCAAATATACTCCCAATTAAATAACTTTTAAAAGTCTTTGTGTTTCCATTGTGCTATCTTTTGAAATGCCCTATCGTGTTTGTTCCACAGATTATCTACCTGCTATTCTGGGAATCGGAAAGGTTGTCTAGACGTCCTGCCCTTTGACGTTATTATGCTTAGTTTTTTTGGGCCGCTCTCAATGCGCTAGGGGCAGCTGCAGGTAGACAATTCGAGGGTACTACATTCGAATACTATTTAAGGGCCAGGGTATCTCCTTTCTTCGTATTTCTTATACAGTTTTTTTGTTAGCGCGCCTGGGCGAGAGCACGTTTGTATCGCACTAATTTTATATTATGTATGTTAATGTATGCGGTAGGCAGTAAACGGAATGTGGCTTTACAAGGTGAAGTTTACTCCACTAGCGAAGAAAGCTAACAACATGTACGAATTTCATTTAAATATTTAACAACTAAGCAGCTACTATTTAAAGAGCAATTAACTCTAGTATTTAAAGTGATCTTAACGACTTAACCTCAATAAAGTTTAAAGTTTTATGTAGCAGCGAGCTAGATAACTATTGTATTTCAAAGAATACATAATTTGTTAGGTAGTTTGGCTACTAATAAAATGAAAAAATAATTAGGAAATATAATAATTAAAACTATCTAGTACAATAATCTTTTGGTACAGAACATTACTTTTACCGTAAACAAGTTTCTTAGAAACTCTACAATACAATAATATATTTTTTATTTCGTTCGCAGGCATTTCGTTAGGAGCTCAGATCGAGAATACTACTTAATATAGGGAGAACGGAGATACCTTTGTATCGCCACTAAATCGTTCATCAACCTTTTAGAATATTATAACGGTCAGTGGGAACACGCGGAGCCTCAACCATAATTGTTTTACCTTATATGAATCACTTTTCTAGGTGTTGAAGTATCATTGTTGCTATCGCAATCGGTACTTTCTAATTTAAAATTTAATGTTTCCTCTATAGGCACAGCTTTTATGCCTACCGTGAGAGACTTAGCTGTACATTGATATTTTATGCTAATGAAATTCCTGTACTACATTATCTTTTTGGTTGCTAAGGTTTAAAAACACTTGTAAAGAAATGAAGATTCTTTAATGGTTCAAACTAAGAATCTAGTTATTTTTTTTTACGTTTGATATGATTTGGTGACTCGCCTCGTGGTCTGGAGTTTTGGCGCCGGTCCATGTAAAGACGTCATAAATCATCTTTATGATCTACACGAAGATGTACAACTAGAGCTAGGTATTGGTGTTATTAGACTATGTAACAGGTGTGTATCGTTCCGTGAGAGTGGCGACGAGTTATTAGCGCTGCTCTCGGCCGTTACCCGCTCTCAGCGCCCCACATCACTACTAGGCCTAAACTACTCACAACAAATAACATCTCGACATTATAAATTTTAATGATTGTTACCTTAACAAAGGTAGTTCCAGAACCTCAATACTGAATAGTATGTACTGGTCGTTAAATGTTATGAGCTCGAAAACATAAATATTAACGCATAATTAAGTAGCCCAGTGACTAGATTATCATTTCCAAAACTTGGAATCTCATTAGAGTGAAGTGCGTCATGTTCTTAAAATATTCTTACGTAATACGCGTAAGTAAGTTTTAGTTGTATGTGTTAGCCTAGTGGTGTTTTGCTCCGGGTTACTTCATAGTAAATACTTAGCAATTTAATTCAGACGGGTATTTAGCAAAATATCAAAGAGCCGTCTGAATTATTCTAATTCAGACGGCTCTTTGATATTTTGCTATCAATCTAACAATCTATTGTTAAGTATTAAGCAGCTTATAAATATAAATTAACAACTGCTTTTTAATTTCTAACTCAGCAATTAATCTGTCAGCATTTTAAGATAACATCGTTTAAGAAATAAAAAATTTATTTATGCTT
This sequence comes from Cyaniris semiargus, assembly GCA_905187585.1. Classification (NCBI taxonomy): domain Eukaryota; kingdom Metazoa; phylum Arthropoda; class Insecta; order Lepidoptera; family Lycaenidae; genus Cyaniris; species Cyaniris semiargus. The sequence goes on along the minus strand of LR994549.1, from coordinate 11,028,730 downwards.
ATTTAAAATTATCTGGACACTGGATATGAGATTCATAGAACAGAAGATTGCCGCTACCCCACGCTAAAAACAGCACCTTAGTGTCCTCTGTGTGTGCTCGACGATAGACCTGGAGTAAGTCTACAGAAGTGGGTACTAGCGCCCTCTGAGGGCTCTCAGTGAGGACTCGTTCGCTGTAACACCTTAGTTCATTCGCCCCTGCCGGTACGGTTGTTCTGTCAATAGATGGCGCTACGATGCACAATGTTGCGTTTCGTTATCGGTTCTATTTCTAGTTACAAACGTTTTCGCATCATACGTTTTACCCAACGCTGGCATCCTTGATCTTGATAGTTTTTTTGCACAATAACATTACAATTAACTTACAATAAGCTGAAAAATTCTAATTTAAAGATAATAAACGTTATGAGTAAGGTTTTTGTTATAATTAAAATTACAGGGTTGTTACCCGACTTTTGCGAAGCTAAAACTACTGACTCAATTCATAAATGAGGTGCCAATGGATTGGTTGTACATCTGGAACAGACTTTTTGCTAATGCGCTATAGTTTTTAAAATAGGTTTCCTATCTTTATTGCGTTATCGCTTATCAGTTATCACTTATCAGGTAAAATGTTAAAAGCAAACGACATGGCCGACAAGCTATTGCTCCGCAGCGAAAGCTATAATTTATTTCAATGAAATAGTCTTCTGAGCGTAATTCACTCTCAATATAAGAACGAATGAAACGTATAGCGTAAATATTCCAGGTGCTCGGTTCGCTCGGTCTCGGCGGGGGAACCTTATGATCGTGTGTGACGGTATGAACTTCATCCGGGAGAGATCCGGCCGGTTCAAGACCAGGTGGGTCTGCGGCAAGAAGAGGAGGCAGCATTGCACCGCCACCATCACCACCGTCAACAACCGGGTCGTCTCCAGCTATGGATGCCATAATCATAGCTAGCATTTACCTATTTACAAGTGCCTTAAACGTATACGATATGAGATTGTCTTTCCTGTGACTAGTCTGAAGATCAACGCAATTTGTTACCTCAGTAATGTTGCTTGACGCTTAGTGGAAACATATTATTATACAGATTCAAGTACCTAACTATTCCAATGGAATGGACAATCCACTCCTAGGTTGTATGGTAACATTATGTCTTATGCTAATTAAATAACTCACAGTTTTTGCTATTATGATGCGGGAAGATGCAATGCTTGTAATTAGAAATCAAAAGTTATTCGATGTTAATTTGTACGAGCACTACTTTATAGTCTATAGGCTCTATAGGTTTCCGTTTAAAAAAAGTATGATTGTAGTGTGCGTACGTACTTGTAAATAACTCTTACTGAAACGTGCAGGTTAAGCTGTATTACAATAATTAAGCCTTTTATAGATATAGATATTTTCCCAGACTACATTCCAAGAGTAATATTTGTACTCATAATAACATTGTTATCATAAATGTTTTTATTATGTTAATTAAAATAAATTGAATTAAATAGGAATGTCAATTATATTTGATTATTATTAAGCACGTTGTATATTTCAGAAGTGCCTTTATTAATAAGAATTGTTATTAAATATTGATAGTGTGTATACTTTGCTTATATTATGTTTGGTTTCGATTATTACTAATTGTTAAGTTACTGTTACATAATATATTACTTTTTACACAATTAACAAACATCTTCTAACAAAATATTGTTTAAAAATGTTTTAACTTGAAAACAATTTTAATCCTGTTTCTTTTTTAAATCTTATTACGACAGTTTTAGTTACATGTTGTGATCTTTTTTTTCTTATTAATTTCTGACTTTAGTCAAATATTTGTGATATTAAAGTGCTAATATTATGACATATCCATTACACGTTATAGGTTAAGGCAGTTAATTAATTACTGTATATACTTATATACTTACTTAATTATTTCTGATGTTAATGTCCTTGTAAATAAATACCATACATTTTTGTTTCGACTTTTATTAAAGTTCTTTTCACGACAAAATTACTTTCAAATAATTTCATGACAATAATATTGATAATTAATAATAATCAATTATCAATAATTATTGATAATAATTAATTAATCAATAATATTGTCATGAAAGGTACGTATAATAATTTCAATTTTCACTTTCCTAACATAGGATCTTTAAATAAAATACGAAGCATTTCCTCACACCATAGCACCAATCACCATCTCGCACACTAGAAAGTAAAAGAGACTCCATAAACGGAATTATTCCAGATGTACTCAAACATGATCAACACAAACTGACGAAGATCGACAAAGTGACAACCAGGACGATAAAGGGGAGGAAAATAAACGCGACGGCGAGGAAAGACTGTCGAAATTGTTACAAGAACAAAGTCCGTACGAACGTCACTACAGAGTGTAGAGCCTGTGCCGGCTGCCCGCCCATGTGCGTTGACTGTTTCTTTGAGTTACATACATGTAGTTTAGATAGTTGATTTAAGCGATTAATTTTAATTCAAGTGTTGAAGCAAAAATTTTAAACTTGCACTTTGCCTACGATGAGAATGATATGTTGCTTATTTTTTTAATTGATGAATTTAGATGGTAGGATGGCAAGGAAATGGAACGAACTGATTACTGAATTGCATTAGTTACATACATACCTAATATTATTATAAAGAAAGCCAAAACTCAAAAGACAAGCAGATTTGTTCTTATTTTAACGTTTTCTATAGGAAATTGCTGGGCGTCTCATCAATATCAGAAGTTTTTTTCAGCCATCTAAATTTCTTTGTAGCATGCAATAATAATTATGTTGCATGACATACCGTATGTCGAATATAGCTTATAATAAAATGTGTCTTATATTATGAAGTATTTAACTTATTTATTTCTCTCTAAAAAGTCTTGTTATCACTACGAATCTCGTTATATTATGCTATTATGTAAAATTTATACTCTGACAAATATATTATATCGTGTTTCGCATTGACAAATATAGATGGCGCTAGATGCTACGCTCTCACTTACGATTGACGACAAAAGTGGACACTGCACTGGCTTTGTGTTGAAATTATTACTATTATTAAAACATTTTAATACCTTTTTTAATAATCTCTTTTTAATTTTTAATCTAAGTCTAATTCTCTTCATAATCTACATCTATTTCTACAACTTTATAAGTCAATTTTCAATAGGTAGGTACTACTTTCCGTTTGGTAATGCGGTTAAACAATAATAATAATATTATCATAAGAAGCTAATGCTTAACCCTCGAGAGGTCGCGTGGGGTCTTTAAAAGCCCGGAGTTTGCGAAAATGTGAAAAACCCATATTTAAATTAATCGTAGCATCTCCGTTCTTTGGGTAGCTTCCTAAAAAGAATTATATTTCGATATAATCGCAACTAATTTGAGCTCGCGTGCATGTATTGTGTGTTATAGATGTGTTTATTCTCGCTGGGGTCTCTAAAGACTCCAGGTGACCAACCGGCCTAACCGCGTTACTAAATTTGATTTGAAATTTTCATACAGTTTTCGCACTCAAATGGATTTCTCTTGTGATTTTTATTGTATTTTGAAAATAAATCAATAAAAATGTTAGTGTGTTGGTTCTTATTGTTTTATATAACTTTTATGAAGCTTTAGACGCATTTTTCCAAAAATGCATATTTTGCTACTTATACGAAGATGATGATGATTTATTTTGTGTGATAATGAGAACGTTATTTTCGGTATATTTACAGTATAATATCTAAAGTGTTAAAACAGGAAAATATATTAAATATAGTATATAGATTTTGAAAATAGAAAATATAGATTTTGGTGAAAATATGTCAATGTCATCACAATAGTTTATAACTATGTTACTTGGACTTAGGTTTTTAAATTTCAGGCTAACATAACTGTTATACCAGTAATCTTTAAGCTTTACCATAATTTTAAAATTGTGTTATTAGGGTCACGTACCCAAAGGGTAAAAACGGGACCCTATTACTGAGACTTCGATGTCTGTCCGTCTGTCCGTCCGTAACTCAAGAACGGTATTACCGTTCTTGAGTTACAGACGGACAGACGCTAGCTATTGCTAGAGAGTTGAAATTTTCACAGATTATGTATTTCTGTTGCCGCTATAACAACAAATACTAAAAACAAAATTAATTAGATATTTAAGGGGGGCTCCCATACAACAAAAGTGATTTTTTAAACATTTTTTTCTCGGTATCAATGATGACAATAGGTAGGCACCTGAAACGTTCACAAAATATTGAGCTATATTATTACTTTAATAAATAGTAACAAAATTTAAATAAAATAAATAATTAAGGGGGGCTCCCATACAAAAAACACATTTTTTTCCTATTTTTGCTCTATAATGGTACGGAACCTTTTGTGCGCGAGCCCAACTCGCACTTGGCCGATTTTTTTTATTTTTATATTATATACGGTCTCCTTTTGAAATTTTTTGACTTCTATTTTTAAATTGTAAGTTTGGGTTATAAATCTTCAAAATATTATTATTTTTTTAATTGACTCTGATTGATGTTGAATGAAATAACAGTTTTAAACATAAAACAGTTAAGAAATATATACATTTATGCAATTTTTACGTCATTGAAATTTCGGGCTTTCATAGACCCCAGATGACGGCATTATTTTAAAAGCGCGACCAACCGAGGGTTAAATAAAAACAAAAAAAAAAAATACAGCATACGAAAATCTTAAACATTTTTTTTGTATTTTAATGTTAAAGTTGTAATGATTCTTGCACTGTCTACATAATTTTTAAATTGTACAAATATATTATACATAAATATTCAAAATGTTATTTTCAGTCAGCAAACAAGATGAACTCATAGTTATACAGAATGGTCATTTCTCCTTCTTTGACATCGAGCTGGCCTTGCACCAGTGTTCGAACGACTGACCCAGGCTGACCGAACCAGGACACTTCTAGAAGAAACTGGTACTCCTTGCCATAGACTCTGTGCCATGCCATTCCATACAGACTGACATTCATTCAGAAACTGTCCTTCTGTCGTCGATTAAAGTGGGGGCGTCCATAAATTTACACGTTTTAAGGATGAAAGGATTCGCTACAATTCGGAATGGAGTCGCTACAATTCGCATGTAGAAAAAAAGTTCTTTGGTGAGACTACCTGTCCTTATAGGTAACAATTAACATTTTATCAGAATGTGCTAGGGTCCCGAATGCAATGTGAATATATATTATTTTAAATTATTACTTATTTATTATAGAATTCACTGTGAAGAGAGGAGCGCTAAAAGAGTAACTATTTAGGGTTCCGTATTTAAACTTTTATGTTGTATGGCTAAATTGAAGACGCTGGGGCGCTTGTCATTGATACAGGTTACAAAATAATTTACTCTTTCAGCGCTACTTCTTTTACACTGAACTCTATACAGGGGTGAAGGGATTTACCCTAAAGTATAATTACCTTGTTTTGTCACACCTTGTATATTTTGAGGCCTCCTAAGTACAATTTTCTTAAATATAAAATAATATAAAAAGGGAAGGTTTTCTGTCTTTTTGCACACGAAGCCGCCAGTTAGAAGTAGTTGAAAAATATGCAGTAGTGGATATTATATTTTGTGAGGCTTTTGCTGCCTTTTGCCATACCTCTAGCATAGCCTGCATTTAGATTTTATATGTGCTTGCTTTTTAGGTTTAATTGTATTTTTATTGCGATTATTATAAAATAATGTCTATTGGAAATTAGAATGTAGGGCATAATATTGTAACAATGTAACCAAAGATTTTGGTTGTGTGTAGATTGTGGAGAGTGCTATAAGATGACAATAAATTTTGGACACATAAGTAATTAATTATTATAATAATAATAAATTATAATTATTTGAAATGTACTTAATTATATATTATGTAGTAAAGTGTTCCTAATTTTGTTTGTTATAAATTATATTGTGCTACTTCTTGCTTATTAAAAAATTCTAAGTGTGCAGTGCAATACTTTAAACACAGGTTGTCTTGCTTGATAAATTATTTTGTTTAAATAATAATCTACCTCAATTGAGTTTAAACACTTTTTATTATTTATTTTTAATAATTCAATTTAGGCGTATGTTTATTAATGCCTAATCATGCTTTTATAATAGATGATTTTTGTTACTTAATAACCGATGTTTTATTTTACGAGAGTGTAATATGTTTTGATTCCACTAGAAACTAACACATTTAGGACGTTAGATATTGCCGTGCACTGTGGTGGATCTAGATTTTATACCGAGTGTAACTTTCAGAGAACGGTGTTTTGATACCGGGAAGGAAAAAACATCTGCTGTTGCTAGACCAGTACACGTACAACCAGATCAACTACAGCAGGCACTGGGTCTGCTCCTCCAAGCACCAGGGCTGCCCGGCCAGGGTTCGCCGGGACGAGTACGGCCATGTCAAGAGAATAAACACCCAGCATACCCACCCACCACCTAGAGTCATATTCAGGAACGGCATCTATTTTAAAGTTAGCAATTAGTGATAAACTTAAACAGACGGACAGACACGACCTCTGACGACCTCTGTGGCTCAATTGGTTGAGTGTGTGGCAGCTCAAGCCGGGGGTCGCGGGTTCGAATCCCGCCGACGGAACAAAAAGTTTTCAATGTTCCTGGGTCTGGATGTGTATTAAATATGTGTATGATATAATAAAAATCTTAAATATATGTATAGTATAAAAGTATTAAATATATTTCCGTTGTCTGGTACCTGTAACACAAGTCCTTCAGGTACTTAGCACGGGGCCAGACTGACGTGGTGTGAAGCGTCCATAGATATATATTAGACAACGAAGTCTTAGTAGTAGGGTCATTTTTACCCTTTGGGCACGGAACCCCAAAAACTATGACCCGATTATGTAAAAATTAAACATTTGGAAAAAATAGTCTGTCATCCACGGCATCATTACTTGAGACTTCATTTGTTTCAATCGGAACAGTAGTCTAGGCGCTACATGGGCTCACATAGAGCGCTAAATTTTCCCTTCCTTTTCGACTTCGCCGTAGTCGGGTAAAAAATTAGTTCGCGACTACACCGAAGCTACCGTTCATAATTATGTAAGCGACTTAATTAGTAAACAAGAATAATAATATTATTATGAAATTTAATAAAATTTATTAATCCATAATTTTTAGTAATAAATGTTCGTACGAACGAACGATGGTGTCATAAGAGTAATTGAATAAATGTTATATAAATTATAAATCATATCAAATGTTTCGATGGTCCCTAGGTTAAGTATCGAATCTACAAAATTGCATTTTTTAAAACTGTTTTGAGCTCTTTTTGAAGGATGTTTTAATGCAACTTAAAAATTAAGAAAACTCTTTAGTTTTCCTATATTTAGAGACGTATATTATCGAAACGTTATGAAACGAAAGTTAATAATCGCTAGCTTATATGTAGTATGAAAGTTGGTACTATTGTTTGTATAGAGAAAACATCCTGTTCGTATTTAAATCATTATCTAAGTACAACTTAGTTCTATCTTTATGTGTGTATACTTACTTATGTACTATTTTTTAGAGTCACCGCTAGCTGCGAGCTGTGCCTTTAATAATTCCGATTGGAATAAATTAAATGAGCTGTCGGATGACGACCTTTCCTCGGATAGAAATTTAGCGCCAGATAAACTCCACAGTTTTAACTTTCCGTCCGTAAGACAATGCAACAACATCGAAGAAAGTCCAGAGCATTCGGAATGTGATTCTCTATGTAGCAGTGTAGGAAACAAAAGGAAGCACACTATTAAAACTAATCCCGGAAAAAAAAGATCAAGTTGCCCCGAAAAGTGGATTGATAACAAAAGAAAGTACTTATTAAACTCTGGCCAACAATACATAAGTCGAAATGGAAAGATTCAAAATAAAAAAGAACTGCGCCCTGTTTGTTCATCTTCATGCAAAATGAAATGTTCTGAAAAATTAGATACACACACTCGACAAAACATTTTGAAGAAGTTTTGGGAAATTGCGGATCATTCCAGGCAATGGGAATTCATCAATAACTTTACAGAAAAAAATAATAAAAAACGAATAACGACAGAAGGACCATCTAGAAGACAATTCACGACCAAGTATTTTTTACCAGTACCTGCAGATAATACATTAATTTCTCGACAACAGGTTTGTCTCAAAACATTTTTAAATACCTTATGTATTACTGATCAATTTGTTCGCACTGCTTATAGTAAATTGAGCCCAGAAGGGATTACGTTAATGGATAAAAGGGGTAAACACTCCAGTCATCCAAAATACTGCAATGGTTAAAAGTGTTTGTGATCATAATTATTATAGCTTGTTTCCAACCTGTAGAATCACATTACACACAAAAAGATACCAAGTACTAAGTTGTACTTAGGTCATAATTTTAAGAGCGGGCTGTGCAATTTTGCTGTGTTTTCTAATAAGTATTACGATCCCGGAAGACAATTGACTCAAATGAAATTGAGATTTATTTAATCATTGTATATTTATCTGATATTTAGCTAACGGAAAACACGATTCACTTATTTTGACTCGATAGTTTTATTTTTCGAAATTATGAATCTTTTTCGGCATTTCAACAAATATCTGTTACACTATTAAGTTACTATCATTAAATAACTTGCACTACTACAATCACACACTTTATAAAATAATAGCTAAAGGAAATATTAGTATTGTATTTAGTTTTTAAGTAATAATCAAAAAACAGTTTTGCGACCTTTACTTTCGTGTTATAATGCGGGAACCGTTGTTACGCGATATTGTTCACTATTAGCTGCAGCCTAAAGTACATTGCCCGGGAGCACGATTCATGGAATTATTGTATCACGATTGGAGGATAGCGTTGTGTGTAGGCGGGGCTAGCGTTTTCACAGCGCGCTCTTAATATGAACAGGATGTTTTCTCTATACAAAGAATGGGATCAACTTTCAAACTATGGTAATCGAGCACAGACCATTCGCCAGTTCAGAGACATCATTAATGTGAACATTAACGTTGGGTTTTTTTTTTTAATTATTTATTACTGCACAAAACTCGACGGGAAATATACGTGGACCGTTTTAGTTTGATAGTTTTAGTGGACTGTATAGACGTAGGTTACACGATCAGTTTCTCATCAATCTGATCCATCAATCTGGTAAAGATTGACGGAAAACTGATCGTCTAACGGACGACGGACGGATTGATGGAGTGATCATTTTTTTATTAATATGTATTTTTTATAACCATTAATCTAGCGTCAATCACAGATTGACGCCTTAAACTTACTTCGAACTTCGAACTTACGTAGACCAACAATGGCCGTTTTAGTTGTTATTTATATTTAGCATATGCGATTAAAATTGTCAGAATTCAATTTTGAAATCTTCATTTTAAAAATAAATTATATCAGCCAGCGCGCCAGCCCATAACATAGCATGGCGAAACCCGAAAGAATCGGTACTCTGTACTCACGTAGTTTGTTACTGTTAACTTCAATATATAATTAAAAAAAAAAAACAAAGAACTAGTTATTACAGTACGAAAATTGTATATTTTACTTACGACTCTAAGAAAGCATAATACCAGTATCAACAGTATAATATTAAAAAAGAGAAATATAATAAAAATTGAACTGCCTAAAGTAAAAACAGATTTTGCAACAAGACAGTATGATTTTAGCTCCACTATAATAATATGTAATGAATTAAACAATGTTTTAAATATCAAAAATAAGACACACACACACACACACACACACAACTATGAATTAGTAGATAATATATCTATACTTAATATTATAAAGCGGAAGAGTTTGTTAGTTAGTTTGTTTGTTTGTTTGTTGAGATTAGGGCGTTCAAAACGCCCTAATCTCAGGAACTACTGGTCCGATTTGAAAAATTCTTTCAGTGTTAGATAGCCCAGTTATCGAGGAAGGCTTTAGGCTATATTTTATCACGCTAAGACTAATAGGAGCGAAGAAATACAGGAAAATGTGGAGAAAACGGAGGAAATTATCTGAAAGGGCTTATATCACGAACTACTAGAGCATTTTTTCTGTTATTTGGATGAGATAAGAAGTAGACCACGTGAAGGATCATAGGCTTTTTTTGTGGACTAATTTTTCTGTGAAATATCTAATTTACGCGGGCGAAGCCGCGCGGAACGTCTAGTTATGTACATAATATTGTTTTGTTTAAAATTTATATTGTAAGTTATTTTTTATTTTTGTCCTAGCTATTTCCTAAGAAATAGCTCAGTATTAGATTAAGAGTTTTGTAGTTTTAAAGATTAGTATGTTTCCCTTCACTTATAAAGTTTCTTTATTTCCCTTGTAGATGTGGAAGAGGGATGTTGCCTGATACAGGTTAAGCCTAACTAGGCAGCTTCCACCACTGTACTTTTACTGTAACTTTTGTTAATAAAATAAATATTATTTATTTAGTTATATCTATTGTGGCAATACCCAGAGAATATCATTCTATGAAAGTTTAAAATATTCTACAGTCGCCGAAAGTAGTACAAATTGTGACAGTTTATTTATTTTACGGAAATTTAATTTATAATAATTATTTAGGAATATTTTTAATTTGATTGGACTGGTCACATTAAGGCTTGGATTAACGTAATTATGTTTCTGGTTTGATGTAAAATGATTTATAGATTAAATAAAATGTTTATACTGTTCAGGGTAGTTTTCCTGAGAGGGGTTTTTTTCTGATGAGTGTTAATAGAGTTTATGTAATTTTTATTTGGAACAATAAGATGCTATAATATTTTTGTTAAAAAGGTATATAATATCTATATATTCATACGCGAGCGAAAAACTTTGGACCCCTTTTGGCGAAAAATGCGGGAACGCGGTAGGTGCAAGAAATTTCGCACAGTTATAGTTTATATGGAGAAGGAGTGCATCGAGCCAATATTGTTTTAAAATTATGCTTTTGTCATAAATTATTTTAATAAATAAAACGTTACACACACTACAATGTGCACACTACGATATTTTCAGTGACAAGCCTGTACACACGAATTATAACTCTTTTATTTATGGTTGAAGTCTGTTAACAAATTGAAAATGAATTGGAGTTTTTTTATTGAATCTTAAATACTATTAGACAATGCTTACATGGCCAGTCTGAGAATAGCTGAGTCCCAGAGACAAGAGTTGAAAAAAAAGTATATGATAAAAGCAATATTTTGACAATAGTATCTTAATATCGTTAAAACTTATTATTTAATTTATTATTTAAGGCCGAATTTCGACCATTGGGCGATCTATAGTTTTTTTTAAAAAGGTAGTGATGTTGATTTGTTAAGTATTTTTTTAAAATTAAATAACGATAGATAGATTTTAGTTTCTTTTTATTGGATTGTAAATAGTAGATTTGTTTTATTTGTTATTTGAGCCATACAAAACTGTACATACAAAATGAGTACATGTCCGACTATTATCAATATTTTTACGGACTCAGTGTTACACTACTGATATATATTCTGTGGTGTTACATATTTTTCACTTTGTGCAATTTTTCCTATAAATATGAACTTCCCCCTTCAAGATTTTACCATAATTATGACTTTATTTTTTTATTTAAAATTATAGTATTTTGCATAAGTAATTTTTTTTTGTTTTGCCACCTTTCACATTTCATTACAACAGAAATGTTTTTTATACGCTCTAACACTTTCGAATCATCATAAGGCTCTGATTTGTTCACTGTTCATTTTTTTAACAATGTAACTAATGAAATAAATATATTTCTTATTAATTATTCAGAACAGTATTATTCTACCCGGTGCTTTAGCAATAAAATAATATATTTTACATTTGTCCGAGATTATTAATATGTGAGTCACTCAGAGTATGTCAGGGTCGATTTCGTAGCTATTTGTACCATTCCTACCACTCGAAGATAGTTTTTCATATCTGGCAACACTTTGCTCCATCCTGTTCCCATCAAATCTTCGCCATTTAATTTTAGTGTCAGTTTATTTGTTGTCACGAAAAGTCCGCTGCAATTTGTATGAAAACAAGTACATTTCCGGACAAAGTAAAGTGAGTATTATTTTAAATTATTTTCATAGCGTTGGCCTTTTTATACAAGTTATAAGTATTGTATCATAATTATCTATATTATAAGTTATTCTAAAATTATTGCTTACTGAGGTTATGTTTTTGACAAAAATGCTAAACATCTGAGTCACATTTCGTGACTTATATGACGTGAATCACATCCACGTGTAAAGTTAAGATATGTTTACACTGGCTGAAAATATTAACAAATATAATATACTAAGCCGGCGGCGTCCGGTAATATCAGATAATAAATAAATCAGACATTTACGGAAAAAGATCATTTTGATATTTATTTAAAAAAACAGTTTGATACCTTGTTTCCTTTACGGTATAAACGTGTATTAGTCGAAAGTTTCATATAAAAATTACACTGGACTTACCCCTTTATTATAATGGTAAGGATTGATAAATAGCGCATGATAATAACCTGTGTTTTTAGCTATTTCAGTTAAATTAGTAAGGGTTCTTACAGACGAGTGACACTTCAGTCGTCGCCACGACGCGTTGACATAGAATAACTAATAGTTTTAAAGGCATTGACGGCTGCCGCCGCTAGGTAGCAGCCGTCAACCGTCGGCGGTAACCGGCATATACAGCTGTACTAATAACATTTTAGCTACGTAATACTTTGTCGATGACTTGTAATATATATTTTTAATTCTAATAGCTGTTGATTTGGTTTACTTATCATTATAACTACATACATCATTACCGACTATACTTTATGTGCACTAATTATTATTGTGTTATTTTTAGAAAAAAGGGCGATGAGCGCAGCTGAACGTCAACGTAAGTACAGAGAAAAACTTAGAAGCCAAGAACCTGATAAATACGAAGAGAAAAAAAGAAAACATGCTGAATATATGAAAAATAAAAGAAAAGTTATAGGTCTGTTATCGGCAACGGAACAAAATAAAAGAAGAAAACAATGGAGGGAAGCAAATGCAAAAAGAAAGAATAAAAAATGTCAGAAGATAGAAAATGAAGCACATAAAGCGCCACCGAAAACAGGTTTTGAAAGGAGATATAGGACAATGCAAAGTTAGCAAAGATGAATGAAGTTATTAATAAAATTGAAGCGAGAAAATAGCACATAAAAAAAAAAATAGACTGTTTCGACAAAAAAATGAGATAGCCAAACTAAATCAAATTCAAGTTCCTCCACAAAACACTCCTGCCAAAACCTCTAGTCCAATCTAAAGTTGTTTGTTGATGTGTTCAGTTAGAGATAACTGGCATATCAATGTCAAACTTTTAACACTACAATTAACAATCCTAGAAAGGGGTAGGAGTTTGGACCAATAACTGACAATTTTTTTAATTTTGAATATATTTGGTTGCCATATTATTTGCCTAATGCTACTGCTCCACCTGCGTTAGCATTAACGTTAACTTGATGCCAAACTGCGCGTCGCTTAATGCATTAACATTGCGCGTTGGCTATATTTAGGCATTAACGCTCCAAAAATTTAGGCATTAACGTTCCAAAGGTATGGTTCTAATTGAAGCAATTCCAAAAATTCCAACGCTTCCTCATTGGACCACTCCATGTCGTATTTCTTTGGCGCCAAAAGAAAGCAAACACGTCGTTCCTCTACGCATGCGTTGTGTGGAATGAGCCGGCGTTAATGTAGCTAATATCCTCTAGCGCATTACACTGCGCGAGAATTCCCTTTGATGTGTTCAAAAAACCGACACCCGAGCTATCGCTTAACGTAACCCCTTAATCGGGCACAGGAACTATTTTCCCACCCTGAGAGGGTGGGAAAATAGTTCCTGTGCCCGATCTAGCTAAAATTCCGAATATTTTTGAAATGACAACCTTTTATGTTTTTTTTTACACAAATAGAATCTAAGATAATTGACTAGATTTCCCAAACCGCTTTTTTGCGCGGCAAGGCTGAAAACTATCCTATTTTTTAAGATAAGGTTTTCATTTTTGATTTTAAAAGTAAAACATAATGCTTATAATTTGACCCCGTCGTTATTTTTTAAAAATTATTATTATTTTCCAAGATAATAAACATAAATAGGTGATTTCCAATTTTGGTGGCTTGTCGTCGACCTATTTTGTTCAATATCTAGACTGATTTACAAAAAACTTAATACTTACTGGATTGGTTTTTTATCTTTATGTAGTTTAATATAGTTGAATCTTGATAATATATGAATTTTTTGTACTAAGTTCTGTATTTGAGTTTTTATGACACAGTTTAGGTCTGTCGCGAAGATTTTACCAATTTTGGTGTCATTTACGAAAAGTTGTTTCTACGAAATACCATTGATCCCTTAAGCATAAAAAATACGCCATTTACCCCCGATTTTATGCAATTTTGGTGTACTTAAATTATCCTACTTGTGGCAATAATATCATGTTGTTATTTTGAATATCGGTGGAGTTTTGGTATGTTTATAATTAAGTTAATGTGTTATAACTTTAGTGCACGTAGTTTTTTTTTAAAGATTATTATTCTCGCAAATTCCAATTTCGGTGGGTAAATTTTGTGGCCAAATTTTGGTGTGTAAAACATTATTTTTACAAATTACCCTTGATTCTTAAAGCATAAAAAATACGCCATTAACTTCATTCTGTCACAAGCTAACTCGTTTAGGTGGTTATTGTCGTACTAGTTTCCCGTAAACACCTTATCTCTAATTTTGGTGGAAACAAAAATTTCACCAAAATTATATAAAAAATGCAAGTTGTTGAAATCCACCCAATCACAACATTATCTTACTACCAACCCAGCCCTTTCAAGTGTCAAGTGTCAATGTCAGAATCAAATAAATGTCAGTTTTGAAAAAAAATGCGCGATTTTCACATAGTGGAGACATAAATCTGCAAAGTTTCTTCAAAAAAGATTCTGGTAAGTAGATATTTGATTTGTTATGTACTAATTTATTATATTCTGTGTAGCTTTGTTATGATTTTCAGTGCAAAAACGTAGTGTTTATGTAGTTTTGATTCATTTGAAATACATACATGCAAAGTGGCATTATATCCGCAGGAGTGTTTCAAACAGTTTCATTTGTCTGCTTAATATTTTTTTTAATAAATAACTTTAAAAGATTAGGTGTTTAATTGTTTTGTAACAGTTTGGTACAGGAGATAAATGATACTCGACTGTAGGTTCAAAAGTGAGTGATTTATTTACAAAACTTACGGCTATATACAAAATTTGATTGATTAGAGTGAGACAATATAATACACAAAGATAGAGACAAAACATAACACACATGAAAGAGACAAAAATTGAAAGGGAAGATATAACACAGTGTGAAAGAGAGGGACATCTGTGAGCGAGATGAAATCAGCGAGGGAGGACATGTGAGTGCCTGAACTTCACTCAACAGATTTGCACCCGAAGAAATGTTACTACAGGTTACTGGATCCTTTATTCGCATACTGATACATAAGCTCGTTTTAATTTAAACAATTTTGTGCACATTTATTTAGGAAAATAAATTCAAAAGTAGAGTCAGAGCAAGTAACTAGTCAATTTATTTATAAATTTATAGACGTAATCGGGCAAAGGGAAATAATTTTCCACCCGTAAAAACATATTTTTTTTCAGTTTCAGTAATTTATAATTGATTTGATGTACACAGATATCCTAATTGACCTAAGAACATCTACTTAAGCCATGCAAAACTGTTTTTTTCGTTATGCCCGATTAAGAGTGGCATTAGTAGTGACGCTAGTACATTAACACGTTAAAACGTTGGCTACATTTGCGTACCATCCTGATAAACTAATTAACGCCTAAACACGCAGATGGAGCAAGGGCATTAGCTATAAAATGCTAAGGACATTAAGACATTGATCTCTTATTGTAATAGTTCTAAGAGGCTAAGTATTTTTTTAATAATAATTTGATTTGATTATATCTACTTGTTTCATTAAATCTAAATTTTTGCTCCCTGCTGGACCCACTGCTCAACTTGAGTAGTAGAACATAGTTATGTGTAAACTCTGCTTTACAATAAATGTGACTCACATGAGTGTAAAATACAGGTATGTCACAAAACAGTTGAGTCACAATTTTGAGCATGTAGTCACAGTATATTTTATTTGAAAATGGCTCATTTGCATTTGTTTTTTATCGTAAGTAGGTGAGACTATATTAAATAATTTCTGAGTTCATGTTTATTTTAAAAATTATGTTCACATTCTCTAAAGTTCCTATTATTTTAGTTTATTTAGTAGGTACTCACAATTTGTATTTGTTTACAACATAGATAAAAATAACACGTGATTTCAGATTTTTACAATAATTACATTAGGTGACAGAGCCTGGAGGCCTACTAAGAAACCGTTTTGAGACTCAAACAATCGAACGAGAATGCCGCGCCCTACTCTAACAACGTCATTTGTCGTTTGTCAGAGTAGGACGCGGCATTCCGATTCGTTCGATTGTTTGAGTCTCAAAACGGTTTCGTGGTACGGGCCCTGATTACGTTGTAGTTATATTTAGACATTTTTCAATTTTGTATACTTTTATAAAGATGTTTTATATAAATTCTGTTGTTGTTGTTATTTTTACAAAATAATGGTGAGTACAAGCTATCTACGCAGTAATTAATCGAAACTGACACTTTCAATAAAATATTCCTAACATAATCCAAAGTTGAATATCGAAATAGGCCGATCCGATATAATTTATTGTAATATGTGGTTCACAGTAAATAATTGAAAGTGCCAGTTTCGATACATAAACAAAGTTCAGTTACAAAGTATACTATCGTTTATCAATTTCCTTATAAAATACCTATAATTTTAATTTTTTGCTTTCTCGAATTAATTTGTAAGGCCAACTGTTTATCCTAGAATTTTTATAAATATTTAATCACCCGTGACAAAATTATGCAAAAAATAAACTTTAAATCGCTCTCCTGTAAAGTAGCGCTTTTCACTTTCGATTCTTTACCTAGGGATCATCGGTTTGTCATTTACGAGTAATAATTTAAAACATTGAGTGCCAAATATATTTTCAGGTCATTATTGGTTCCCACCATACAAATGGTCATCTACGAAACACTACGTACTCGGCACCCCGTTTAAAAATAGCATGTATGGTGCCTACATATATTTATTCGCAATATTGCGTAGATTGGCACCACACATGCAATTTTTGAACGGGGTACCGGAGTACGTAGTACTACGTAGATGACCATTTCATCTTCTATCCCTTTCCCACCTAGATCACGCCACCTGATCGAATTTTTTACGTACAAGACGCGCATAGGTTGCTACGTTTGAAAGACCGGACATCCAAAATACGGCTCTTGAAGTTTCGGGAAGATTTTATGAAATATCTACTGGGACTGAACTGTGGCGATACTACTTCCACAGCTGCAGAAGCAACTGGACCACAAATACCGCCAGTACAGCCTGAACAAGTTCAAGCAGACCCATCGCCGTTGCTGCCTGGGCTCTCTGTACCACCTGCATCGCCGGCCGTTCATAAAAGTCGTGTTCCGTTGAGAGATTTTCATTACTTAGAAAAGCTTCCACCTACTAAGAAGGGGAGATATTATACGTGGGAGAGCCATGCTTCGGCACGAATGGGCCGGCTCGACCGGAGAAATACCACGTTCTCACAGAAAACCGGCGTGAAACAGCGCTTGCGCTGTGTTTCGCCGAGTGAGTGAGTTTACCGGAGGCCCAATCTCCTACCCTATTCCCTTCCCTTCCCTCCCCTACTCCCTTCTCTTCCCATCCCTACCCTCCCCTATTACCCTATTCCCTCTTAAAAGGCCGGCAACGCACCTGCAGCTCTTCTGATGCTGCGAGTGTCCATGGGCGACGGAAGTTGCTTTCCATCAGGTGACCCGTTTGCTCGTTTGCCCCCTTATTTCATAAAAAAAAGGCTGTTCCAGCGAAGCCTTGTCGTGTCTGCACCAAAAATAAAAAACGAAAGGAATCATCTTTCGTATGTGCCACTTGTCCGGAAAAGCCTGCCTAATGTGTTGTAAACTGTTTCTACACCTACCACACTGATCCTCGTTTTGCATAATTTTATATACGAACTAGCTGACCCGGCAAACGTAGCTTTGCTATATAAATTATTTGTAGTTGTAATGTAGTTCTTTATTATTTTGAAGTGACTAAATAAATAACCATACTTAAGGTACCAACCATGGCAACGTCCATCGCTATCCCCTTGTACCACTGACCTCCATTATACAAGTACGCTGGACTAATTATACCCTTTGAAATGACAGCAATTTTTTGTGCCTATTTGAAGCGGAATCAGCTCCCCAATGTCCCTCACATAGGAACTAAATTTGACGTAAAAATGACGTTTGAAAGTCGCCATATTGGCGCTGATAGTAGTAGTGGGAGTATTTGGAACTAATACTAGTGATGACAACCAATAACGATCAAGCGGCCATTTGCAAGTTACGTCAAATTTTGTTCTCTTCCCACTTACTGGGGGAAATTCAGTATAGCCGTTTTGGAGGAGTACAGCAACTAACATTGTGACACGAGAATTTTATATATATACTAGTTGTCCCGGCAAATGTTGTTTTGCCATATAAAGTATTTCGCCCATATTATTTTATTGAAGTGACTAAATAAGTATGGCACCACGGCAACGTCCATCGCTATCCCGTCGCACAAACAATGGTCGCCGTCAGTCTCGAGTTGTAATAATTTACTATTATTTATTCAACTAAATATGCATTTATTAATATAAAAAGTAGCCAGTAGCCGATTTTCAGACCTACTGAATATGCATATAAAATTTGGTAAAAATCAGTAAAGTCGTTTCGGAGGAGTACGGTAACTAACATTGTGACACGAGAATTTTATATATAAGAATGATTCTATTGATGTTCTTAGATGTTCCTGTTTTTTATATATAGTTATCGATCTCTTTAGTTATAAAACAATTTTTGATATCATTATAAAACTGTGCTTTGGGCCTTCAAAGTGCCTTATATAATTTTGTGATTAGAATAGTTTTAAAATAATAAAGTTACTTTTTTTGCATGTCATGTCTTATTTGAGATGCCAACGAACTTAAAAACGTTCTTTCCAGGAGGCCTAATAATGCAAATACCCATTTAAATTGTAAGAAAGTGCTACGTTGTATTACGTATTTGGCCCCTAGCATTACTAGTGCCTACGCAATATTGCGCAGTTGGCATTGAATGTGTTAATCGTGCATTAGAGTATTTGATTATACTGCATACAGCATAATAATATATTTAAATGGTTACTAGGTAAGTTACACATTTCAGATGACGGTATGTTGATACCGGGGAGGAAGAAGTATCTGCTGTTGCTAGACCAGTACACGTTCTATCAGATCAACTACAGCAACCACTGGGTCTGCTCCTCCAAGTCCCAGGGCTGCCCGGCCAGGGTGCGGCGTGATGGTTGCGGCAGCGTCAAGAGAATAAGCAACCAGCATACACATCCGCCTCCTAGGCTGATGTTCGCTAACGGGACATACCTCAAATATCAAATAAAGTGATAGATGTATTACCAGAGGAATTCATTCATAGGCGGATCTACATAATATTAAACGAGTCAGATTATGTCAAGCTCAGCCTACGGATCAAAAATATATTTAACTTGACATTACCCAACCAAATAACGTAGGTCTCTTAACTCCCTATGAATCAATTTATTTGATAGTATTTTTTTTTAAATATAGATGTAGGTAATGGTTTTAACAAGTTGAAGTCAAAATACATTGTAGTACATTTTGTTTGTGATATTATATGTTACACTGTTTTAACTTTAAATATTAGTATACGTAATTGTTTTTTCAGTTTTAAATTTTATTATTATAATACTAAGCAATAAGCATTTGTCTCAAAGACAGGATTACCTCGCTAGTAATAAGATTAGATTATAGTGTTAGTAGATATCATTTATAGGCTTCGATGGACATTTCTTTGCCATTCCGTGGTTTGAAGCCTCGTTGAAAGTGTCAGGTATTAGTTATAGGTACTTCCATTAGTATAGCTACTGAAAACTTTCTTAAAATACGGATGTTAAGGTTTTTAATTTTTCATTTGTTTTAATTTTTGAGGTTGTGATGTAATGATAGTCGAACCAGTTTTAAAGTAAAGTGATTTTGTTATTATAGCTGTGTCGTTTAATTTTATAGGTTTATTTTTAGCACCTTACGAATGTACCAAACATGTCACGGACGTCTCAACCGGTGAAAGAAAATAAGGTCTTAAAAGGTATTGCCATGAAATGTATTATACAGTATTGTATTTGTATAAAAAGTATGTTTAATTAAAATAGGCAAATAGGTAATTTTTTTTTAAATAAATATCTTAACACAACTATTTTCTGCGTACTGAATGTTTTCAAAAGTGGTAATGAATTCATCTAACTTTGATTAGTAGTACCAACGAAGAAATTGTTAGGCAGTTGACGGACTTACGTCATTTGGTCGGATCATGTTAATTCAATGTATGTTGTCATTTATCGGCTGGGTTTGTCATAACGCTGCCAAGATATGTAGGTCCGCCATCTGCCTAAAATCGACTTCTCTGATAGTACATTAGTTTTTCACCCATTAGTTTTTAACTGACTGTGACTAACTCGTTCGTCCTGTAGGTTCGGAGGCCATAATGATACCGACGAAGAGCGGCAAGAAGTTCCTGCTGATGCTGGACGGGTACACGTACTCGCAGATCAACTACAGCCCCCACTGGTTCTGCTCATCCAAGATGGCAGGGTGCGGCGCGCGCGTCCGTCGCGTCGGCGACGGTCAGGTCATGCGCATCAACACCAACCACACCCATCCGCCACCCAAGTACGTGGTGAAGAATGGGATGTACATCAAGATATAAGCATCCTTTAGGTATAAGTACTTACTGCAGTGGATGGTATAGAGTATAGACTGAGAGCGAGTGTTCGGCAGACTTACGGTCAATTCAGACCGAAATGCGACGCGTAGATGCATTTCTAAATTTGTACTGAATTGACAGATTTCGTGAGCGTGAGACGTCTTGCAAATCTGTCAAATCCATACAAATTTAGAAATGCATCTACGCGTCGCGTTGCGGTCTGAATTGACCCTTAGACTAGGGTTACACGGTCAGTCTGGCATCATCAGTTCAGTCCATCAGTCTCAGACTGACGCCGGAATGATGGCCGGAAAGTACATAATAAAATAAAAAAAGTCAGTCCGTCAATCTCACGGCTACACAATCATTCTTTCGTCAATTTGGGTCAGACTGATGGACAGAACTGATGCCAGACTGAACTTCTAACTCTTGTTTTACGTTATCATTTGTTTCCGCTGCCATTAATGCGATGGCCATTCACTATTCCCAACGTTTTTATGGAATTTAACGAAGTCTGCCGAACATTTGCTCTACGACTATAATCATCTCTGTTAATATTGATTGTATATCATGGATTCGACGCCATAAGGAATCTACTAGTACTTTAAGTCTTAAGATGTATAACATTAATTAATTTGGAATGCTTTAGATATAAATACAATGGAATTGTATGGAATTTGAAACTATAAAGGATCTAGAGTAGAGGTTCCCAAACTCCTTTGGTTCGTGGCCCACTTTTAAGGTGTTGGTGCTTACTGCGGACTCCCTGAAGCACACACTACTTAGCGCGCACTGTAATTGATTATTGAATGTGTGTTTAATTTTTTTTATTGTGTTTTATGATACAATTAAATTGATATTGTGTTTTGATGTGAAACTGACAAATAAAAATACGAAATAAGTTTTGTTTTATTTTAAAGCAACTGAAACTCAAATTCGCACTCGTAGCAATGCCGTAGCGATTTCGTAGCATGAACTAGTGTGTCATAGTTTACTCATAATAATTCTTGAATAACATATTTTATTAGAATTATGTTTACAAAATGATTTTATTCAGATCATCAGATACAGTACCTAAACTTAATTTTTTAAAATTAACAATTGCTAGCGTGTAGCACCACTGTAGTGGTGGCTACGGCGTTGCTACGTAGTATGAACAATGCACTAGACTAGACTCTAGAGCAGTAGTTCCTAGCCTTTTCAGAGCTGTTACCCCTATGGCCTGTTAAAGAAACTGATTTACCCCCCTACAAAACATATAAAAATATTTCAAGAAAACAATACAGGAATAAAAAATAAATTTATTTATTGAGTGTATTAGTGTGAATCTCGCCTTCCCGTATTGACCGCGATTTTATGAACGCGAGAGATCGCCATGCGGCGTACCTACTACTATTATTTTATTTTAAACACAAACACTTTTTTTTCTGCCTATTCATCTATTTTAGGTACCACCTCTATTACTGTTAGCTAGCTGCTGTTAGTAATAGCTGTTTTACCCCCGAGGGGGTAATTACCCCCAGGTTCGGAACCACTGCTCTAGAGTTAAAATTTACATTGCCCTTACTCTTGAAACTGGACTAGTTGATATTAAATCTTGTCAAATTTTTTGATTAAAGTTTTATTTTTAGAATAATATTATATTAAAATAATTTATGCAACACGTAGCTAAACAGAGCGTTATCTTCCAGACGTGCAGTTCATACCGACGGAGAAGGGGAAGTACATCCTGGTGCTGAAGGGGTTCACGTACTCGCAGGTGGGGGGGCGGTTTTTTTACTGCTCGTCGAAGCACACGGGGTGCCGGGCGCGGGTGCGGCTGATAGCGGGGAAGCTGGTCGCGTCTGAGGACGGGCACAACCACGCGCCGCCGTCGCACGCACGCTGCGGGAACGGCGCCTTCGTGCAGCTCCGGCCCCCGCACCCCCCGCTCCCCGCCCAGCTGCTGCCCATGCTGCCCTCCCCCCTCGCCTCCCCCCGCGCCGCCTCGCTTGCCCTCCACGCCCTCAACTTCGCCCGTGTCCTGCCCAAAACGGATCTCTGGCTGAGGCCGCCTCTAGACGAGAAGAAGGAGTAGACGAGCCACAGTTAAGCGCTTCACACTCAATTAACTATAATGTGGTGAAAAAAAGTGTATAGCACGATACATTTTACATTTTTCCATAAAAGTCGTGATCCACCCACGGCAGCTATAATATATATTTTACCCTGTATCTTTTGGCGGAATGATTAAACTTTCGCGGAAAATACATCGCATTATAGCTGTCTGTAAAGCCTTTATGGTGAATTTCAATCAGCGTGAAGTTTACAATTTGTAACGTGTCTTTGTCCTGATTCAGATGTGAATTTAATTCAATAAGTTGGCTGGTACCCATCAAAATTGTAGCAGGCATTTAAAGAACTGATTTATGGTTTTTTCCTAGATTTTGTTAAGATATTTCGTTTTAAGTGTTATTTTGAATATTTTATTTATTGCTTATCGTTGTCGGTGTAAGTTTTATGCTTCGAGGTGTGACGAGGAAACCTAAAAAGTGGACGTGCTAGTTTAAGTTTATATAATTCATTCTTAACGTCTTTTAGAGTCGGTAATCGGTATTACTATAATCCCCGTTGTCTGCAAAATGTAAGAATATGTAGGTACTTATGACACAATAAAACGGCATAATATCTACATCATGCATAGTGCATCTGAATAACTAAGTCTACTATTTAATTTTGTATTGTCCCTCTGTAGATCAGCCCCTTTAGCTAAGACGTTTTCTTTATCGCTCTTTATAGAATCGCCTATCAACATATTTTATAAATTGATATAAGCGTTCGATAAAATAAAGTTGACTTTCGATTCATGTTATGTCAATTCTATACATTTTGATCGGCGATTCTATAAAGAAGCGATAAAGAAAATGTCTTGGATAGGGGCTCTGGCTATTTTTAATTTATTCCGATCAAACAAAAGTCTAATTCCTAGGAGATTATAGTTTTATGGAATAGTCCTATAATCAATTTTATCATAGAATTAAAGAATCGTTTTATACTCACGAATATCGTAGTTTTAGATCTGAATTTTATTGTAGTGTGAAGCATGACTGTGAACGGCACTCTGCTCTGGTTGTAGTGGAGCTTTTGCTAACCATTTGTAAACGAATCAACGAACGCTGGTATATTAAAGCCCCCTACTAATAAAATATCCACTCTTTGTATACAAACGTCATATAAAATGTTTCTCCTTGCCTGTTAAGCAATTTTTCTAACTTCACAGACAAGGAGAAAAAAATGTATAATATGGGTCTGCGTACACAGTAAATCTTTATATTAGTAAGGGGGAACTAGTATAATGATCTCTAAAGTTTATGTAAATATACGAGAGTATATACTATATGTGTAGGCTAGACGTTGGTGATATCTAAATACGTAATACGGTGATATTTTTATTATGAGCCTTGTTAATGTTCGATACGGTGATCTATGTAAAGTGACTATATTATTTTTGACGATCGTTTTGTATATAATTATTTTATTGATTTATTATAGACTGCTACTCATATTAAATTTTGCTTAAAGTAAATCGCTGTTTTATTTGTTACCCCGGCGAACCGTTGTGTACCGCTTGAAGTATCTAAGTTAAACAATTTTTGTTTTATTTATAAAATAAAGAGCTAACGGGTCACCTGATGGTTAGCAAAAATTTTTTCTGCAGGTCCATTCACCTGACCCCGCTTGTTACTCATCCTTATCCTTATTCAAACTAATTCACCGTAGGACATACAATATATTTAAATTATTTTGAAAGATCATCTAATCCAATGATCTCAAAACTTAGATACGTCAATGCTGCAATCTTTGTAAACCTTTAAGTTCATATTATACTGATCGCATTGTACTTAAATTTAAATGAGAATATTAACTCAATTTACATTAGTACGTATATTTGACTGAAAAAATCATTACTTATACAAGAAAATTACGGCATTACCTTCAATATCATACATCAAATACCTAATCATTATGGTTTCAATATTGAGTAACATCCATCGTGTCCTACTTCCAGCGCCGAGGTTCATCCGCACCACGCAAGGGACCACGATGCTCATCTTCCAGGGTCAACGCTTCTCCAAGAACTACCAGAACGGCCCCAAAATCTCGTGGAAGTGCAACAAGATGGGCTGCATCGCGCGCATCAGCACCATCGACAACGAGATCATCTCCCTCAAGAACGCTCATAATCACGATTCACGTCCCAGCTTTTTAGCTGGTCAATAAAGATTCGGCCAAACCAGCGCGTCAGTAACGCGGGACGCGATGCGGTAGCGTCTGCAACGCGAAACTGGCGTGCACACCTGCGCGACTACGGTGCGAACCGTAGATTAATTCCCGTTCTGCCGGCGCGAACGTCCCGCATTGCGGTCGCGCAGGTGTGCACAGCGCTATAAGATTACATGGGCAGCGTCTGCTGCGCGGTAGACGTTCCCGCTTCGCAGTCGCTTTGGTCGCGCAGGTTTGGCCAAAGCTTAAGGCCGCCCATAGACGGACCGCATCTTGCAGTCGAGACCGACTGCAAAATGTGGTTGCCGCACGGCGATCAGCAGTTTCCCCACTAAATTCATATCTGCAATACACGGACCGCTCGAGCAGTTCTCGATCGGTCGGAGCAGTCGCTCTGCGGTCGAGTTTCGCCGTACGGTCGAACAACAAAGGTCGTATTGCAGTCGTGTACAACTTCAACGCGACCGCTCTAGAGCAGTCGGTCCGAACTGCAACTTGCGGTCTGTCTATGGCCGGTCTATCAGGTCACCGTCTCCGAAACTGACATGGGAGGTGTCATTAGCTGTCTTAAGTCTAAACTCTAAACTGTGGAAAGTAATGTCTGTCATCTGTGCCATATAAACACTTTAGTATAATATGGAATATTACGCAAAGATCGGAGTAAAGGACGCCACTAGCACATACACTATACAGTAATTACTTCGACCAAAATCCGTCATGTTGCACACGTCAGATCAGGATATTGACAGCAATGTTGTCAAACGTCGAACAAAAGTCAAAACTTTTCGTTTACTGTCAGTGCTGGTGCTGCCGTCTAGCGTGAAAACATTGATGTAACACATCCTATAAATAATAATTATTTTGTCTTGTACACTGCTTTCATTGCGTAAAATTAATTTTGATTTTTTAGTCAATTATAATTTTTGTAATAATTATTGTATTGCATTTGTCTAATGATCTCATTTTAACAATAGAATAAGTCCCTTACAATTTCGCACTGGCTGTAACTTAAATTAAAAAAATATATTATTGCAGATTATTGCATATTTTGTGTTCAGCTGTTCACAAATTATATCCAGTAAAACAATATACCTAACAACGTAATATTATTGAACGTACATAGCAGTCTTGTATTATATGGTAACTTAAATATTTTCATACAATATACAATGAATATATTATTTTACTGAAGAGAATAAGCTGTACTTAAATTTAGTAAACGAAGGAAATAGCTGCTTAACTTAACTAAAGAGCCAAACTATTGTAATAGGTACATCAGTTCACCTTACAAACAAACAACTAATTTTTTCTCCGATAAAAAGCAGCCAATATGATACATTGAGACCTACCTCCTTGACTTTGTTGTCGTTAATTTTAAAATTCACCGATTATATAAAACGTTATTATACAGTAATTAATTTTAAGTTAAACTTAGTGAGACGTCAGTTATCAGTATTATGGATGTTACCTTGTAAGTTAGAAAAAAAATGTAATTGTGTGGTCTAGTCTGAAAAGTAAAATATAAAGGTCTGCTAAATGTAGTTTTTTATATTTGAAAATTCTAACTAGTGACTAGATTTGTTTTTATTATTATTAATTATTATTATAATTATAATTGGAATAACAGCTTGAGAAACAATTGCAACCGCTATCTAAAAAAACCGCTATCTAAAGCTTTGCGCGAACTTAATGTTATTCATTGGGCTTAATGTTCTTTACCTCTGAATGAAAAAACGCGCGCGCCGCACTATTTATCCGTATTCAAACTGTCACTTGCGAGTTGCGTCAGTACATCTTTCGTCGTACCTGTGCGTGGAAAACTATCCGCGTGATTTTAAAAATTGTTATAAAGTGTTTTAAAGTCATGTTTTCACGTGGAAAATTACTATGTGACCTGTTGTATAATGGAGATCAACATGATACAACTTCGGAATATGGTAATTACTTTATAATTATTATAATAAATTAATAAAACTATTATTTTATTATAATAATTATAAAGTACTCTTTAAACATAGAGAACACAACGAGAGGTAAACAATAGCATCTCCTTTAAACGTCTTATGCCATTGATCTTTATTTCTTGGTGTTAGGATACTTGTTACAATGACAAAAATTGTTAGTAGTTTGATTCACATGATTCTTGTGGTAGTATTAACTCATAGTAGGGTAAGTACCTAACAAAATATTACCACAAGAATTCTCGTTTACATATATGTTTCTATGCTAAATACAAATAATAATTGCATTATTCATCTTTAATCCTGTGTATTAAGGTCCATTTTTAAGTGTCATAAACAAAGTGTGTTCGGGATATTTACCATGTTTATTATTTTGTTTTGACGTTCAGATATTTCAGCGCTTGCAACAGCGCTGAAATATTACACTAATATAATATTATAAACGTGAAAGTTTGTTTGTTTGCATGTTTGTCCGTCAATCGCGCTGATAGTACTGAATGGATTTTGATGAAATTTGGTATATAGACAGGGTATAAGCTGACTTGGGTGATAGAATACTTTTTATCGGGGTGCGGGAAACAGTTCCTTCTAAATGCGAGTGGAACTGCGGGAAACAGCTAGTATATTACAACGAATAAATATAATGCTTGCGACCTATTCATTTATTTAGATTCTGCTACGAAAAATAATCTTTCTCGCCTAGTAGGTATGGATTTGTTTTTCTATGTTATAAATAACGAGCTATTGCCCGCAATTGATAGGATATGTTCGTAGCTAATGAAGAAACTTTTGTTTTAGGATCACAGACAGTAGAACAGCTTTTCTTGGAAAAGCCCGAAGATTCGTTTTCAAGGCCACCTCAAGACACAGACGTGGTTCCGGCTACAACCGAAGTGATACATACCGTCAGTGATGCTACTGCCCATGATACACAACCGTCAACATCTGCTTTGCTTACTGACATTTCAAATAATCTCGTGCCATCAAATGGCTTTCATCGCATGAGAACTGAAGATGTGAGCTCTGAGGAAGATTTTTCACCATCAGATGAAGAGTATGTTCTAAAAAGTGATGAAGACTCTATAGATTGTGTATATGGAAAACGAAGACAGATATATACACCAGAATCAGATAGGTCGTCCATCGATGATCTGCAAAATATTAAACATACCGGAACGACACAATCACTGAACAATACTCCCTCAGATATTCGGACAGAGCTATCATATATTCCGTCACAGCTATCACCTCAAATTTCTGTAAACAAGAGTCGTAAAAGAACTTTAAATAAATTAAAATGGAAATGCAATTTAAGAAAACAAGGCGCAATCACAGGCAAATCTTATACTTCTAAGAAAGGAAAAGTTATTCCAGGAAAGAAGATGAAACCAGCATGTGATTGCAGATTGAAATGTAATGAACGTATAAACAACTCCATTAGACATCTCATTTATCAGAAGTATTACGCGGAAGAGATGACGTGGGATTTAAAAAGACAATTTATTATATCTAGAGTCTCAGAAGTTCAAACTGCTAGATCCAGTGAGGAACGCGGTAAAAAAATCTACACAAGGATTTGTTCAAGCAGATAGACGAGGAAGACATCCACCGCCTAATAAAACAGCAGATACAGTTAAAGAAACAGTACGAAAACATATTGGCAAGGTACCAAAATATGAGAGCCATTATAGTCGAAACAGAACAGAAAGACATTATCTTGGAAGCCACCTAAATATTGATAAATTATATTCTTTGTATTTAGAGTTCTGTGCTGAAGAGGGTATACCGAAAGAGAATATGGCAAAGGCGTGGCTATACAGACATATTTTTAATACAGAGTTTAATCTCGATTTTAATCCTCCTGCTATTAATGACACTTGTGATGATTGCGATATGTATGTTATCAAATAAAAAAAATGCCACAGATGAAACTGAAAAGAAAAATATTAAAGCTCTACATAATAAACATCTTGAGGAAAGCAGTCTACGATACACATTGAAAGGATTTGATAAAATTTCAGCTATAGAAAGCCACGGTGCCAAAAAAATGCTGACAGTGGACCTCCAAAAATGTTTACCTACACTCTATTTAACTAATGGACAGAGTTTCTATTACAGAAAGTTGTGGACTTTTAAACTTCACAATTATGGATTCAGTACCCAAAGAAAGTTGGTGCTTTATGTGGGATGAGACCGTGGCAGGACGAAGCGGAAACGAAATGGCATCAGGAATAGTTAAGTTTTTTGAGCAGCTAAACGATAGCGCTTTAAAAGAAGTAACAGTATGGAGCGACAACTGTGCGGGGTGATGGCTTATTTGTGGATATTGTCACAAAAAGAAAATATAGAGGTAATAAACCACAAATTCTTATTAAAGGGCCACACTCACATGGAAGTGGACGATGTTCACTCTATAATAGAAAGAGAGAAAAAGAAAACTCCCTGGCACTGGCAACAGTTTACAAAGAGCTGCAAAATTAAAGTGGTGAACATTTTACGTCGGAGAGACATGCTTCGGCACGAATGGGCCGGCTCGACCTGAGAAATACCACGTTCTCACAGAAAACCGGCGTGAAACAGCGCTTGCGCTGTGTTTCGCTGAGTGAGTGAGTTTACCGGAGTCCCAATCCCCTACCCTATTCCCATTCCTACCCTCCCCTATTCCCTTCCCTACTCTCCCCTATTACCCTATTCCCTCTTCAAAGGCCGGCAACGCACTTGCAGCTCTTCTGATGCTGCGAGTGTCCATGGGCGACGGAAGTTGCTTTCCATCAGGTGACCCGTTTGCTCGTTTGCCCCCTTATTTCATAAAAAAAATAAAAAAAAATAGAAACTATGAATTTCATGGATTTTCTGCCTTCTGCAACGGGTCATCAGCACCTTTTGTGCATAGAAAAAAATATTTTGCGGGAGAGTCTGTACCATATTCTGCTATTGTATGGATGCAATTCAGAAAAAATAAGATTGGCTCGATGTTCTACAAAACTTCTTTTGACCAGGAAGCATTCGAAGAAGTTAGTTTCATACGGAATAAATGAAGAGCATTTTCTGTACCCACGCCGAAACCTATTCGAGAAACATAAAAGCCTATTTCGAGACTCAAATATAACGACTTACAAAAATTGTTGCAGTGGATACAAGCCATGTTCCATGACTATTATAGGAATCTTCCATTAGCAGATGTCCCGGACTTACCTGAAGCGTGCGAGTAGCTGTGTTGGTTATTTAAAATAAATTGTATAATTTCTGAAAATATTACATATATACGGGTCGAATTGATAACCTCCTTTTTTTGAAATCTGATAAAAAATAAAATGGAATGAATGTTTATTAAAAATGGTCGCACCCGCGATATTGCTAATTAAAACTATTTGACTACAAACCGCTCCTTGTAAATGACTTCATTTTTATTTTTTCGTGAAGCTTAAAAATAACTTATATTTTATAGGATTTATTATAGAACAAGCAATAAAAATAGAAACTGTGCAACATGAAGAGACTTCCACGCAGAAGTATAGGCGTAAGATAAAAGAAAATTCTCAGCTTTATGCAGAACATCTCCGCCGGGAAAGAGCTCGAGATTTCAAACGAAGACAGGAATTAAAAAAGAAAATGGACGCTGATGAAGATTTTAAAATGCTCAATAGATTGAGATCCAAAGAAAGAGTGAGAGCAACTAGGCAGCGGCGTAAAGAAAAAAAACTTAAACAAACACTTAATAAAATATACTCCTTACACAGTGAGGAAGACTAAGGCAGAAGTAAAACGTACTCTACCTCCTGACCGCTTGTCTCTCTAAAGCAGACGATGTAAGAAATTAGGTACTGAATTTGATATTGCACTAAATGCTAAGGAATTGCCCTTGAAAATAACGAAAAAAGCGAAAAAAATTTATTGAAGTGTGATTTTTATAATTTAAGAGTTACACTAGACAAATAACTAATAAATAACCTGGCAAAAACAACTGACTTGAAAATTGTAAACTCTGACAAGAGCAAGAAAATACGAATCAAAAAAGAAAAACAATTATTGTGAATATTCGAATAAATATGTAGGGCTTCATATATTTCTATAAATTTTTTTTATTTCATGCTTTGTTATATTTAATTAATTTGGGGTCACTGTTTCCGAAAACACAAACCTAATTTTAAAGTTAACTTTCATTAAAAAAATGGCTGGTATAGAAATATGTGACTACAACTCTACTGTGGTACCCAAGATTTGTCTTGATCTATAAATTTAAACTCCAAAACAATATTTTTTATGTTGAAATATATTGAATACGGTAAGTAGTAGTGGTTTGCAAAATTGAACGGACAATTTTTATTTTACTTTTATTTTCGAACCTTTTTCAGAATCTTCGTTTTTATAAATTAAAATTACTGGACTGATTTTAAACCAACAATATAACTTCGGACATAAATTATTTTAATGTTTTATTGATGCAAAAATTCAATTCAGGTCAAGGTCAAGTTTGGTTTTCAATTTCACGGCATGGCAAGAAAATGCTATGCTGCGGGGACTACCGGTTTTGTCAGCATATGCTTCGGGACAACGGTAGGCAGTACTGGAGGTGCATCAAGCAGACGAAGGGCTGTCGCGCCAGAGCCATCACGCTAGAGAACACTGTGCTCAAAATAGACAGTGAACACAATCATGAATAGGCGCGTCCACACAGAGCGAGCAGCCTCACGAGGCATTCGCCACGCGAAGCAGCTCGGTTAGTGTGGACGTGCCTCGCCCGAGTCAAGCGCGCGCGCTGCCCGAGCCACCGAGTGTTGGTCTTTCGATTTGCTCAGTCGTTTGCAGGCAGCATCGCAATGAATCCGAGGCTGCCGCGCTCGTTCGTAAGGCGCGTCCACACAGAGGGAGTAGCCTCGCGAGGTATTTGCCGTGCGAGGAGAATGCCTCGCGAGGCTGCTCGGCGCTCGCTCTGTGTGGACCCGCCTAATGATGAAGTTGGCGTTTGGTGTTTCGGCACGTTGACTTGATGGTGTCAGAATAAAAAATGATATTAAACTAAAGCGGACCTTATAGGGACCCTAGACAAACATGCAGCATGGCATGCGTTACGTGCTGTCATGCACGCATGATTGTTTATTGTATTGATTGATGCGAATGACATGCAAACTACGTGCTGGACATTGATTGAAAAGTTGTTTAATTTTTCGTCCTGCAATATGTGCATGACATACACGCATGATCGTTTCGCAATCGGCACGTCATGCAACAATTAATGCTGTCACGTGAAAGCATATCATGCTGCATGATCGTCTTGGGTGATGGGTCCGCTCTAGACGGTAATACAGCATGACATTCTTGTATTGCAGGACGAAAAATTAAACACATTGTCAATCAATATACAGCATGTAGTTTGCACGTTATTCGCATCAATCAATACAATTAAACGATCATGCGTGCATGACACCACGTAACGCATGTCATGCTGCATTATCGTCTAGGAACCGCTTAATAGATTGTGATGAATATAATACTCATATTAGTCAAAATAAAACATGCTTGCGGGGCAGGGCACCCCAGAAAATTAGTAATTTTTGTCCTGTTCCTACATTATCTGATAGTAATGGGAATGACTTATGAGTCTTCATTCTTCTGAACATTTTATTAATTGATAAGTAACGAATAGTTACGGTCTATTTTATCACATCAATCATCATTTTAATGATGCGAAGAAAAATCTTATTTAAAATTTTTATTCAGCGCCTGATGTAATGAGTAAAGTTTACTCTAACTTGAACTGCAAAAATTGGTAACTTTCTGGGATGCTCGAAAAGTGTGTACAAATAATAAATGTGTACTTTATATTGATGTAAATAAAATTGATTTAGTGAATAAAATAAAGAAAATGACATTATGTTACTTAAAATTAATAGCTTTTACTTACATTTTTATAGATTCTTTAAATTTATTTATTTAAAAAAAAAAAAAAAATTAAAATGAAATTGTAACTGAATTAAGCTTCTCTTTAAGTGAATGGTGTAAAGTGCTTTTAGAAATAAAGATGTTAAAAATTTACGTAAATCAAGCTGACCGCACATATTTTGTCACACGAAATGCGGCGCGTACGAGCTTTCGTGCATCGTTTCATACAGCGAATTCTGCGGCGCGCTCGGTGCGTGCGTGCTGCCAAATGTGCGATCACCTTTAAACTACATACTTCTCATCATCATTCTCATTGTCCAAGTATTGACTAGAAAGTTATCGATTGGCTACTTGTAATATCATCATTACCATTTTCATTGATCATTTGATTGTTCTCGAATTTTATTTCAGTGCAGAGATACTTTGTCGGGTCATGCTAATGGTCATAATAATTGTTGTTTACATTATACATTTTTTGTGTACTACTGATGGTGGTAATAAACATGGCTTCGTTAAGTGACGGTGACTACCAAATTAGTTTCAGTGTAGACCCAAAAATATTCTATAATATTTTTTGCTATAGCAGAGATATTGGTGTTATATTAATATGACAAGTCCATTCAGATCGAGTTTGGATGGCAAAATCTCGGCACGGCAGACCGCTGCTGCGCTGCGGGAAATACCGGTTCTGCTACCACACGCGGGGTCAGAGCAACGAGTACTGGCGGTGCATCAAGCAGACGAAGGGCTGTCACGCCAGAGCCATCACCCGTAACGATACAATCATCAAAATTGACGCTGAACATAATCATAAGTGATGAGATTTTTCGGCTCGTTGATGGTGTCAGAACAGTGCAACAATAATACAGCTTCTATTATGGTTCGATCCAAATCCAAAGTAATATAATTGAGGTATAAGATAACATAAAAATAAACGCTACTCTACACAACCGCAAGCTTATAATGTGTAAATATTAGTACATTGCTCATTATTACATTGTGTGAGTCATTATTACATTGTGTGAGTCATTATTACATTGTGGTAGAGAAGTTATTATGTTTAGTGGCCAGTTTCTGAACTTTTTTACGGGGTTTCTGACGTCAAAACAATAACGTATCAACAGGTGGACTGCTGTTCAAAACTTTAGAAACCGGATTTTAGTATGCTGTTATTAAATATACTGTAGGTGAGGGACTTTAAAATAATAATAATAATAATAATAACTTACTTGGCCACAAGCCCGCAACCTTAGTAGGAAATCCCATAAAGGAGAATCTAAAAGATTTGAAAAAAAATAATAATAATATCTATATCCCCTTCACACCACGTCAGTCTGGCCCCGGTCTAAGTACATGAAGGACTTGTGTTACGGGTACCAGATAACGGAAATATATTTAATACTTTTATACTATACATATATTTAAGATTTTTATTATATGATACATATATTTAATACACATTACACATCCATGACCCAGGAATTTTTGAAAACTTTTTGTTCCGTCGGCGGGATTCGAACCCGCGACCCCCGGCTTGAGCTACCAACAGCCCACCAACTGAGCCACAGAGGTCGTCAAAAAGGCACATAAACAAGAATGTAAGTAGGTCCGTTTAGGACCCTATTTATTACACACAGCAATTTAGAACATATTATAATAATAAGTAAACAATGCCCTTATTGACATAGGGCCTAGGCAGTTTTTCGACGAACGGCAGCAAGAGCAAGTAGTAAAAAAAGCCGTAAAAGGGTTAGAATTCCTATTTTTACGAGGATCATCCTTTTGGGTTTTCAAACCTGTTTTCGAGTTTATGGTGTCATTTCAGAAAAACCTTATAATCCATTTAAATAAATGATACTAATTCTTTTTATCTATACTAATATTATAAAGCGGAAGAGTTAGTTAGTTTGTTTGTTTGTTTGAACGCGCTAATCTCAGGAACTACTGGTCCGATTTGAAAAATTATTTCAGTGTTAGATAGTCCATTTATCGAGGAAGGATATAGGCTATATTTTATCACGCTAAGACTAATAGGAGCGAAGAAATAGAAGAAAATGTAGAAAAAACGGGGGAAATTATTTGAAAGGGCTTATCTCACGAACTATTAGAGGAATTTTTTTTGTTATTTGGGTCAGATAAGAAGTAGACCACGTGAAGGATCATAGGCTATTTTTTGTAGACTGATTTGTCTGTGAAATATCTAATTTATGCGGGCGCAGCCGAGCGGAACGTCTAGTGGTAAATAGTGCGTAAGGGTGTGTAAGAAGGGAGAATATTATTTAAATAGTCTTTTTAAAATAACACTCTATTGTATTAGGATTTTAACCTGTAATGATAGCTGTTGTGTGTTGTTATAAATAAATAAACTAGATGACTCCTGAACTTCGTATCACTCATACATTTTCTCACCGGATAAACCTTTCCTGGATTTCCACGAATTTTTCAAGACTTCAACTTGGCAAACCAGTTCAGCCATTCTCGAGTTTTAGCGAGAGTGATGGTGAAAGTCGTGTGAGTTCGTACGTTAAAGAAACTTATATTGCAGGTCTCTGGTTTACCCACACGAGGCTCGGTTACCCGGTTCTCTGTTTCGGAGAACATAAACTCCACAGGGAGAGAGGCAACGCTGATCAGAAGCAGTACTGGAGATGCCATCTGTACAAAAAGGGGTGCCGAGTCAGAGCCATCACATTTGATGACAAGCTGCTGAAATTTAAAGGGGAGCACAATCATTAAATATATCCGGAGGAGGTATATATTTTATTAAATGTAATATTATGCAAGGAGTAGGTATGGTGCCAATTTTTTTCTGTTTATTCAGTGTTAGCACCACTTGATGTTAAGCAGTTAAACTGCAATCATTAAAAATAATAAAGGTATAATTCCTGTAACAATGATGTGAACTTACGAGTCGTTTTAATTCTGCAGGTATCTGGTTCACTCAAACGAGGCTCGGCAAACCGGTGCTTTGTCTCGGGGAGCAGAGGCTCTACATGGAGAAAGAGAGAGATGACATGAGGCAGTACTGGAGGTGCACGCAGTATGCCAAAGGGTGCCGAGTCAGAGCCATCACACTCGAGAACCAGCTTCTGAGAATTACAGGGGACCACGACCACTAATCTCCGGAGGTAGCATACTTTTAAGCGTGCTAAGGAGGAGCATACTATACGATGAAATACAATAAATTTTAATGTGGATGTATATATGGTTAATACTATTGTGTAGATCATGAGTCATGAATCATGACTCTTGGTTAAGTAGTTATAATGTAATATATCTGCCGACATGAATGGAAGAAATACTTACGTTTTTTATATCAGCTACAAACTTAAATTAAAAATTTAGTAATGGCATTATGGTTAGAGTACCATGGTTATAGCTGTTGCTTTCTTTTAGATTTTGGTAATCCTGACGCTATCAAGTTCGAGACCACGAAGTTCGGGAACCCCACCATCACGTGGGGCCAGTACCGCTTCATCAAGAAGCTGTCGCGGCAGCTGAAGACCTGGTGGGAGTGTACCGCGAGGAAGACGCGCGGTTGCCGCTGCGTCGCCGTAACGATTGAAAATCGACTCATGAAGCTCAACGGTTGGCATAACCACTAGGGCCAATAACCAATAGAATTCATTGTTACCATTTTGATCATATTAAAGTTTTTGATCATTATAGTGTAATTATTAAGCCAGTCATGGACTGGTAAAAAACTATTTATTTATTTGAATTTTTTGTTCTGAGTAATACTTTTTTCTGTTACAACTGTAAAAATTGTCTGAATGTGGAATTCCGTACAGATAAAGTTAATAGCCAGAAGGACTAAATAAGCTGATAATAATATATTTTTTAAATTATTTAAATTAATTAAAATTTCATTAAAATACTACTGAGCATAATACATATTACATATTATTTCTCACTTTGTCAGAATACGTACCAAAACAAAAGAGTAATAATTATTATAACGTTTATTAGTAAAGAAATAATTTAAATTAATGGGAAAATTCTAAATGCAGATCTCTACTATCTTATTGAATCGTGGTTTTTACACAATCTAAGGATAAGATAAGTAAGCTGAGAGCTTATTATTATTTATTTATTTATTTATTTAAGTAATACAATTATAACTTATGTCTACTTGAGAGTGCACCATAAACCTACAAGGTTTGTCTGGTACAGCTTAGAAAGTTCACCACGCGCAAACAACATTATCACTATAATCTAATAAGTAATAAACAGAGATACTTATACAATAATCTATTAACTAAAGTTAATTCATCCTTCACTGGGAAGAACAGCTGATAACAAAAATAGTGTAGTACAAACTAAATATAGGGTATTTTTTAAAACATTATTATAATTTAATTTGATAAAGTACATCACTTATCACAATATTGTGTCAGCTGTGAACTGCGGACTGCGACTGGACCGGTTTTTGTCGTAAACATCGACCCTTCACATACAGGATGTTATCATTAATTTGTTTACACACTGATTTAATTGGTTTTATTAAATTTAATCGTATTAACAGATTACATCTGTCATTTTAGGATATGGTTAACTGTAGGTAAACGAACAGTTTTATGCTATTACACCCTAGCCCTACGATATATATATCTTGGGGTCGGTAGATTGCTCATACCACTAGGGTGCAAGCGAGTATACATACTATATAAATTCTCCGAGTATTAATGAATTGATCAATCCGCCTTTTTTTAATTTTTATGATCGTGTGTTACAAGTTATTTTTATGTGTTGTTGCTACTCTTAAATAAAAGTATTTATACCTTATTGCACCCTAGCCCTACGACATAAAAGTATTTATACCCTATTGCACCCTAGCCCTACGACATAAAAGTATTTATACCCTATTGCACCCTAGCCCTACGACATAAAAGTATTTATACCCTATTGCACCCTAGCCCTACGACATAAAAGTATTTATACCCTATTGCACCCTAGCCCTACGACATAAAAGTATTTATACCCTATTGCACCCTAGCCCTACGACATAAAAGTATTTATACCCTATTGCACCCTAGCCCTACGACATAAAAGTATTTATACCCTATTGCACCCTAGCCCTACGACATAAAAGTATTTATACCCTATTGCACCCTAGCCCTACGACATAAAAGTATTTATACCCTATTGCACCCTAGCCCTACGACATAAAAGTATTTATACCCTATTGCACCCTAGCCCTACGACATAAAAGTATTTATACCCTATTGCACCCTAGCCCTACGACATAAAATAATATCTTGGGATCGGTCGATGACTCATACAGTCATTCATACCACTAGAGTGCATGCGTAGTGTATAGGTACCATCTATAATATAGAATATAGTGAAGCTAAAAAAGACCACAATCAACATATTATGCTAATTGTAGTCCTTCACGACTTCACCATATCATAGTAATAGTTTTTTAATAATTTCCTATAATTATTTTCATCAAATTTACTTTTTACACTTTGTGGGATGCTATTTATGAGTGATGGTAGCAAATATTCTACAGTCCTTTTGCCATAGAAATTTTTAAATTTCGGTATTTCAAGTATGCCGTCAGATACTTTTCTAGTCGTACATCTGTGATGTGTAGGTATTAGTAGATCTTTATTAAGATACTGTTCACATAGTAATAATAATTTAAATTTTTCAGAAATAGGTAATACCTTACATAATTTAAATAAGTATGAGGTATCATCGTACTTGTGTCTTAATTTTGATGACTAGAATTGCCCTCAACTTATCACAAACAGCATATCTACATGATATGACCAGTTAAATCTGTTGTCCACAATTAGTCCTAAATACTTATGATGTGTCACTTGTTCAATTTTCATATATATTGTGTCTTTACATTCTTTTTCATCATGTAAGCACTTGTGATCGTGCGCAATGATATTAAATGGATTAACAAATTATTATTATTTATAATAGGTAAACCAATGCTCTTGTACGGATTATAGAAGTCATTTAAACATTATTGTAAATATTGAAATAGGGCCCGAATCGTCGTCGACGTCGAAATCGCCATCTTGCTTAAATATTATTAAGTTTCATAAAATCAGTCGATTTTTTTTCTAAGTAGCTAAATTGGCTAAAATTTAATTTTAAAGTGCCATTTAAAATTGAGGAAAATGTAAAAATACTTATTGTAGTATTTTCGCAAAACTTATTTAATTATAGACATTTTCTAATGTCATTAAAGTATTTTTTACAAATGATTATATTATGTAGGAGATTTTTTTTACGTGGGAGAGCCATGCTTCGGCACGAATGGGCCGGCTCGACCGGAGAAATACCACGTTCTCACAGAAAACCGGCGTGAAACAGCGCTTGTGCTGTGTTTCGCCGAGTGAGTGAGTTTACCGGAGGCCCAATCCCCTACACTATTCCCTTCCCTACCCTCCCCTATTCCCTTCCCTTCCCATCCCTACCCTGCCCTATTACCCTATTCCCTCTTAAAAGGCCGGCAACGCACTTGCAGCTCTTCTGATGCTGCGAGTGTCCATGGGCGACGGAAGTTGCTTTCCATCAGGTGACCCGTTTGCTCGTTTGCCCCCTTATTTCATTTAAAAAAAAATGTAACATTATTTAACATATTTTGTAGAAAAAAAAACTCCAGTTTCAAATTTTTTTACTGAACTTTACGGTTACGGTAACTTACGGTTTGGACTTTGGATTGGTTGACGTTGGTAGTAAAACAATCAACAAAGATAAACTCGTGTCAAAAAACCTCACCAACTAGGAAACCAGTCAAGGGACATGATGTTAAGTTTTTTGTTTTTATTAAACAAAAATCTACTAGGTTTTTTATTCATGTACGCATTATAGCTAAGCTACAAAGAACATATAATGTGTAGCTAATTATTTATTATGAGAAGAGACTATTTGAATTCGAGAATCTTTGCTACTTAGGGCAGGGGTTCCCAAACTTATTTTGTCTACTGCCCACTTTGAGAACAAAATATGTTTTAGCGCCCCCATTGTTTCACCTACTTTCTTTTCCTAATTTAAATTAAGGGGCTTTTGCCACAAATTAGTCGGTAATATTAGCCCCCCAAAACACCGCCTCTACAAAACACCGCCATTTTTTTCTGAGTTCCACACCGTCCCCCTTTAGACCTTCAGCGCCCACAAGGTGGCGTTATCGCCCACTTTCGGAAACGCTGGCTTACGGCCGTTCCCAATATTCAATCTATCTCTGGTTTGACATACGACCGATCGCAGCTAACATTGAATTGACATAAAATATATGTCTCTAATATCTAATGAGAGCTATTCCTATCTCTAGTAGGGCAAAACCAGAGATAGATCAAATATTGGGAACGGCCGTTAGGGTATAATGTGCGAGTTACCTACAGCGAGCAATGTGCATGTTCTTTTATAATGAATATTATCATAATTTAGCCCCCCCAGCCTCTACAAAACACCGCCATTTTTTTCTGATTTCCACACCGCCTTCCTTTAGACCTTGTTTATACGTGGGGGAGCCATGCTTCGGCACGAATGGGCCGGCTCGACCGGAGAAATACCACGTTCTCACAGAAAACCGGCGTGAAACAGCGCTTGCGCTGTGTTTCGCCGAGTGAGTGAGTTTACCGGAGGCCCAATCCCCTACCCTATTCCCTTCCTTTCCCTCCCCTATTCCCTTCTCTTCCCATCCCTACCCTCCCCTATTACCCTATTCCCTCTTAAAAGGCCGGCAACGCACCTGCAGTTCTTCTGATGCTGCGAGTGTCCATGGGCGACGGAAGTTGCTTTCCATCAGGTGACCCGTTTGCTCGTTTGCCCCCTTATATCATTAAAAAAAAGGGGGCGTTATCGCCCACTTTGGGAAACGCTGTCTTAGGGTATAATGTGCGAGTTATCTACAGCGTGCAATGTGCATGTTCTTTTATCGATATCTATATCTATACATATAATAAAATCGTAGAGGTAAAATTTTTGTACATTGAAAATAAACTTCAAAAAACGAGTCAGGGGCATATTAGAAGTGTAATAGAACACATCTTAACTGTTTTTGAAATTTTTGTTTCTCTGTCTGTTTGTCTGTTTGTCTGTTTGTACAGGCTAATCTCTGAATCCGCTGGACCGATTTCAATGAAATTTGGCATGGTGATACCTTACATCCCCGGTCAACATCTTCGATACTTTATTTTAACCGACTTCTAAAAAAGGGGGAGTTAATGTTTACTTTGCTGTTTGTGGTCCGATTGTCAAAATTATTTTTTTGTTATATAGATTGTAAACCCGAATTAGATACCATGCTTACAAAAACGGTGACTTGATAATGATTCCCTCGGGATTCTCGAGGTATCGACGGAACTCCTTCACAACAAAATCATTACAGTTATTTTAACTTTTTAGGGTTCCGTAGCCAAATGGCAAAAAACGGAACCCTTATAGATTCGTTATGTCTGTCTGTCTGTCTGTCCGTCCGTATGTCACAGCCACTTTTCTCCGAAACTATAAGAGCTATACTATTGAAATTTGGTAAGTAGATGTAGTCTGCGAACCGCATTAAGATTTTGATACAATAATGGAAAAATTATTAAAAATTTTAGGGGTCCCCATAGGTACAACTGAATCAAAAAAATTTTTTTTTTATCTAACCTATGCGTGTGGGGTATCTATGGATAGGTCTCCAAAAATCATATTGAGGTTTCTAATATAATTTTTTTCTAACCTGAATAGTTTGCGAGAGAGACTCTTCCAAAGTGCTAAAATATATGATGTACTTTACTATAAAAACTACTAACGAAAATTGGTTTGAACGAAATCTAACAAGTAGTTTTTTTTATACGTCATAAATGGTAAACTTAATTTAACTTTCATTAAATCAACTGAAATATGAAAATAAATCAAAAACCTTTTAATTTCATAAAAATAAACCTTATTGCTTCTACGGAACCCTTCATGGGCGAGTCCAACTCGCACTTGACGGTTTTTTTTAAGTAAAATTAACGTAATATGCTACCAAAAAGTAAGATTTGCACCAAGGCGTATCCCAGGGTATAGGGCTTCCAAAGGTTCCGTTGCTGAACGGAACTTCTGACTCCTTATAGATATTATATTATGTAGGGGTTTTAGCGTTGTTTCAAATACTGGAAGCACATGCCACTATGTCAATCATATTAATCATCATGATCACCACCGTCATTACACCATTCATAACCACATTATGGCGCTTTTATTGTTTTTTTTTGTATTCTTTTGCATTAAAAGCATCAGAATCGAAATTGATAATTATTTCGCCGTTTCTGTGCCAATTTGGAAAATTCTTTTATTTATGGGCTATAATTTGTATTTGATGCTATGGTCGCCAAGGTGGAAATTTTATAATGGGATCCGTGAGGTATTGAAGGAACTCCTCGAAAATAAAGTGAGACTTTCGCAGTTATGGTCGCGAAGGTGGAAATTTCATAATAGGATCTATGAATAATGGAATTGAAGGAACTCCTCGAAATTCACAACGACACACAAAGTGATTATAAATTCCAGCAAAGGTCGACATCTTTATAACTTTTCCCTAATATTCGTGAATGTTTATCCAAACTTTACGGCAAACTTTACGGATCCAAATAAGTAGCATCACCTATGTGCACAACCGAAGGCAGATTGTTTGAACTAACCACTCATCATGTTCTCTGGGAGAGATTTTTTCTGCCAAGACAAAAGAACTACAATGCTAGACAACCTACATTATAAGTCTGAAGTCGGTGATATCCTGGACAGGAATATTAGAGTGAGAGGTAGGTTAAAGAGGCATAAATGCGTACATTAAAATATCCCGTCTTCTGTCGTCTATCGTTCCCTGTCCTGTGGCCTCTATCCCCTGTCCACGCCAAGTGCTCTTCGAAGAAAGGTTTTTCAAAACGATATCTGTGATTCAAGCCCCTCCGACGAAAGTTACTTAGGAGCTTTCAATGTTCCTGGGTCTTTTGATGTAAATTAAAAATTTTGTGTGTAATATAAAGTTAATCCCTACGTTAATCCTTATCCAAATAAAACAGTTGTTGATGGGTATTCAATTTTCTAAATATCGATTAAAATATAGACTAATTTTATAATTTCTCCATGATTATAATAACATACATTCACGCGGACGAAGTTGCGGGCAACACCTAGTAATGAATATTATCATATTCTGTTCAATAAGCTAAATTGTCATTTCACCTCAATATTACATTTTACTTGTTCAATAAAGTATGGTCACATAAGTACATTTATATTGGGTTCTTATCTATCACATAGCGAATCTGTCTCTGTCAACGAGCAGCCAACGACCTGCCTGCCACGAGCTGCTATTCTAGATGGGTGAGCCGTTTCATAAGTTTCTTTTAAAAAAGAAGATTTGGGTAATCCAAAGTGAAGAGGAGGTCATCATATCCCGGACCGCCTCGGATACAATTTAATTTTAAAGTCCAATGTGGTGATGAGTAGTGATGAGCAAAATCGGTCTTGTAGCCTCAGTCTTGGTCTTGCAAAAAAGTAATGCCGAGACCAAGACTATTCTAAAACGAAAAAAAACAAATCCAAGACCGAGATCAGGCAGATTTGACCAAGTCCAAGACCAATATTGTACTAGATATACCAAAACCAGGACTGTCTGAGTCTTGTTTTGCTCATCACTAGTGATGAGCGATCATATTCTGGCGTTTTTAGGGTTCCGTACCCAAAGGGTAAAAACGGGACCCTATTACTAAAACTTCGATGTAAGTATGTCCGTCTATGATCTATGTGTCTGTCTCCAGGCTGTTGTAACTTAAGAACGGTAATAGCTAGAGAGTTGAAATTTTCACAGATAATATTGTATTTCTGTTGTATATGTAAAATAAATTTGATATTTAAGGAGGGGTTCCCATACAACAAACGTGATTTTTTAACATTTTTTGCTCGGTATGCCCCTGAAATATTCACAAAATACTCAGTTTTATTTATACTTTAATAATTAACACATTTTTTTACTATTTTGCTCTATAGTGGTACGGAACCCTTGGTGCGCGAGTCCAACTTGCACTTGGTCGATTTTTTATTGCTTGGGTATATTTGTACCAAAAATGCCATCGTAGCAAATTGCATGAGGATATAAAGAAGCAGACGTTCCGTCGGCTAGCACAAGGAGCCTAAAACCCTGCTTTCACAGCAGATTTATCTGTGTAGTCTACAGCTTCGAAAGTCAAGAGCGTTTAGTGTAGTGATGATGATGAATAATTAATTATTAAAAC
This sequence comes from Cyaniris semiargus, assembly GCA_905187585.1. Taxonomy (NCBI): domain Eukaryota; kingdom Metazoa; phylum Arthropoda; class Insecta; order Lepidoptera; family Lycaenidae; genus Cyaniris; species Cyaniris semiargus. Next base: position 10,984,530 of record LR994549.1, on the reverse strand, counting down.
TCGATTATTAAAAGCAGGGGCGTAGCTACCGCCGTATATGCCGTATCAATTATACGGGGCCCCCGGGCCACAAGGGCCCCCAAAGTGAATAGAAACTTTCCATTTCTTTTATTAAATTGACAAAATATGAGAAACTAGATGACGCCCGCAACATTGTTGCGCCAAAATTCGTTTATCACGCGGGAACCGTACATTTTTCCGGGATCCCGGGAAAGGACATAGGATACTTTTCCTATGTCCTTTCCCGGGACTCAAAGTATCCCCATACCAAATTTCAGCAAAATCGGTTCAGCGGTTTAGGCGTGAAGAGGTAACAGACAGACAGACAGACACACTTTCGCATTTATAATATTAGAATTCATTAAAGAAAACATAATACTTAATATAGTAAAATAAGAGCTAGGTTATAAGAAACTAGATGACGCCCGCAACTTCTTTGCGCCAAAATTCATTTATCGCGCGGGAACCGCACATTTTCCCGGGATAAAAAGTATCCTATGTCCTTTCCCGGGACTCAAAGTATCCCCATACCGAATTTCAGCAAAATCGGTTCAGCGGTTTAGGCGTGAAGAGGTAACGGACAGACAGACAGACAGACACACTTTCGCATTTATAATATTAGTATGGATGTAAAAAAGGCAACCTTTCCTAAGGTTGCCTTTTTTACATTTTGCCGCCAAACAAATTTTATATGGGGCCCCGCTAAGGCACGCTACGCTTCTGATTAAAAGTATTTATAATTTATGCTCATGACCTTGCCCGGAGCGTTATATTATCGTCGCGTAAGTGAAATATGACTTTTCTGTTCCAAGGAAACGCAGGCATTAGGGTTTCGCAATTATATTATTTTGTTTCTTTTTCTTTAGATTCTTTTTTGGTCTCAGGGAAATTGTGATAAGAAATAAGGATAAATGAATGTGTATTTCAATTGCAGCTCGCTACAAAGGTCCTCTAAGGTAGGCGATGTAATAGTCTACCTAGAAATCTGGATTCGGTAGTCGTCTACCTATAGGCAAGAGTTTTTAAGTTTGTTTTGTTTTAGAATTTTAGAAAGGTGTCCTACTACATATCCCTATTTGAAGGATAGGTAAAACAACGTAATATGTATTTCAGAGCCAAAGTATGGTCTGTCTCAACGTGGCAACCTGGTGGTACAGATCGGGGAGTGGCGGTTCAACAAGCACGCCTGCTGGGGCTCCAAGGTTCGCTGGACTTGCATCAAGAAGAAGTCGGGCTGTTCCGCCTCCATCACCACCGTGGACAACATTATCGTCAAGACCCTAGGAAAACATAACCATTGACCAGACCTTGGGGGCCTTGACTATGGAAAATGACAATGAAATTTTAGGCTGTATAGATTTCTGCTAAGCATGAAAAAGTTATTCTCGTTTTTAGGCGTTAAGAAATATTTTGTCAGTTATGAATTCTTTAAATCTATTATGTAGGTTTGTATTTACTTAGACTTTAATGTCTTGAAGTGTCCTGTTTTTTATATTATTGTTAGGTACTTGTGATCACATATAAAGTGGGTTTGACTGGCTTTAGTTTTGCTGGCTACATTTAATCGTGTTGTTTTATATTGTAAGGTATAAATCTAGTAAGCATGTTTTTTTCTATTAAATGAATTCAAACATTTTGTATCGTTGTATTTTTATTGTATTCCATTAACCTTTTTCCTTTTTAAAACATTTCTATATTAGATAAAACTAAAAGATAGTTTCCAATTTCCTTTACTTTCCGATGTCAATGTGGTTCGCTTCACTGCGAATGCAGTGAATTGTGTTAGAATAACTACTTTAAATTAGCTTGTTTAAAAGATGCTCATTCTCTTCAGGCACTAACAGTGATATTATTTTCAGATTTGAATCCGGTGTTTGCGCGGTCTCAGCGAGGAAATCCCGTGATCATGATTGGCCAATACCGTTTCAACCGAGTGAACAAGTACGGCAGTAGGACCAGATGGGTTTGCGTGAAGGCCAAGGCCGGCTGCAGGGCCTCGCTCCACACCATGGACAACGCCATCGTCAGGGTGTGGGGCTTCCATGACCCCTGGGCCCACACCAGCGCCAACCGCTTCTGAACACTTCTCTGAAATCTGTCAATTTTCATTCGTATCATCCGAAAATTCTAAATTTTCTCGATCTTCATTGCTTGATACAAAAGGTGCTTCTTCGATTGCAATGCTATTGTTATAGTTAAGTCAAAATGAGTTGGGAACGTAGCGTACGAAAGTTTAATTACTACGATTAAATTAGAATAATTTTTTATTGTATAGGTCGGGTAGATGATGGTAGTTGTAAGGATCCTGCAGTAACCGGTCCACCCATTGCGAAGTCATATCATGCCGGTCTGTTCCGTTTTGCTGTACCGAATTTTAGGTTAGCAGGATGGATGGACGGATAGGATCGAAAATTATTGAAGACGTGAGTGGAAGAATCGAACAAGTAACATTTCGTAACATACGGACAATAACTCATTTTATCCTTAATTATTTTAATAAAACTTGTAACTTATCTACTTCATAACCTAGCTAATATATCTGGCTACACATATAATCCATAGTTTTTCTATTTCAAATAATTTTTCCGGCCCTAAACCCTCCATTTAAGCAAAAAAAAAACGGGAAGTTTTTTCATGTTACTTACCTTATTCTTCCACTCACGTCTTCTATTGTAATTGTTCTTAAGGGCATTATTATTATTGTATGGAGCCTTTTTTAAATAACTATTGTCAATTGTAAATTAATGAGACTTTTCTTACATTTTTGCGTTAAAAAACATTTTTTGCTTAACAAATTTTATGGTTTATCTATTTTGATATCACGTTAGGTATTATTCATTATGTAGGATAAAAAACTATGAATGCACTTGTTAAACTAAATTTTATGTTAGATAGATTTTTATCATTATTTAATTATGGTTTATGTTATTATTTTGTAAAACTGTTTTTAAATGGAATACATATTTAAATGTAAAGGTATATAGGGTAGAGGTAATGGGTGAGCCTGTTATTGCATACTAGAATTTAAGCACTAAGATGACGTTAACATGTGCTAGTGACACGGCGTTTCACACTACGTAGTTAAGGCCGCTATGCACGGGTACAGTTAACAGTACAATTCAGTAGAGTTCAGACTGAGGTGTACTCTATAAAGTAACCTTAAAGAAACCCAGGTAACATGAAGAAAATAAGTGGAAAATACTCTACCCATGTATATCAAGCCTTGTTATAATAATAATATATCACGTTAGCGCGAAGTTTTTCAACTTAAATAGTTATTACATAAGTAATGGTGGTGGATAACGGTTAACGTGCTTTTATTTAATATTTAATCGATGATCATGACTATGAGTAACTTTTATCATATATTTTTGCCAGTATGGGTTACATAAACATGTATCTATGGTTTCATAATCAGTGTTTTAATTGACCCCTATATTTTCAATGATTTTGTGAATGTTGGAGTGTGTAAACACATTATTATTTAAGACTAATAATACTCGTCGATCGTGATAAGGTGAGCTGTAATATTTTTGTCTGGAATGTTTCCTTTTCAGTGAAAAGAGTACCAACTAACAGGGGAAATTTTACGCTAAGTGCGGGTGGTTTCAAGTTCTACAAGGAGACCGAGTACAAAGCGAAGGTGCGCTGGCATTGCGAGTTCAAGCGGCGCACCAAGTGTAAAGCGGCCATCGTTACTGTACTGGGGAGGGTAGTACGGAAAATCTTGCCACACAACCATGGGAGTTTTTTAACAGCTTAGAAATTTCGAAGAATGTTTTATCTAGAGAAGTGAAACTGGAGGAACTCTGTGGTCGTTGACAGTAAAGAGAAAAAACCGGCCAAGTGCGAGTTGGACACGCCCATGAAGGGATCCGCAGCAGCAATAAGGTTTATTTTTATTAATTAAAAGGATTTTGATTTATTTTTATATCTCAGTTGATTTAATGAAAGTTAAATTAAGTTTACCATTTATGACGTATAAAAAAAAACCTATTTGCTAGATTTCGTTCAAACCAATTTTCGTTGGTAGTTTTTATAGTAAAGTACATCATATATTTTTTTTAGACTTATCATGTCCCTACTTTACCCTTTAACGTAAGTTTGAGGGGGGGGGGGGACACATTTAAGCACTTTGGAAGAGTTTCTCTCACAAACTATTCAGGTTAAAAAAATTTATATTAGAAACCTCAATATGATTTTTGAAGACCTATCTATAGATACCCCGCACGCATAGGTTAGGCGAAAAAAAATTTTTTTGTTTCAGTTGCACCTATGGGGACCCCTAAAATTTATTATAATTTTTCCATTTTTGTATCAAAATCTTCATGCGAACCGCATGAAGATTTTGACTACATCTACTTACCAAGTTTCAATAGTATAGCTCTTGTAGTTTCGGAGAAAAGTGGCTGTGACATACGGACGGACAGACAGACATGACGAATCTATAAGGGTTCCGTTTTTTGCCATTTGGCTACGGAACCCTAAAAATCACTTTCGTACAGCTACATAGAAAGTTTTGTCTGATTGATATACACTTCTACTAGAATTCAGTGTGTACAGATACTGTACGGAGCGTATTTCACACTCCTCTACCGAGTTCCGGTTCTACCGAGTACTGATTTTGTTTGTTGTTGTTGTATTATATGGTAAACATTTTTTTCACAATTAACAAAGATAGTTGTGTACAAAGTACCAGATAATCAATATTATATTTGTTAGTTTTCTTTTATATTAACCTAAATTATTATACTAACTATATTCGAATAGAGTTTGTCAAATGTGAAAGATTATAATTTGTTAATCTGTGTCTTATTCTAGACTACTTTTTCCTGTAGTTTTCCCGAAAGCCAATGCATTTTATGCGTCTTGTTCCAGAATATTTTGGAAAAATAATAACTTCAAGTCATATTTTTGAAAGGGGACCCAAAAGGAGAAATTGCGTTCGATGTTATAAGAAATTAAGAAAGATGTTTGATCGTAAAACCGCTCAATCAAAAGTTAAGAAGGTCAAAACCGTGTGCTTCAAGTGCAACGAATCAGTGTGTCTAGTCTGCTACAAGGAGAGGCATATCAGTATTTAAATTTTCATTTCTAAACGAAATTAAAACTTCAAAATAATTGTTTAATATATTTTTGATAAATAAAAAAAAATCAATAAAATATATCCTTTAAAATCAATTTCCAAAATCTGAGATCTCGTCGACCCTTCCTGGATATAATTATTATCTAATATTTTGTTTGTAACTTAGTTGAGTATCGTGAAGATTTTGATGATGAGCTGTTACAAGTTATTATCTAAACGACACTTTCACTATAGCAGCAACATAAGAGTTCGTTAAAATTTCATCAGAAGAACATGAACTTGATATAACTACAGACGAAATCAAAGTTAAAAGAGAACTTATGACTTTGTCTTAGTTAAATGCTGTGTTTGTTAGGATAAAAGGTCTATCTCACCGTATTGGAACCATGACAGCAACTACATTCATCGACTTTGTTTATCAACAATGTTATTAGTTAGAAGCAACTTTCCACATATTGTTATCAGGATGTTTAGATTGTTAAGAATTCTAATATTTTAGGCTTTGAACCAATATTTGGTCGAACTCATTACGGGAATCCGGTGATCATCGTGGGGCCGTACCGATACAACCGCGTCCTCACGTGCAAGGGCCCCAGGGTGCGATGGACCTGCGTCAAGTACTCGAGCGGCTGTCGCGCCTCCATCCTCACCATGAATAACATCGTCATCGAGACCTTCAACGAGCATAAGCATCGTCAGCTGAAAGATCATCCCGTGTGGAAAGTGTCGGCAAAACTGCGTCAGCACCTGCAGGGGCCCTAAGGGTCCTTTTATTAATACCTTCCAAGGTATTAGCGCAACACTCACTAAAAAGTCCTCGATTTGAATTGTGATGTAAATGACAATTATTTACTAGGATGTAAAGTTAAAAACTCTTAGAATAAAAATAATTATCTATTTCAATAATAATAGCAAATAAATTGTATACAAGCTTTCCTTGCACATCCCGGTCCTGAATATCTTTACTCAAACCTGCAGCGTTAAAATTTGTTCCGTCAAACAATTCAACGACAGAACACACTGCTACTATTTATCTTTGGCTTAGTCAGTTTCAAACATTTGTAACAGGTATGAGTGTATTTGTTAGTAAAAATCTGTATTAAACCAACGATGTCAATACATACGCCATCAAAACTGTAGCACTGTTTTTGCATGCAAAATGTGTATCGAGAAAATATTGTTGTCCTTTTTTGTGTTACAGTAATAGCATATATACTACTTCTAATGGTTATAATTCTATGTATTAAACTGATTTCTTATTTCCAGTAAAATACGAGCAGACGTCCGGAAGCCCTGTCATAGTGTGTGGGAAACACCGGTTCAATCGCTTCAACGTCTGCAAGGGGCGCAAGGTGCGGTGGACCTGCGTCAAGTACCCCGGCTGTCGCGCTACCATTTTCACTCGAGACAATGTCATCGTTGCCGCTTACAATGAGCACACACATTAATGTGTGTCTAAGCGGGCTCTAGACGATCAATTTTATTGTGCAACTTCATCAGAATGCTGCGAGTGTCCATGGGCGACGGAAGTTGCTTTCCATCAGGTGACCCGTTTGCTCGTTTGCCCCCTTATTACATAAAAAAAAAAATCACTCCTGACAATGTCATCATTGCAACTAACAATAAGCACAAACATTAAATTGTGTGTCTTATTTGAATGGACACTAATGTCGAATTTAACATGTTCACATAAAATTCATTCATACTTTACAGTATAACATACTTCATAGTAAGAAACACGCACTAGTAATAACTAGTGTGAATTTATTAGGCCGGTTATTCTCGTCTTGTTAATTCGCAAACCAGTAGATACAGAGTAAGACAATCCGAAAGTGTCAGTAACTAACCAATTATGAAAAATAAAAGAATTTTCATTTTGTTTCATTGCATTTCATTAGTAAGCATCACACGCGCAGCAGCCATGCCATGGTGCAAAGCATTCATTGCACTAGATTTGCGAAAGCTGCTACGTTACTCCCCGGCACACAAACCCGGAAAACATAAGACACGCATTATTCTTCAACTATGGAGAATTAATTATACTTATTGTTTTTCAATAATTTAGTAAAGCTGATTTACGAATTGATTATAACTCTGTAATTATGATTTCCAGTGCGTTTTGAGAAAACTCGTTTTGGAAACCAAGTCATGATCCTCGGAAAGCACCGGTTCAACTGCGTCAACTTTATCGCCAAGACTTCCCAGAAGAGGTGGACCTGCGTCAAGTACCCGAATGGCTGTCGCGCTACCATCTATACTCTTGATGACGTCATTGTGAAGACGTGTAACGACCATAAACATTAAGGGGCGCCGCAGACGTCACACTTTTTGTGTGATCGAGTCTGCGGCGCACAAAAAGTCTGCATGGCGCGCTAAAAGTCGTTCGCGGATTTTTCACAGACTAAACGCACACGACGCACATCTTCGATCATTTTGTCCGCTGAACTGTAGGGATGTAGACGCTATAAAAATCGTGCAGAGATCGCGAAGTATTATTTTGTACTTGAAGTACAGAAAAAGAAGAAAAAATAGAGAATTTTGGGTACATCCTATAATTTCGGAAAGATTACTGAAGGGACAGTTCCATATTTTTTTTTTTTCAAATACTTTATTCACTTTATTACAATTGTTTTACGGTATACATTAACACGCCAAACTGAACTAGCAGTTTGTAGGCGTTCCGCTCAAACACAAAAATTACATGCAATTGCAATACAATGATAATTACACAAAATATAATACTAACAATTTCGAACTAACTAAAAAGTGTGATGTGTGTGTGTGTGTGTGTGTGTGTGTGTGTGTGTGTGTGTGTGTGTGTGTGTGTGCGTCGGTGTGTTTGTGTGTGAGAATGAGACTACATTTTTTTAGTATATCCAAGCATTTCTTTTAGTTTTTGTTTTAATTTCTTTTTACACTTTATTTTCTTTTCCTCTCTTAATAGCTTAAACTTATTACATAACTAAAAATTAAACATTCAATTCTGCAACAACATCCGGATAAATTTACGTAAACGATGTCCAAACAGGAGCTGAATAACATTACAGCACACTTCTTCCCACAATTTTCTTTTTAAATGTCTATTATGATATTCTGCCTTAGAAGTATCATAAATTGCTGGTCTGTTTTGTATTTCTTGAATTAACATCGTTAGATTGATATCTGGCGCCATGGTAATTAAATAGATCGCGTACGTTAGGTACGTCACTACAAATGCAGATTGCAGACTAAAAGTGTGCGCCGTCTGCGTTAGCGCGTGTTGAAGCAAACGTTCAATTTTTTTCGCACACTTTTCGTGCGGCGCGGCGCGAAGCGGCGCGATGCGGTCTGTCCGAATTACACGGATTTTTTGTGCGCCGGACTTTTTGCGCGTCGTGTGCGTTACTGCATATAATTGCATAGGTTCTATTTCCACAGACTAAAAAGTGCGTCACGGATAGTCTGTCGTCTGCGCAGCACCTAAAAATCTTAGAATTTAGATGTTTGGCTAAATGATTTAGAAAACTTGACTTACATATTATAGATAAAAATGTATCTATCCAAAAAGATATGAATACATAACGCAATAAGAAACAGTTTTTCTCTTGTTTATAGACCTCATTTCGAAACCGTTTTTAACACGCTTTTATTAACTTGGGCTGTAGAGGTAATAAGTATATATGTAATCTTTGAGCACGATTTTTACCTATCTCCAGTAGTCTTATTATTATTTTTTTTTTCAGTTCGTTTTGAGCAAACATGCTTTGGCAACCCGGTTCTAGTAGTGGGGAAGCACCGGTTCAACCGCATAAGAAGTCAGGGGTCCAAGGCGCGGTGGAGCTGCGTCAAGTACCCTAGAGGCTGTCGCGCTACCATCGTCACCCTCGACGACTTCATCATCAAGACTCTTAATGAGCACACACATTAACATCCGCGAGATTGTGAGGGCGTCGTCTTACAATAAATATTATTCTTACAAATCGCTTTAGTATTTTCTCTAATTTGTTCCTCCAAAACTGTCATTTTTATATTTACTACTACTTACATAAAACATGTATATTTTCAGTTCGTTTTGAGCAGACATGCTATGGCAACCCGGTTCTAGTAGTGGGGAAGTACCGGTTCAACCGCATAAGAAGTCAGGGGCCCAAAGCGCGGTGGACCTGCGTCAAGTACCCCAGCGGTTGTCGCGCCACCATCGTCACTTTCGACGACGTTATCATCAAGACTCTTAATGAACACAAGCATTGACGGCCGAGACATTCTGAAGTCATCCTCTTAGAGAAATACTAAATCTATCGCGTTGGAATTCGTTTCCTATTCCGGCATTGTCGCAATATAGTGCAGTAATTTTAGGTTCCATCTACGGGAAAATAACTTAAGTTTTTTTAAATCATTTAACCTTTAAGATTTTTATTGTTTATGGTCGATACACGTCTTGACGATGACGTCATCAAGAGTATAGCAATCATAATATAGAGTTATAATCAATTCGTAAGTCGGCTTTGCTAAATTATTGAAAAACAATAAGTATAATAATTAATTCTCTACAGTTGAAGAATAATGCGTGTCTTATGTTTTCCGGGTTTGTGTGCAGGGGAGTAACGTAGCAGCTTTCGCAAATCTAGTGCAATGAATGCTTTGCACCATGGCATGGCTGCTGCGCGTGTGATGCTTACTAATGAAATGCAATAAAACAATTATTTTTTTCATGAAATAAGGGGGCAAACGAGCAAACGGGTCACCTGATGGAAAGCAATTTCCGTCGCCCATGGACACTCGCAGCATCAGAAGAGCTGCAAGTGCGTTGCCGGCCTTTTAAGAGGGAATAGGGTAATAGGGGAGGGTAGGGAAGGGAATAGGGGAGGGTAGGGATGGGAATAGGGTAGGGGATTGGGCCTCTGGTAAACTCACTCACTCGGCGAAACACAGCTGTTTCACGCCGGTTTTCTGTGAGAACGTGGTATTTCTCCGGTCGAGCCGGCCCATTCGTGCCGAAGCATGGCTCTCCCACGTAGAAATTAAAATTGTTTAATTTTTTAAATTTAAATTAAATGAAAATTGTTTTATTTTTTCATAATTGGTTACTTACTGACACTTTCGAAATGTCTTACTCACACTAGTTATAACTAGTGCGAGTTTCTTACAGTGAAGTATGTCTAATATATAAAAATAAGTCGGGTTTTCCTTCCTGACGCTATAACTCCAGAACGCACGAACCGATTTCCACGGTTTTGCATTCGTTGGAAAGGTCTCGGGCTCCGTGAGGTTTATAGAAAAAAAAAATAAAAAAAAAACTTCAAGAGAAAAGCAGGAAAACAGGGAAAACAGGCAAAACAACGTTTGCCGGGACAGCTAGTTGTATTACTAATTATGAATGACTTTTATGGGAACATGTCAAATTGAACATCAGTGTCCATTCAAATAAGACTTCAAATAAGACACATAATTTAATGTGTGTGCTCATTGTTAGTCGCATTGTCAAGAGTGAAATTGGTAACGCGACAGGCGTTGGGGGTTGGGGTACTTGACGCAGGTCCACCGCACCTTACGCCCCTTGCAGGCGTTGACGCGGTTGAACCGGTACTTCCCAAACACCATGACAGGGTTTCCAAACCGCGTCTGCTCATAACGCACTGAAAATAAAAAATCAGGTTGATAGCTATAGTTCAATATCATCAGCCTGCTCAGTGCTGGAAAATCGCGGTTCATCTGGTTCGTGAAGAGCTGATTAGCAACTTGCGGTCGTTTGGACGTGAGCTTTATATTTTGCATTCTAGTCCGTAACATTTATGAATCGGCTTCGCCCGCGTAAATTAGATATTTCACAGACAAATCAGTCTACAAAAGATAGGTTATGATCCTTCACGTGGTCTACTTCTTATCTGACCCAAATAACAGAAAAAATTCTCTAGTAGTTCGTGAGATAAGCCCTTTCAAACAATTTCCCCCATTTTTTCCACATTTCCTTCTATTTCTTCGCTCCTATTAGTCTTAGCGTGATAAAATATAGCCTATAGCCTTCCTCGATAAATGGACTATCTAACACTGAAAGAATTTTTCAAATCGGACCAGTAGTTCCTGAGATTAGCGCGTTTAAACAAACAAACAAACAAACAAACTCTTCCGCTTTATAATATTAGTATAGATTAATGGAAAGTTGACCTGGTGCTGCAGCATCACGTGGTAATCAATAGGATACCTAACTCTTCACCAACTTAGAGCAATGGTTTCGTGTTTGGGCTCATTTTAATTGCGACAACTAGTAAGACGTAGATAAACAGTAAATTTTTGCATGCTGCATGCATTCTATAGGAGCCGAGCACCATATCCAGAACCCTAAGTGGAGGTTTCATGTTTGGACTCATATTATTGACGGCCTCATCCAAGAGGACATTCATAGATGGTATTCATTGGCATATGATCCTGTTAATAGGAATTATTCCTAAGTGTAAAGTGATATTTTAATCCATAATTGTTGTCAAGGTGTGTCGGGGCCCGGGGGCCGCTAATGTAGATGTTTAATTTCACATAACATTATAGTTTAAGGGTCAGTTTACAGCGAACCGAATCGAGACAATCAGTGACTTGGTGATACAAAATGCAAAAGTCGCTATTGGCGGTCCCCCGACACACGGTGACAACAATTATTATGGATTAAAATATCACTTTACACTTAGGAATTATTTAAAATTAAAGTCAGTAAATATTATTTAATTACTTTTTAAAGTTGTTCGGCGGGTTTTTTTTTAAATTTCTTAATAAGATAGAGGGATTTACATGAGAAGTATTAGTCAGATTAGTGTGAGTAACGAGATACGTGTTATTACACAATAAAATTGATCATCTAGGCAGATAAGGCCCCCTTGTGGGCGCTGAAGGCCTAAAGGGGGGCGGTGTGGCTAAATCTCTATAACCTGATGTTTTATTTCCAGTGCGTTACGAGCAGACGCGATTTGGAAACCCTGCGATGGTGTTTGGGAAGCACCGGTTCAACCGCGTCAACGCCTGCAAGGGGCGCAAGGTGCGGTGAACCTGCGTCAAGTACCCCAACGGCTGTCGCGCTACCATTTTTACTCTTGACAATGTCATAATTGCGACTAACAATGAGCACACACATTAAATTGTGTGTCTTATTTGAATGGACACTAATGTCGAATATAACATGTTCACATAAAAGTCATTCATAATTTACAATGCAACATACTTCACAATAACTAGTGCGAGTTTATTAGGCCGGTTCATCTCGCCGTCTTAATTCGCTAACCAGTAGTTAATTCTTAGTAGGACATTCCGAAAGTGTCAGTAACTAATTATGAAAAAATAAAACAATTTTCATTTTGTTTCATCGCATTTCATTATACTGTACCTACTCGGCGAAACATGGCGGTAGCGGTCATTGACTCCCTATCAAAAACTTGTAATTTTCTATACAAAGCCACGATTGACAACATCTGACACTTCATTGTCAATCGCGGTTTTTTATAGAAAATGACAAGTTTTTGACAGGGAATCAATGACCACTACCGCCATGTTTCGCCGAGTACAGTATAGTAAGCATCACACTCGTAGCAGCCATGCCATGGTGCAATGCATTCATTGCACTAGATTTGCGAAAGCTGTTACGTTACTCCCCTGCACACAAACCCGGAAAACATAAGACACGCATTATTCTTCAACTATGGAGAATTAATTATACTTATTGTTTTTCAATAATTTAGTAAAGCCGATTTACGAATTGATTATAACTCTGTAATTATGATTTCCAGTGCGTTTTGAGAAAACTCGTTTTGGAAACCAAGTCATGATCCTCGGAACGTACCGGTTCAACTGCGTCAACTTTATCGCCAAGACTTCCCAGAAGAGGTGGAGGTGCGTCAAGTACCCGTACGGCTGTCGCGCTAACATCTATACTTTTGATGACGTCATCGTCAAGACGTTTAACGACCATAAACATTAAAAATCTTAGATGATTGGTTAAATTATTTAAAAAACTTAACCCTTAAAGGCTACAATGATTTTGTGTACTATTAATCCTTAACTTGTATCGGGGGTCAAAAGTTACCCCAGGCGTTCGAATTTTCGAAGATATCTTTACTATTTAAGAGCGCGCTGTGAAAACGCTAGCCCCGCCTACACACAACGCTATCCTCCAATCGTGATACAATGATTCCATGAATCGCACTCCCGGGCAATGTACTTTAGGCTGCAGCTAATAGTGAACAATATCGCGTAACACATTATAACACGGTTCCCGCATTATAGCACGAAAGTAAAGGTCGTAAGTCCCAAAACTGTTTTTTGATGATTATTTAAAAACTAAATACAACACTAATATTTCCTTTAGCTATTATTTTATAAAGTGTGTGATTGTAGTAAGTAGTGCAAGTTATTTAATGATAGTAATTTAAAAAAAAAACTACGCCTTTACATCCGTTGTGGATGATTTATACAGCATTTTCAGAGCGAAGTAACCACTCCTCAAATACTGTAGTGCCTGGGACAAGATTTTTAAATGTCTGTATGGTTGCCCAAGCACATACGGCATTCTCGCAACATAGTCGGCCTAGTCCAGAGGAAAGAACTAGTCAATACGTCTGGGACCAACTATGTGCGGGTTTCCTCACGATGTTTTCCTTCACCGTATGAGTGTCCGTATTATGTACTTGAGATCAGAAAATGTCTCATTGGTACAAGCCTCCACCCGGGATCGAACCTGCACCCTCGACGAGTGCGAACCAAAGGTCTACACATTGGGCCACGGACGCTCAACTCAATAAGTGTAACAGATATTTGTTGAAATGCCCAAAAAGATTCATAATTTCGAAAAATAAAACTATCGAGTCAAAATAAGCGAATCGTGTTTTCCGTTAGCTAAATATCAGATAAATATACAATGATTAAATAAATCTCAATTTCATTTGAGTCAATCGTCTTCCGGGATCGTAATACTTATTAGAAAACACAGCAAAATTGCACAGCCCGCTCTTAAACATGTACAATCTTCTGATTCTGTGTAATCTCGTTACGTCGGGTAGTGCGGCGGATGACGAACGTAACGTGGCTCTACTGTTACATACAGGTAGGTAGCCATACAGGTACTTGACACAGGTCCATGTATTCTCGAAATGAGGTCAACAAACAAGAGAAAAACTGTATCTAATCGTTTTATGTATTCAAATCTATTTGGATAGACACATTTTTCTAAAATGTACAACTTAAGTTTTTTAAATCGTTTAACCAATCATCTAACATTTTTAATGTTTATGGTCGTTATACGTTTCGACGATGACGTCATCAAGGGTATAGAAATCATAATCAAACTGTTGTTATTCGCATATGGGTAGGTAGTAGTATTTTAGCCAATTATAAAAATTTTAATCAATTTCCATTCTGTTTCATTGCATTAGTAAGCATCACACTCGCAGCAGTTATGCCATGGTGCAATGCATTCATTGCACTAGATTAGCGAAAGCTGTTACGTTACTCCCCGGCACACAAATCCGGAAAACATAAGACACCTATTAGTCTTCAACTATGAAGAATTAATTATACTAATAGTTTTTCAATAATTTAGTAATGCCGATTTATAAATTGATTGTAACGCTATTATAATTATGATTTCCAGTGCGTTTTGAGAAAACGCGTTCTGGCAACCAAGTCATGATCCTCGGAAAGCACCGGTTCAACTGCGTCAAGTTTATGACCAAGACTTCCCAGAGGAGGTGGAGGTGCGTCAAGTACCCGAACGGCTGTCGCGCTAACATCTATACTCTTGATGACGTCATCGTCAAGACGAGTAACGACCATAAACATTAAAAATCTTAGATGATTGGTTAAATGATTTATAAAACTTAAGTTACACGTTATAGAAAAATGGATCCATCCAAAAAGATTTGAATACATAATACGATTAGATAAGTACAGTTTTTCTCTTATTTGTTGACCTCATTTCGAGAACACATGGACCTGTGTCAAGTACCTGAATAGCTATGTCCACACTGTGCCTTTTTTTGTTCGTCAAGGGCATGCGTTATAGCGCAGTCAACAGCGCGCGTGAGACATGCCAGCGACGCATGCGCTCTGACCGTATCCAAAACTTTCGCTTGGCTGTCGCTCCACCTTGTATAACTCTTAATGACGTCATCGTCAAGATGTTAAAGACACACATTGAAGTCCTGCCATGTGGTATACCAAGCAGAAGTTAATAGTAATGACTAATGAGTAAACGATACTGATTCAAAAACAACTTATTCTACGGTGTTTGCTCCAGTTTGTTCCTCTAAAACTATAATTTTTGAATAGGGCATACTATTTTTCAGTTCGTTTTGAGCAGACGTGCTATGGCAACCCGGTTCTAGTAGTGGGGAAGTACCGGTTCCACCGCATAAGAAGTCAGGGGCCCAAGGCGCGGTGGACCTGCGTCAAGTACCGCAGCGGTTGTCGCGCTACCATCGTCACCTTTAACGACGTTATCATCAAGACTCTTAATGAACACAAGCATTGACAACCGAGACATTCTGAAACATTCTCAATTCAGACACTCTGTACAAAAGAGTTCATGGATATAATCCTTACATGTACCCTTCGATCACATAATAATATGTATGTACACCACGAACTTCCTTTTAGGTGGATACGACTTACTAAAGGGTAGGAGATGTTTGGACCTCGGTCTAATAATTTTAAAAGTTCTTCGTGGAATTATAGACTCGTTTGCCGTTTGTTTGTGCCCGATAATTACTGCGGTAATAGGGGTGTAGACAGTAAACGAAATATAATACAAATTATTGTATTTTTGAGAGTTTGTATTATAGAATTATAATGAATGAAATGAATGAATGACATATTTTTACTCATAAACTTTATAATATTTTTTATTTTATTTATTAAAATTTAATCCGTAATATCATGTGATCGCCAACAGCAATCACAGGATATGATGTCACGCTCTCCAAAACATTGTGTGTAACAGTGACATTTCGATGTCAAACCCATACAAAGATTTTTGTTGTTTGGAGGACTGTGACGTCATAGCGACGCCATGATAAACTTTAGCATTTTAGCGGGAAATGTTAAAACGAAATTTAATAAGTGGTTTTTTTAATTTAAATAAGAGTGTATTTATTTTTTATATATATTTTTAGGTGTAACAAATGTACATCTGTAAAATAAATATATTTCCTAAAAGTAGTCTACACCCCTATTGTCGGGCATGCCGCACGAACAAACGGCAACGCAGCAGGTACCGCTCTTGCCGTCGGCCTATTAGCTATTTGCGTTACCAGCTGTTTGTAATTCTGTGGCGAGAGCTGAGTCCCCACTGTGTCATGGGTTAGACGTGTCACGTGCTCAACGCTCTCCTGTCTGCCAACTGCGCGGGAAAGTATGAAAGAGCGCTTTTACTGTTGTCTATTAGTTAAGTCGTTATTTAAATTACCATTGTATATATGTTACGCTCAAAGACCGAAAACGCTCAGTGAGCGAAAAAATAGCTCACAACGCGTTGTGGTCACAGTGAAACAGCCACGACGCGAAATTCGCGTTGACTAATATTAGTACGGATGGATAGTATGAAACTATGGATATTTTATAAATAATAATAATAAACACGTTATGCAGTGGTTTAGTAAAAGTAATTCAAATATAATCTTCCATACCTATGGACGATTAATAAATCAAGAAAAACGAATATCATATTATCTCACCCACGACACGAATTTTGCGTTATAGTATTTTTGTGATTGCCAGAACGCGTCGTGGTCGTTTTCATTAGAGCCACAACGCGAATTTCGCGTCGTGGCTGTTTCACTGTGACCACAACGCGTTGTGAGCTATTTTTTCGCTCACTGAGCGTTTTCGGTCTTTGAGCGTAACATATACACCCTTATAATGGAGATGTAAAAAATCGACATTGATATCATGCTGGCTAGAAATGTTACAGTGGTCAAAAGGTTGCGAAAATCAGTTTTTCGCAAATATCTCACGATCTGTTCCTCAGAGGTCAATAAATGCGATTACAAAAAATCTTTATAGGTGTAGTTCGTGTTAAATTTTTTAAATAAACGTATAAACAATACTCATTCAGACAGCCATTACAATAAATACTATACCCACAATTGGTCTCAGTAATCTAATTTGTTCCTCTAAAACTGTCATTTTTATATTTACTATGACTACTACATATATAACACATTTGTATGTACTAATTATTAGGCATATTATTTTTTAGTTCGTTTTGAGCAGACATGGTTTGGTAACCCGGTTCTAGTAGTGGGGAAGCACCGTTTCAACGGCATAAGAAACCAGGGACTCGAGGCGCATTGGACCTGTGTCAAGAGCCCCAGCGGCTGTCGCGCCACCATCGTCACCCTAGATGACGTCATCATCAAGACACTTAATGAGCACACACATTGACAGCCGAGAGATTGTGAGGTCATCCACATAGGGTACTGGGTACATCGCGATTCGCGTTAGAATCTGTATCTTATTACGGCATTGTCGCAATATAGTGCTTACTGCATATAGTGCAGTAATTTTAGATTTTATCTATGGAAAAATTCCTAGTGAGCTGAATTTTTGTATACACCTTTAAATATAATGAAGATGTAAAAGTAATCAAAATTGATATCGTGCTGCCTAGAAATATTACTGAGGTTAAAAGGTTGAAAATCAGTTTTTCGCAAATATCTCGCGATCTATTGCCCAGAGGCCAATAAAATATGTTATTGCAAAAATTCTGTGCGAAGCGGTTTTTTGTAACTTGTATTGTACGCCTAATGGGTGTGGTGTCGGGTTACATTTCTTAAATTTATTTAAATTAATGTAATAACAATACTCATATTTAGAGAGCCGTTAAAATAAATACTATACTAACAATTCACTTCGGTAGTTTTCTACTTTGTTCCTCTAAAACTGTCATTTTTATATTTACTACTACTTATATAAGACATTTGTATCTACTACTTATTAGGCACATTATTTTCTAGTTCGTTTTGAGCAGACATGGCATGGCAACCCGGTTCTAGTAGTAGGGAAGTACCGGTTCAACCGCAAATACGTTCAGGGGCCTAAAGCGCGGTGGAGCTGCATCAAGGGCTCCAGCGGTTGTCGCGCCACCATCGTCACCTTCGATGACGTCATCATCAAGACACTCAATGAGCACACACATTGACAACAGAGATTATATTATTGTTATCTGGCCATCCTCTTGGGGAAATACTGAATCAATCGCTTCAGAACTCGTATCTTATTTTACTTTGTCGTTTTATCTCACCATAAGTTATGTACCATTGAATAAATTGATTCATAAGCAGTTGACGGACCTACGACGTTTGGTCGGATGATGTCAATTCAATGATAGCTGAGATCTGTTGGCTGGGTTTGACTCAACGCGACCAAATTACCTTGGTCCGCCATCTGTCTATGAATCAACTTCTCTGATAGTACATATGAATGGAATTTCGTATGTCTCTGTATGATATATTATAATAATTCTACTAGAATTTTTAGTAAAATCTATGTGATGTTAATCTCAATTTTCTATATTCGTTGCCTTAACAACTTAGCTCTCCCTTAGGAAAGCGAAGATTTTTGGCTTGTCCCAAATGTTTTAGTTACTAGCAAACGCCACCAATATTTTTGTGAAGCTATTTTTACTAAATAAAGGAAATTAATTAATTTATTATTTATCATTTTGATGTACTAACATCAAGTTTATCATCAAGAGTATATCTTTAATTATTTACTTCTAATGCGTGTGTTTCATAATATTATATCTTTGACTCATAATACACTTTTAGTAATTCGATGACTCGAGCGTTATATAAATTAATATGATAACTATATATGAATTAATTTAATTCAATATTATAAAAATGTCTAATAATAATAAGTAAATGGTCAAGCCAGTTTATAGCACAATTAAATTAAAAATTGCACGCATTAAAAATATTTAAATTCGCGTATACTTCCTTCCTTCTAGACGTAATATGGCGAAGGTCGGCTACAGGGAGAGACATCCTGTGTATAGGGCAACACAGGTACGGGATTCACTCCACTCGGGGTTACAAGACACGCTGCATCTGTGCCAAGAATAACACCTCCAGATGCCGAGCGGTCGTCATCACTGCCGAAGACATCATCATCAAATGCATTAATGATCACACTCATTAGATAAAGGCTTCATAGCCTTTTTTTTTTTAACATGGGAAAATGCTTTACGCATCCCCGCCTAGAGAAAGCTATTGAATTCGATTAAAAGCCAAAACTGCCTCTCTAGCTCTCAAGGTTTGCGGTGTTATAATGAACTTCCTCTAATTCAACTGTTCTTGTTGACTGAATAAATATTCAGTCAACAAGAACAGTTGAGTTATTTTTGTTCCTTATTGTTGTTGTTGACTGAATAAACATTCAGTCAACAATGATGAGTAGTAAATTCTCATATGGACAAATGTCTTGATTCCCTTTCAAAACTCTGTTGCGAGAGCACTTCGTTTAAGTATGACTTTAATCTTAACACCGGGTTTGGAAAAAGGTTACTTGGTAGTTGAAATTGGCGCTTGTGTACACTATTAGCCAGTAAAGTGTCACCGAAAGATCACAAAATCTACGTGTAGCGTGTCCTGTGCCTTTGCACCCACCACGATCGATCGCCGTATCGCCAAAGACTAAAAAGTGAAGTTTAATTTCAACATAGTTTAAAAAATTGTGCGCTAAAGTTATTATTATTTTAACTATGGTGTTCAATTTCTAGATAACAGGCCGGTTTTCCTGAGGTCGAAAAAGGGGAATCTGATATTGAAGCTGGGACGATACCGCTACAACAGGGTTCAAAGTGCCGGGCCGCGGTACAGGTGGCGATGCTCCAGAAACCCGCTCGGATGTCGCGCAAAGCTCTACACCTTCCATAATAACATCATAGAGGTGGATATAGACCATAACCATTGACTGTTACTAGTTGAAATATATTGTTGATAAATTGTTGCTTGTGATTTTATTTCTAATTAACTGTGGTGATGGATCTGAGAGTGTTTGATGGTTACTTTTTAGGTCGTTCCTTGAGCATAGTCTGTAGGGGTAAAAATTAATGCACCATGGAAGCTAGGTAATCAATTTAAACACTATTGGTCAACCAATAAAAAATAATAAATACATTTTTCCGTTCAAGGTCCAACTTATACGACCTCGCGATACGGGAAGCCGGTGCTTTTGTTAGGCGGTTACAGGTACAACAAGGTTCCGTACAGCAACGGCCCCAAAGTGCGATGGTGCTGCAGCAAGCACGGCAAGCCCGGCTGCCGCGCCAGGCTCATCACACACACCAGCGGAGAGGTCATAGTCATTGGCAGTCACAACCACTAATCGCAGTAGGGAATACTGTAGATTGAGATTGGGACTTTGGGCCTGCCATGCCATTGGGCCATCGTCTCGTTCGTTGCAGGACCTAACTACACCTACCGAGTAGAGTGAAGAGACAGTGCTATAGGCCTATTTTCGACCTTGGACGAGAGCACTGCCACTCTACTCAGTAGGTGTAGTTAGGTCCTGCAACGAACGAGACGATGCGATGGATTTTTAAATGAGCCATTCTAAGTTGGAATAGGCGGACCAAGACCGCGGGCGGTGGTCTGTCAATTCAATGTGTATCTTGTGTAGTAAATGAAGTTCAGTTTTGATTAGCTCATTATCGCCTCGTCACGTTGCAATGTGAAAGTTGGTAGCGGAAGACTATGAAGCTTCGTGTTGAAAGCAAGCGTCGTGTTACCGTGGCACTACTGTTTTCTATGAATTCCTTTGTAATTCGCTAGCTTCAATAAGCGAACTCAGTATGGAGAACGTCAACACGTCGATTGCAAAGGCTTTATGTCGTACACTGCTAACTTGTAGCTTTAGACGAGATCTCGCGAGATTATGAATTAGTAAACGAAGCGCGAGATCGCTCAGGATTGGCAGTTTTTGTGTCATATTATGTATTTAAATAAATTATATTATAAATGTATATACTATATTGTATTCTGAAATAAATGTTAATTTTTAAGATTTCTTTTCTTTCCCTTTTTTATATGTTTGTGTGAAATTTATATGCAATGTCCATAAATTACTTTTTTATAAAAAATAAGTAAATAATAGACTTTTAACGTGACTAGTCTAAAAGGAAATAAAATAAACAGCATAGGACTAGCCGTCTCAAATAATTCAATTCTTAAGAAGCAACCTGTTGTTTTTAATAATAAATCATTTACTGTTCCAAAAGTGCTATCTTAACAATAACAATTAATTCGTTTCTTACTTGTAGTACGTTTCGAGCAAACGCGTTTCGGCAACCCAGTGATCGTGGTGGGGAAGTTTCGCTACAACAGGTGGAGCTACAGCAAGGGCCCCCACGTGCGGTGGACCTGCATCAAAAACCAGACGGGCTGCCGCGCAACCATCACCACCATCAACAACATTATAGTCCGCTCCAGGAATTACCATACGCATTTGTGATTTAGTCAACTAGTGGATTTTACTGTTTACTATATTGGGTCCTAGGTTATCAATTTGGTGACTGCTGTCGTCAATACAGCTTTTATGAGTAATTTTAAAATTGCCAACCCTATGTGCTATAAGAGAAGTTGATTCCTAGGCAGATGGAAGACCTAAGTAATTTGGTCGCTTTACGTCAAACCCATCCGACTGATCACAGCTAACATTGATTGACATAAGTCGACCAAATGACGTAGGTCCGTCAACTGCCTAGGAATCAAATTAATAACTAATGATGACGGTGATCAAGTCTAAGTTAGTCGTGATTGGTTGGGCTTGATATAACTCGACCCAGTTTTGTAAATTTAAAATTTGTCATCTACCTATGTATCAATTTCTCCAATAGGGCCTTTCGTATGGGCAGTGTTATTACACAGGGTTGTCAAAGCTATTAGAGTAGTGTGTTTATCGCTTGGTTAGGTTAGTCCACGTATTGAGTATTGACTCGATATGCATGCATAATATCGTGGCGTATATTGCTCTTACAGTTGCTGGTCAGTAGGTAGTAATTAGTATTTTTTTACAAATATTTTATTGTTTACACGTAGTCTTAATTTGGTGTGTTTTAATATACTTTAGAAGCCAATAGTTATACTAGCTAGTCATTAATTTTATCAGAATTTTACATAGTTTTGTACATCAAACATACCTGTACTTTAACTAGCCACTTAAATTGTGGAAGGATAGCTATTACATGATTCGAACGTAGTCATTAAAATAATTGTATTGTATTCACTAGTAAAATGTAATACATGGAGAATCTCGAATAAATAACATTTGACGCTTAAAACTTGTATGAGTCAGTTAAATAATTTTAGTAGCATTTTTAAATTAATACGGTCTATTGTTTTATTAAAATTGTTTTTTTTCTCTATCGCATTATCGAAAAATTAATAATACCATACAATATTATAATATTATTATCAACTGGAGAGGATAAGTTTGGTTTACTGAATAAGCAAGTAAATGATTAATACTACTACTTCATGTCAAATTACCAAAAATAATTAAAAAAGATTATTATTAATTGTCTCTCGACAAAAATTCTAAATTGATCATTACATTCTCTGTATGTTATATTGTATGTATTGTATGTTATATGTTATATTGTATTATGCATCAATCAAGGCCTACGTGATTTACCTGTTTCAGACGAGCCGGTCTTCAGTCAGTCCCGGTTCGGTAAGCCGGTGATAATAATCGGTCGGCACCGCTACAACAAGTGGTGCGGCAGCCACGGGCCGCGCGCGCGCTGGATGTGCGTCAAGAAGAGCCAGGGCTGTCGCGCCGTCGTCCTCACATACTTCGACACCATCATTGCCGCTCACCACGAACATAATCATGAGTAAGGGTTAATTCAGACAGCCACGCGACGCGTAGATTCATTTCTAAATTTGTACTGAATTGACAGATTTCGTGAGCGTGAGACGTCTTGAAAATCTGTGAAATCCATACAAATTTAGAAATGCATTTACGCGTCAATTTGCAGTCTGAATTGACCCTAAAGCGAAACCGCACAAGGCGACATACGCTGCAGCGACGCTGACGACAAAACGTCAGAACTATGAAGTGGCTTCACTTTCCATAGTTCCGACGTTTTGTGTCGCGTAGTTCCTTCGATTTCATACGAAGAATATTTGCGTGTCGCGTCGCTTTACTGCAGCGTAGTGTCACCTAGTGTGGTCTCACCGTATAGTGGCTTGCATGCAAACTAGGGTTGCTGAGGATTCCTCTTCCGTTTCCTCATAAATCATAATGTGGAAGTTCCGCAATATTCTGGGTTCCTCAACCGTTACCGCATCTTCATAAATAAAAATAAAAAAATCCTCTTCCGCTATCGCTTCCTCAAAATTTAAGAGGAATTTATGAGGAATTTCACTGCGCATGTGCGTCGCGTATCCAATCATGGCAACGCACACGCCAGAGCGCGATGCATGCCGGACCGAACGGGCGAGCGAGACCTCCCCTCTCACCACCCGCGCTGTTCCTTGCTTGTTTGTTTTAATTTTATTGACATAGCAAGCGTTGTTTTGTTCACGAGCGTACGCAGCTACACGTAGCAGTGCGAATAATCTAATAATATGATTTCTTTTATCTAAAATCGAAATGCGACCGAAGTGTAGTGCTATACGGACGTACTTCCTCTTCCGCTTTCTCATCCGCATCCTCTTCTTCAAAAAATATCCCCTTCCTCATCCGCATCCTCTAAATTTGCGCGTGACAATTCCTCTTTCTCCTCTTCCTCCTCAACAACCCTTATGCAAACACATTTTCGCATTCAGCTAGGCTATTCTCTAAGGAACACGTTAAGGCTGTGCTCGCCGCTGTGATCACGGATGTCGTCACATCGTTCGCTGTTGCCACGGCGTTAGAATTCGTATTCTCTAAGCTCGATTAGCTCGTCGACCACGCGATGTCTCGGCTGCGTGAGCGCTCCGCTGTCGGCGAGGCTGCCGCTGAGATAATGGACTCGACTGTAGATACATTTTTCTCTTAGGAATTTTAGCTATTTTGTCGCGATAAACTCTATATTATTAGTACTTTTATAGTAACAATCATTTGTAGTACATACTTGAACAAATTCAAATAAGCAAAATTATTAATGCATCGAAAAAATATCCAAAAAGTTGAAAGTACCAAGATATGAACCTCGTATCCATTCAGTTACTCGTATCTATACTTAATAAGAAAAAAAAAAAAACTCGCTTGGCCTTCTATACTTACGTACCTAGGTATGTAAACAAAATATTATAAAGAATGTAAACAAAAGTACAAACCATGGGATATGAAATACATTTAACTTTATTTTTAAATAAAGCTTTAGTTTTAGAATAAAGAATTTCTACTACGCGATAAGAGTAGTGTACCTCGACTCGAGTGACCCGCGCCAACCACTTGAAATATTTCGTGGAATATATTTCATAATAAACATTGAACAGTCTTTGTCTAAGATTCGTGAAAGTTGGATTGATGTTTAGTATAAATCAATATGGTTTTGTATAAGTGAATAAGAAATTAATATAAAAATCTAAATGTGCTGCGTAAAAATTAGTAATATTGAATACTTGGTGCGCCTGTGTTCATACAAGCTCTATATGTAAAAACTTGATAAAAACGCGGTTTAAAATGATAAAAAAAAGTTAGAGACTAGAAGGATTTCTACAAAACGTGAATTTCAAGCCTTTGTGTGTGGAGTTACAATTTTGTCATGCATCGTACTGGTGAGTCGGGACTCGGGACTCGGGACTCTACTCTAGCGCCTTTTGAGGTAAGAGTTATTTTTATAGTGACTTAGCATTTGACTTTCGGTTTATACGTAAAAAAAAAACAGTACATTAATTAGGGTACTTATATATTTCAGTAAATAAGTACAATATCATACAAAATCTTTGGCGACAGCCACGAAATAGTAGCTTTTCGTTTGACATTAAAAATTGTAGGCGTTCGCCGAGGCTGTAATCGAAGCTGTAGGCTGTTGAGCTTAGAGAATACGAATTTCGTACATGAAATGTCAAAAAGTGATTCCATATCACCCCGCTTACAGCCGCGCGGCGCTAGTGTTGAACAGCCTAGAAAACTTTAGCAAGTGAATACCAATCTCGCTGTCACGGCTGTAACAGCCGATGCGATTACGGCTGTTTTGATTGTTGCTCTTAGAGAATAGCATTGCTGGTATCTATATAGCGAAAAACTTTGGATCCCTTTTGACAAAAAATGCGGAAACGTAGGTGATTGAAATTTTGCACAGTAATAGTTTATATGGTGAAGGAGTGCATCGAGCTAATATTATTTTGAAATTATGCTTTTATCATACATTTTTTTAACAAATAAAACATTACACACACTACAACACACACACTAGGAAATTTTGATTGACAAGCCTACACACGAATTGTACTCTTTTATTTATGGTTGAAGTCTGTTGTCAAATTGAAAATAGATTTAGTTTTTTTTATTGAATCTTAAATACTGTTAGACAATTATTACACGGCCAGTCTGTCATCATTTGACTTAAATAATCTGAGACTGTCGCAGGAATTATGTCTATGAAAATAATAAAGTCAATATTTTGACAATAGAATATCAATAGAAAAGCGTTGGAAACTTATAATTTAATTTTTTATTTGAGGTCGAATTTCGACCATTGGGCGATCTCTAGTAATTTTAAATATGAATGATCACTTACTTATTAAATTACGAGAGTGGTTAAGAATAAATAGAATCATAATTTTTATTCAATAAAATATTTATATCATTTATCTGATTTAAAACTGATTAATTTTATAAAAAAGTAATAATATACCTATGTGTTTCTTATTTTTCTACTATTGGTTGCTACAGATGAAAGAACAAACACCCGTAGACCCAAATTTTGGTTAGGTAACTTCAATCCTAAACGAGCGGTATTTGTATATTTTTTCTATTAGGCCCTAACGGTGAAGAAATAGTTTTCGGCACGTCCAAGTTTGGTTTGGGCACCCGATCATAATAATAGGACCGCATCTTGCCACCGCATGCGCTGGCTGTGCGTCCAGATCGGATGCAAAACTTTCGTTATCACCTTCCTCGATAAAGTCGCACATATATGTATAATTGTGTGATCATGCTTAACGGCAAAAATGCTAGTTGGCTTAACTCTATGTATATCTTTGTACGTGGGAGAGCCATGCTTCGGCACGAATGGGCCGGCTCGACCGGAGAAATACCACGTTCTCACAGAAAACCGGCGTAAAACAGCGCTTGCGCTGTGTTTCGCCGAGTGAGTGAGTTTACCGGAGGCCCAATCCCCTACCCTATTCCCTTCCCTACCCTCCCCTATTCCCTTCCCTTCCCATCCCTACCCTCCCCTATTACCCTATTCCCTCTTAAAAGGCCAGCAACGCACTTGCAGCTCTTCTGATGCTGCGAGTGTCCATGGGCGACGGAAGTTGCTTTCCATCAGGTGACCCGTTTGCTCGTTTGCCCCCTTATTTCATTAAAAAAAAACATAATATTCACATTGTGACATTATTTTATAGTTACTTTATTAAAGAAAAAGTTTTCTTCGCCTACTTTGTTCTTCGCCTGTTTTATTGTGTATATGTATTTTTTATCTTTGCTAATTATAGGTCTCTACTCCCAGAATATTGTGTTCGGTGAGTCCCGATTCGGGAACCCGGTGATAATAATCGGAGAGAACCGCTACGGCCGGGCGGCGGGGTACCGGCCCCCTCGCGCGCGCTGGATCTGCATCAAGCGGTACCTCGGCTGTCGAGCCTGCATCTACACATGTGACAACGAAATCGTCCGCATGTGTGAAGCACATAACCATTGAGCTTCAGAACTATAGTTTATGAATAGTGGTTCCATTTAGGACAATTTTTTTTTCACAAATATTTTTGTACGTGCAGCGTCATTGACATGACACACTTGTCGAAATTCTAAATATGTTGTGCTCACTAAGTCTCGATTCGGCAACCCGGTTATTATAGTCGGAGAGCATCGCTACAACGACTAGGGGCAGACTAACTCCGGCTGCCGAGCCTTGGTCATCACTTTGGAGAATATGGTCGTCCGAACGGCTTATACACACAACCATTATTAGCACGTGATTATAATAAAATGATTTGATTTGACTTTTGCCTATATCATTATTTACTAAAAAATATTTTGTGTAATTTAATACGAGTTGTGATTGTTATACCTTCTTACATAAAACCAAGTTTTGCTTAACAGTGCCTTCTATTTAAAATGACTGAAAAATATTCGTCGACCACATATTGTATAATATTTTGCATTCAGAATGTGGCAAATGTATCATAGATCGTAACTAACCAAACTTCTTCATACAAAAGTAGTCTCTAAGTCGACGAAATACGTAACTCAATCGAATGAAAGAGAGCGGTCGCATGCGACCGCTTGGGGTTTGACGGAATATTTGGTCCGGTCGCATGCGACCGGTTGGGGATTGAGAGGTACGCCTTACGTTACTAAAACAATTGAGATAAAAGTTCGCAGGAATCGCAGGTAACGGCCATATTCTGCCGGCCGCGGCCATTTTGAACTTTATTTGTAAAGCCCTAATGACGAAGTTTGCTTGTGGGTACTACGAAACCCATTTTTTTCGGATCATATTTATGACCTGTTTTTATAAACATCTCAAGTTGTTACGATGAATTGTATTTCTGTGGGTCTGCACTAGGGTTCCGTCGTGTAGATTATAACAAAATATTAACTTATTTTATGTGAAACAGTCAGAAAAATATTTTTCAAAATATTATATACTTGTGAAAAGAATATTAAATCAGACTAAATATAATATGATGATGCCTTGCTAGATAGAAAATTTAACATAGCTGCTAATGTTTTTCACACAAACATAAAATATGGTTTGGATGTAAAAATATTATATTATTTGTAAAAAGAGGGTAAGGCCGGGCGCCATTTTTTTTTTGCTTGTGTTGGATTCCTATTTTTGACAGATTTTTTCACGATCGAAGGGTTAAAATTGGTAAAAAAAATATTCTAATTGTCGGTTTAGGGTTGATTTTTCAATATTTAGATAAAGTTGCTTTAACGATAACATTGTCAGCCTCTGTAAGGAATAAAGGATTTTTTATAAAAAAAGGTCACAAATTAATTTCTTAGGTAATAGTTATCTGACGATTGAAAAATCTGCCCTTAAAAAACTATTATCGCCCTTAATGTAGAATTGTAGTCAGATGTATCAGTGTATCAGCAGATTAAAGTATATTATTTAAATTTTTAAAAAATATTGAAATCCTACTCATACTACGCTTTAATTATTATTATTTTAAATTTGCATCGAAAAGGACCTCGGCCTGTCTTATA
This sequence comes from Cyaniris semiargus, assembly GCA_905187585.1. Classification (NCBI taxonomy): domain Eukaryota; kingdom Metazoa; phylum Arthropoda; class Insecta; order Lepidoptera; family Lycaenidae; genus Cyaniris; species Cyaniris semiargus. Next base: position 10,956,107 of record LR994549.1, on the reverse strand, counting down.
AATAAAACATATTTTATTGGTTTAAGATGGAAACGAGGGAGTGATATTCACTTACTCGCGGTTCGGCAGGCCAGTGATACAGATGGGCAAGTACAGGTACAACAAGCGTAACAGCTTCACGGAGAAGGCGCGGTGGACGTGCGTGAAGGTGGGTGAGGGATGCCGCGCTACTATCATCACTGTCAACGATAAAATTGTCAGCCTCTGTAATTATCACAACCACTGAGGTTGTGTAATATTATGGATGTTGTATGATCAACGAGTATGTTTTAAGATAAATATTTTATTCTTAGGTTTAATTTAATATCTTTTAGGTAAAGATATAAATATAGATATTTATTTTGGGATTCTGATCCAAGTATTTTATAAGATAAATTATTTTATTCTTCGGTTCCATTCAATAACTTTTATCTATTTATTAATTTCGGGATTTTGTTCGGAAGCTATGTCAATCCCATACTCTTTACACTATTCGTCGGTTTTTCGGCGATGTAAACATATATTTTGACTGTGTTTTTAATATGATCTCTGTGATGTTTTGAGTGTAATGTGCTTAGATTGAATAAATAAATCTTTAACTTTAGATATCTCCTGCACATTAATTTAACTTTACTTTAATATCGAAACCTAGTTTAATTAATGCTTGCTCTACTAAGTACTGGCGTACTTTACGTTAGTAGAGCAAGCACTACTACTAATTATTATACAATTTATTAAGAGTGTTCATTATTGTAAAAGGTCTGGAAGGATTAGAGCCGATAATGACCACGTCGCGGAGTGGCAATCCAATAATACAGATAGGGAGCTACCGCTACTACAGGTGGAGCGGTTGCATGGGGCCCAGAGCGCGGTGGATCTGTACCAAGGTCAAGGCCGGCTGTCCCGCCGCACTCATCACAGTTGATGGTCGCATCACTGTTATTAGAAATCAACACACGCATTAGACCTCTTATGAATATTGATTTTATTCACCTAATTTCTTTGTCAGTATTAAAACATTGGTTCTTAATTATTATAAAAAATCATAAGATCAAACGTTAATAATAAATACTGTTAAATGAAGCAAAAAATTAATAACATTGAAGATATCATGTACTAGACTTAAAAAAAAAAGAATAACATAAAATTAATGTTGTATACTTAATTGCCCTGTGACACAACTGGGTAAGCATTGATACATGAAGACGTGTTGGTGAAATAATAATGCTATGAGAAACGTTAAAACAACGTGAAGTTAGCGAGCATAACAGCAGTGCCGCTCTCCCTACCGCTCAACGTGCGCCCAACTTCAGTGCATACTGCGTCCCCTGCCGTTACGTCGTCTCTCCATTGGAGAGCTCGTGGCAGTCCCTAAGTGTTAACTTGTGCTGTGGTCTAGAATTATACTAGAATTCTAGACTCATAAGTCATAATTATTTTAAAGTGACATTTAGTATTTAAAATATAAAAGTTTTGTGAGTGTGAAATTGTTTTGTGAGTGTCAATAATAAAATAAGTGATTGGTGTGAACCTGTTCTTTTATTTACACTATACAGGGTGTAACAAAAATAAGTGATAATACTTTAGGGTGTGTACGTGTTCCTTGTAGAGAGTTCACTGTGCAAGTAGCATCGCTAAAAGACCAACATTTTTTTCACTTTTGTATAGGGAAACTCGTGACGCTCGGGCCCTTGCCCATACAAAGGTGAAAAGAAATTTTTGTCTTTCAGCGCTGCTACTTTCACAGTGAACTCTCTACCAGGAACACGTACACACCCTAAAGTATTATCACTTATTTTTGTTACACACTGTATAAGATTAGATAACCCGGAGAATTTCATACTAATATAAACCCTTCCTGGACTTACACGAATATTATACCAATACTAAAATTAACTCAATCGGCTTAGCCATTTTCGAGTTTTCGCGAGATTAACAAAATTTAAAATTCATTTTAATTTGTATGGATTGTTAGTGGTACTTATATATTTTTCTATGGATGTCATCAGTTGCCTGGAGAATAATATATGAGTTATCATTTGATATAGAAAAAGTTAAGTATTTTTATTTGAAATAGAGTTTACTCCAATAAATATTATTTAACATTGTGTGTTCTTTAATTTTTAGGGTTCCGTAGTCAAATGGCAAAAATTGGAATCATTATAGATTCGTTATGTCCGGGTGTCTATCTGTCCGTCCGTCCGTATGTCACAGCCACTTTTCTCTGAAACTATAAAAACTATACTGTTTATACATGGTAAGTATTCGGTGACCCGCATTAAGATTTTGACACTGACATAAAAAAAGGAAATTTTAAGTGATATGATAATGATATTTCAGAGGCCGTGTTTATGACGTCACGCAAAGGTAACCCCGTGGGCCGTGATACAGGTGGGTAAGCACCGATACAGGAGGTGGGTGGGCAGCAAAGGAGCGAAGGTCCTATGGGTCTGCAACAAGGATAACTTCGGATGTTCGGCTAAACTGATAACCTATGGAGCGTTTTCAAAAAAAAGTGTACCCCTCACTTTTGGCCCGTCCCCCGTGTTTGAAGTCGAATAACAAGTAAAATTTATATATGGCTAATTATATTGTAATGCTTGACAAGCAATAAACACATCAAAAATCGATAAATTCAAAATATTAAATTCAATATACTTTGCGTTATATTTTTAAATTGATCATTTTCAAAACCAAGGTGTCAGTTTTTGGCGTGTCCCCACTCAAGTTCCTCGATGTTAGAGAAGCTTTTCTGAAAAGTTTTATATTAGGGTTTTAGTATCGTTTAAAAGTACTTTTATTTGCAAATCGTCGCATGTAGTTCATAATTTAGGTAAGGTTTGTCACGGTAAATAATGCCATTTGAAAATTTTAGATGGCTATTTGAATTTTTGAAATGGCAACATCATCCTTTACATTCACCGTCTGCCATTTTTAAAAAGCTAGTTTTCTAATAGATTTCGAGTAAAACAGACGTGTTTTGTGAGTGCAACGGCCGTCAAGATTTCTACTGTCTGGTTTGAGACACATTATCTACTTGATACAGGTTAGTTTACATCATTTAACTGTTTTCAGAAGATAAGCAATGTATTAATAAAACGTTATTTATATTGATCATCATTGTAGGCAAATGTTTTCGTCAGAATATAATTTTGATTACAAACTGAGAAGAGAACGTCACGTCAGTTTTGCGACATAGTGCTTCGTGACCTATATAGGCTGACAAGAAAAGTCGCAAAACTGACAGCATAGCTAAGTCTACATGTCATTTTAAGATTTTACATTTTTAGGTTTCACAATGCCACTTACTAGCGCACAAAGATCTCAGAGGTATAGAGAAAAATTGAAAAGATCGAATACTGAAAAATTTGAGGCCCAGAGACTAAAAAATTTGCAAAGGATAAAGTCTAAGAAGAAAAAAATTTCACAAATGACGCAAAAAGAAGCGGAGAAAAGGAGAAAAGCTTGGCGCGAAGAAAAACGAGCAAGCAGGCAGAAACAAAGAAAGAGAGGTCAGGGTACTCTACAGAATGATACTATTTTGACCCATGATACTAAGTACTAATTATATTAAGTATGTAGTTGTAACTGTTCTCTTAAATTTTCACAAGGTAAGCTCCCTAAATTGTTATAGGGTTCCTAAGTTAATATAATGTAATGTTCCTAAGTTTTTAAATTGTTATATGTTCCTAATTTTCGAACTGGGTATCCTAAGAAGTACTATTTACCTAAAAGGCATCTTGTTTATTATTTGGTTAATACAGTACGCAACAAGTAAAAAACACCAAAACTGCTAGATCAAAAATCTATGGTTTTCAAGTTATAGTCAATTTATTTTCATAAACTTCTGATTTGTGAAATATGGAAAAAACATTTCATCAGCTTTCGACAAAGTATGAAAAATTAAAAAGCAACAAAAAAATATTATTCTATAAAAAAGTTATTTTTGGGTTTTTGAGTGGGCTTTGATGCATGTTTTAACATAATAACATATATTGTTAGAAAACTATATATAAGCTTATAAAATAAGGGAACGTTTGCTGTATGTTGTACACTTACCTATTTTTTTATTTTACAAAAGCACGACAAAATATGCAATCAAAAGCGTTTCTCATACAAAATTTAAAAATGAAATTAGCCATCACTCAAAAACTTATTATTTATTTAGACTCTTTGGGTTAACAGTACCTCTAAGGACAACCGGTTAACAAAATCCTACTTTAAATATTTTGTGAATTCACCATAACTCTGAGACTGAGTTTGTAGTACCTATACTTGATACTGTGTTAAACGGAGTGTTGATGTAATTTTTTATGAGACTGTTTTCAAGGGTTGTTGAGTAATAAACAGTTGAAATTTTAGGAACGAATTCTATAGTTTTATTTTAACCATGTAAATTTTTGGATTCAATATAAAATATGGTCTATCGGTTTTGCGATTGTCTCCCGTTTTGCGACAGGAAAAATATTATTTTTTACTTATTTTTTATTAAAAATAAGTAAAATTAATATTTTCCCTTATAAGGGATACAAATAATTTAAATGAAATATTTAAAATGGTTTTACTGTTCCGAAATACAATAATCACTTTGCCGATTTTAAACGACATTACATTATTCTATCGCAAAAGTAGCGGCTACTTTGGCATCAGCTGTGACAAAACAGAACTTAAAGCTAGTTTAATTGGAATTATTTTCAATTAGTCGACTTTAATGTTCTATTTTCCAATTAATATATTTTATAATCTTCGTAACGCAATTAAAATATGTCAGGTCTTTCTTTATAGTTAATAGTTACATGAGCATTGAAGACTGTGGCAAAACTGACACTTTTTTCAGCTTGAAATTCCACTTCAAAATTACTACGAATTGTGTTAGATGAAGACAATAATAAATGAATGACAATTGACATCATTATGGTTTTCTAATGATCGTTAATTAATTATATTTTGGCAACGTTAAAACATTGATTATAATACAAAAATATATATATATATGAAATGGTATCTTACGGATATCACTTTTTAGGTTAGCATGCATATATGTAGAGTGAGCCTTCTAATGTTAGAGGAAATTACAGATGTCCTATATGTGCAAAGCCAAATCGGGACTCACCGTGTCCTCATCTTTGAAGGCCATCGGTTCAGACGATGGTACACTCGAGGGCAGAATGTTACCTGGTACTGTAACAAGGACAGATTGGGCTGCCGTATGAAGGTGTACACTGTTGATGACCAAATCATCAGGACTGCAGGGGAACACAACCATTTGTCATTATCGGGTGGTTCGGAATACCACCTGGGTTAGTTCCCAGTTAGTAGGCATTTAAAGAAAGAGTTACTTCGTAACCTATTCCGAAATAAAACCTTTTTTTATTTTAGTTTTAGGATCAGATTTGTTACAATAATAATTATTATTAAAGCATTTGAACAACAATATCCGCAGGAGTATAATTTTACCTGTCTACGCAGTGTGGTAGTATTTTTCAAGCTAGATTATGCACCGAAGCAGTTTGGTTGCACCGAAATTTGTTTTTCGCGGATCTTTGCCGCGAGCGACCGCGACCGATAAAAATTCAAATAAAATGCTGCTCTATGACATACACTATAGGTATCATTTTCTACTGACATTTGTGTGGCGACCCATGCTGCCGCCGGCGGCGGCGTAAAAGCTAGTGGCGTAGTAAAATGAAACTATAGGTTTCATTTTACTATGTCATAAAGTGGCATTTTCTTTGAATTTTTTCGGTCGCGGTCGCTCGCAGCAAAGATCCGAAAGCCACCTTTGGCGTGTTTACACACGGCGCCGCCTCGGCGGCGCCGCGCCGCGGCCGTGTGTAATGGGGTGGCACCGCCGCGGCATGTGTGTAAACAGCCTTACATTTTCCTGAGACTGTTTTAAAGTACCCCGCAAACGATCAAATTTGTTTGACAAACATGTTTGATGTAGGTATTTTACGTTTTCATCAAACAGCAGCGCAGACGATTAAACGTGAATCAAAGAAGTTTGTCAAACAATTAGCTAGAATCGGTTTGAGATCATGAGATCTTGTTTGACAAATACAGCGGAACACGTTCAAACACGTTTGTCAAACGCTACGCAAATCCAAATTTTCTTCAAACAGGTCAAACACGTAGTTTGTTTGACAAACGCTTCAAACAAAGCTGTTCACTATCAAACTGTTTGATAAACACGTAAAATTTGACAAACAATTTGATCGTTTGCGGGGTACTAAAACTTTTGTATGAACTTTTCCAAAACATTTTGACGGCCTTGACGAGTCGATCAAAGTGCACTTATTATTTTAAGAACGTTGATTTTTTGAGCTATATTATAATAACTTTGTAGATCGTAGATGACTTCGAAAAAATGTAATGATTTCAATTCCTTTTAGGAGAGGTAGTTTTTGATAGATCCCGCAACGGCAATCCAGTGCTTCAGATAGGCGGTTACAGGTTTAGAAGAATTGCGAGCAATCTTGATTCAAGAATTAAGTGGAGGTGTAACGGCAGTAAGAGAGGTTGTACAGCGAGGGTCTGGACCTACGACAACTCCTTGTTGAAGAGTGCAGGAGTGCACAACCATTGACTCACAGGCGCATTAGTTGCGACTGTCATCCGCGTGCCATACTGCAGAGTGCAGACTGCTGCAAAACATTGCACGATAATGTCCAAGTGATAATTTTATGAAATAATGGTTGTTAGATAATAAAGTAGTTAATGTCCATTGAAGTTACTCACTTACTTATTTTTGGATTATTATTATTCATTATTATGGATGGATTATTATTAAGACCAAAAATAATTTCTTAGTTATCTGTGGATACGTGGTAACTAATCATGAAAAAGACCGATTTAAAATAAAATTTTTGTGTATGGTTCAGTTTTTTTCGAGATAGAAAAATTATTATAACTGAGCTTCATAATAGGAATCTAACCAACTTATATACAATTTTTTCAGGGCTCGAATTAATTTTCGATACGTCCCGACGTGGGAATCCGGTGCTTCAACTGGGCAGGTACCGGTACCGGACCTCGTGCCGAGGGTTCAAGGGGGACAAGATGAGGTGGACCTGCAACCACAGTAACAACGGGTGTCTGGTCAAGGTGTGGACCATCGGCGCTGAAGTTATCAAGTACATCGGTGTACACAACCATTAGCGTTTGGCGTGTTAGCCACACGTCAATTAATGCTAAGCCAGGTAGTAAGGTCAAAAGCAGAATTTCGTAAAAATTTAAACTTCGATCTAGGTGCATTAGATTCTTGATTCTTTTTTTTTATTATGGCACTTCGGCTATAAAACCATGGCCAGTGTCGAATAAATGGCTGCAAATTCAAAAAATCGACGCGTAGCAATCCTATCTATAGCCGGAATTATAGTTTCGATCTATGAAATACCAATAATTAAAACTAAGGAACTTTATTATTCGCAGTTCGTAGATCAAAACTATAATTCCAGCTATAGACAAAGTTGCTATACATCGATTTTTTTGAATTTGCCGCTATTTACTCGACACTGGCCATGGTTTTATAGCCGAAGTGCCATAATAAAAAAAAAAGAATCAAGAAACTAAATTGTCAAAAGCGGATAAAAATGGTCGTCATGCTTGACATATAGATTTTCAAAAGCGGAAGAAATCGAGATACGAAAGAAACTTTTTCTCCAATGTTTTTCCGGTAAAACTGTCAAAATTTAGATTCTTTCGTTTGTCTACTGACGGTATGCTAGGCCAGCTGGAAGCCCTCGTCCAAACGAGAAAAAATTATAGTAAAAGCCTATGATGCTTAAATAAATTTAGATACCTAGTAGATAGCGGCAACCTAGTGCTCCAAATAGGTAAATACTATTACTAAATGAGCTTGATTTAAAAAAGGTACTTTTTGTCAGAATACTTAGCTTGATTTCAACAGACAAGACATAATATAAAGTGTTTAACAAATATCATGTTAAGGCCCTTCCCCTACGGAGATTCCGTAATTTACCGTATTTAGAGCCTTATAAACTCAATTTGAAAGCTACAAAGTTGTAATAAAAATACAGCAATAATTTTCAGTATATCAACATTCCTTTCCCCGTTTTAAATTTTCTATTTTTGTTTATTATACTCGTGATATTAGCTTCCAAAGTAATACCAATTTATTAAAATTCAAGCATACTTTCAGCATCTCCCTAGTATTCACAAATTACGTTTATTTGAAACACACGACAATAGATAAACAATGTCATTAACTACATATTCCCCGTTTTAAATTTTTTTTAGATCAATTTCGAACTAAGATAAGTAACAAAAATAAGATTTTTGTGCGATCTCGGCAACGCGTCAAATGTATGGTCAAGGTCGTTTGCTCGGGGGATGGCCTTAACTTAGATAGCATTATAAAAATTATGACGTACTTAAGATGCGACCCGGTCTCAAGACGCGGTTCGGCTTTGTGATTGGTCCAAATTTTGACATACAACCAATTATTTAGGTATCAATTTTGAAACGCCATCATTCCATCGTCAATTTGCACCTCCTTCAGTTTGGTCTTGCTTCGCTGTAAACTTGTACTGGTTTGTGTATTGGAAAAATTGGAAATTTTAAATCTGAATATTCGGAAATACTAAAATTACGTTATATTAGGTATACTGTATGTATTATTATGCGTGGTGCTACTTTTATTGGGGTCTTGATTGTTGACGAGAATTGTTGTCGAGTTAGCGGAGCTTAAAAATAGTTCAAAAATCATATTATCATTTTAAGCTGGCCTATATTATTGTCTCTCATTAACCACTGAAAATTCGTAACATTAAATTATTTTATTTTGTAATGTCTTTATAATTATTGAGGTGTTTAATTTTGTTATAAAAATACTATGATTTTTTTAAGTAAGTAGTTACATATTAGTAGGTATCTTGATGAAATTTAAATTAATTATTATACTATTGAGTTTGTAACCGACGTATATTTTCTTTATCATTCCAGTATTTTATAAGTACTTTTAATAGTATAATTATGACACTTTATGCGAGAAAACTTATTGGTCTGATATTTGCTATATAATAAAATAACTTTAGTATTATAAAATAAGGATTAAAGATGTTAAATATTATGGTTTTAAACTACAAACATTGTTTAAATTATGAATAAAGAATATTTTTATAAAACATTACTAGGCTGTTTCTATAGGTTGTAGGAAATTAATAATATTATAATATACAACGCGACTGGTGAGACATGTTCAATACTTAAGGAGAGTACTCTGTACTCGATTCTCATTATAATATTATGTAATAAAATTAGGTACTTAATTTTTCGAATCTCCCTTTAAATAAATGAATCATGGACACTAAATAAATTACGCGGCTAGGCAAGTAGGCATACTATGCGGCCGGCGCGGCGTGGCGGCGACGCGGCGTGCGCCACCAAAGAAACACCACGCCGCTACCCTTCCCGCGCGCGGTGTCCATGCGTTGGGTAAATAATTATTTTTTAACTTAAGGCTACATTTACTCAGTGATCAATTGATATTATTTTTTTATATTTTTTTTTCATCTAATATAATAGCTAAATATCACTTCCTCGAGTATTGAACATGTCTCACCAGTCACGCAGTATTTAATGTTGATTTACCTTATGTAAGCGACAATAGTGATTATGTAGATAGAAATAAATTTAATTGTATCGTGTCTCTTTAATAATGTAATATAAAATATATTATATACTTTTATTTTCCATGATATCGTACAGTCCTGTGTTTAATGTTTTAAACCCAATCTAAAAAACACTGATCGTTAACACGAAAATAGAGATGAGTAGGTATACTCATATGCCATTATATTTCTGTTTAATAGGCTGCGTTTCTACCGGAGATGAGCTAAGCTGCGTTGCGAGAAATGTGTTTTACAAGAACCAATAAAATCGTTGCGCTGAACGTGGTCAGGCAAATGAAGCGATTCTATTGGTTCTTAAAAACACATTCCTCGCAACGCAGCTTAGCTTATCTGCGGTGCGGTGCGGTGGAAACGCAGCGTGGGGGTAAAATTTACGGAGCTATTTCTAATATTTGAAGTAATGTTTATCTATTATAATTTATAAAACAAAAAATTGTTATCGATGTATATGTCGCAGGGAATCTAAGAGGATATCAGGGATTTCACGAAATCCCGGTAGATGCCGAATATTTTTGTTTATTACGTCTTCTTACTAAAAATATCTAGTGATATTTTTAGTAAGAAGACGTAATCTATATATATAAAAGAAAGTCGTGTTAGTTACACCACTTATAACTCAAGAACGGCAGAACAGATTTCGCTGAAAATTGGTGGAGAGAAACTTTGAGTCCCGGAAAAGAACATAGGATACATTTTGTCCCGGAAAAATGTACGGTTACTGCACAACATACTTTTATGATTTGAGCGTAAGCTATTCAATATATTTTGATGAAATTTGGTATGGAGATACTTTGAGACTTGGGAAAGGACAAGGGATACTTTTTGTCCCGGAAAATGTACGGTTCCCGCACAATAAACTTTTATGATTTTCGCCTAAACTATTCAATCTATTTTGATGAAATTTGGTATGGAGATACTTTGAGTCTCCGGAAAGGACAAGGGATACTTTTTGTTCCGGAAAATGTACGGTTCCCGCGCAATAAACTTTTATGATTTTCGCCTAAACTATTCAATCTATTTTGATTAAATTTGTTATGGAGATACTTTGAGTCTCGGGAAAGGACAAGGGAAACTATTTATCCTGGAAAATGTACGATTCCCGCACAATAAACTTTTATGATTTTTGCCTAAACTATTTAATCTATTTTGATGTTTGGCATAGAGATACTAATTTTAATCTACTTTTTTTCCTAATTATACCAATTCGAATTAAATAATCATCGTTAAGACAGGACAACGTCTGTCGGGTCAGCTAGTAAACAATAATTAAGTAAGTTTTTTAATTAATTAAGTAATATAAATAATTAAGTAATTTATAAGAATTAAGTATTAGTAAGAAGACGTAATAAAGTCATTTCACTAAACTAAATCTAGTGAAATGTCAGAAAAGCGGATACCGCCGAAATCCGAATAAAAATCGAGCTTCGGCTCGGAGGGAGGATGTGAAGCGTAAGTGGCGAGTGGGCGACGTGATAGGACCCTCTGAGGTTGCAAATGATCGGCGTTTAAAGTCCAGCGACACCTCTCCTGCCTCAAGCAGCTCCGTCAATGTTGCCGCCTCGGTGCACCGTGCGTGTGGCCATTTTGAGGGGCCTATTCAAAGAGTCGGCGAGCCGTCTGCCAACTTTATGATACATGTTACAACGTTGTATCGGCAGACGCCATAGTCCTTCCATAGTCCCAGTTACCCAGTCCACTAGCACCTCACCCCCATAGCCCGATATCATTTTAATTCCATTCCCTGCAATAGTCCTACACTGGCCGCTGGCTCTCCTTGGTTACGACCAATACCTCCTATAGTGCGGACAGGGAGAGTCGCCGGCCGGTGTCACATTACATCTAGATTAAAACTGTGTAACAGGCCTCTACGTGTTGGCTTCGGCCTTAATTGCCCGTGAGCAAGGAGTGCTTTACACAAACATAATAATAATAACTCCTACACCGGTTTCGGTGACGGTGGCCGGTTTCATTGAAATCAGGCCAGTTACGCAGGAGTAATTTTATAGTGCCCAAGTGTGTGTGCAGTACACAAGAGCAATCTCTCTATTCCTTTACTCGCATAACCCAGTGGGACGGAAGACCGACACGACTGGCGAGAGATCAGGTCAGGACCGACTTTTTACATGCCCATCCGATGCATGGATCATCTAACATCTTACTTGTCAGACAATCAGGTGACAATAATGCAAATGTCACAACTACGAAATTAATAGTATTTTTGTATCTTCTTTTAACTTTTTAACGACGCATTTGTTTTACTTCCACTAGTGCCCGTGTGGGTACCTACTACAGCGAGAGAAATGCATGGCTCGATTTTTATTCGGCGGTATCCGCTTTTCTGACATTTAACTAGATTTAGTTTAGTGAAATGACATATCACTTGATATTTTTAGTAAGAAGACGTAATAAACAAGAATATTCGGCATCTACCGGGAAATCCCTGATATCCTCATTTTCCTGCGACATATATCTAATATACCAATATTCTGTCGAAAGCTGTTTCAGAAATAAACTATTTTTTATCTTCTTGCTCTTTAATTTTGCTTGATGCCTACGAATAATAATTTTTTATTATTCGTAGCCTGATGCAATATTTTGCTTGCTTGATTTTGCTACCTAAACTATGACATTCATAATATTATATGGTAGGCATCATGTAGACTTTCAGAAAATATTTGCAAAAATTTATTCTGAATAAAAAAAATTGAGTTTGAGTTTGAGAATTATCATATTCTAGTTCATCAGGGTAAGTTCGGACTTCGGACACAGGGTATGTCCGGATAATTCAAGTTAACGCTAAATTAAACTACAGTTACGGTACGGTACTACAGTTTGCGGTTGCAGGGCAGTAACACTAAACTGTGCACATCGTCTGACATAAGTCGCGGACGCGACCTTGAGCGTTCGGACGTCTGAACAGAATCTGGCTGGCTGGATGTTTTTGCATCCGCGGACGTCCGCGAATGAACCGTGCATATTGTTAAGCCGCATCCATCAGCTGCGACTTATGGATGCGTCCGATAATTTGTTCCCAGCTTTACCCTGTGTCCGAACTTACTCCATCCATCAGCTGCGACTTATGGATGCGTCCGATAATTTGTTCCCAGCTTTACCCTGTGTCCGAACTTACTCTGATTAACTTACAGTCATAACATCCTGTGTATGAACATTTCAAATATTATGATATGTGATAAGAATATTATACCGTAATTGATCACCCGTTTTGTTGTAATGCTAACAGTGAATATTATCATGATATTTTTAGTTATAAGATGTTTTCAATCTTGATTTCATCACTATTGTATGTGAGATATACAGTCTATCAAGAAAGAGTAGACGCTGAAATATTTTTTCCAAACAATCACGATCAAACAGTAGTTAAACACAGAGAACGTTTGTGCACTTTAAATATTAACGCTCTCAGCTCTGACACATTTTTTATTTGCAATAATAAATTTTTGTACTTTTTATGTGATTTAGAAATTGCGTTCGGCGTCTACTCTTTTTTGACAAGCTATACATCTTTTAATTAATTTGGAGACCACATATTCTCTTCTACATTCCAGAGCTCATCTTCTCGACGTCGCGGTTCGGCAGGCCGGTGATCCAGATGGGCAAATATCGGTTCAACATGTGGAGCGGCAGCAAAGGCAGGATTCGCGTCAGGTGGATCTGCGTCAAGGTCCGCTCCGGCTGCCCCGCCACCCTGGTGACAGTTGACAATGTCATCATCAAACAAATACCTCATAATCACTGAGAATGTGTTGACTAGATAGGATATTTTAAATTAAAATAAATATTTTAATATATGAAAGAAACGTCACATTGCTAATGAGAAGAGGACTTGGCCGCTTTTTCGCGGGTGCTTTGCCATGCGTCTTTTTTTATTACAATAATTGGAGTTGCCTATAGACTTTTTGCCCATATCCTTTGTTTGTCGCTTTTTAGGGTTCCGTAGCCAAATGGCAAAAATCGGAACCCTTATAGATTCGTCATGTCTGTCTGTCTGTCTGTCTGTCTGTCCGTCCGTATGTCGCAGCCACTTTTCTCCGAAACTATTAGAGCTATACTACTGAAATTTAGTAAGTAGATGTAATCTGTGAACTGCATTAATATTTTGATACAATAATGGAAAAATTATTAAAAATTTGAGGGGTCCCCCATAGGTACAACTAAATCAAAAAAAAATTTTTTTCATCTAACCTGTGGGGTAAACTTCTGTGGGGTATCTATGGATAAGTCTTTGAAAATCATATTGAGGTTTCTAATATCATTTTTTTTCTAACCTGAATAGTTTGCGAGAGAGACTCTTCCAAAGTGCTAAAATGTGTGTCCCCCCCCCCCCCCCCTCTAACTTCTAAAGTAGGGGCATGATAAGTCTAAAAAAATATATGATGTACTTTACTATAAAAACTACCCACGAAAATTAGTTTGAACAAAATCTAGCAAGTATTTTTTTTAATATTATTATATTGAAAAAAAAAATTTTTTTTTTCATCTAACCTATGCGTGTGGGGTATCTATGGATAGGTCTTCAAAAATCATATTGTGGTTTCTAATATAATTTTTTTCTAACCTTAATAGTTTGCGAGAGAGACTCTTCCAAAGTGGTAAAATGTGTCCCCCCCCCCCCCCCCCCAGTAACTTCTAAAGTAGGGGCATGATAAGTCTAAAAAAATATATGATTTACTTTACTATAAAAACTACCAACGAAAATTGGTTAGTACGAAATCTAGCAAGTAATTTGTTTTTATATTATTATATTAAAAAAAAAAATTTTTTTCATCTAACCTATGCGTGTGGGGTATCTATGGATAGGTCTTCAAAAATCATTATTGAGGTTTCTAATATCATTTTTTTCTAACCTGAATAGTTTGCGAGAGAGCCTCTTCCAAAGTGGTAAAATGTGTGCACCCCCCTCTAACTTCCAAAGTAGGGGCATGATAAGTCTAAAAAAAATATATGATGTACTTTACTATAAAAACTACCCACGAAAATTAGTTTGAACAAAATGTAGCAAGTATTTTTTTTAATATTATTATATTGAAAAAAAAAAAATTTTTTTTTCATCTAATCTATGGGTGTGGGACATCTATGGATAGGTCTTCAAAAATCATATTGTGGTTTCTAATATAATTTTTTTCTAACCTTAATAGTTTGCGAGAGAGACTCTTCCAAAGTGGTAAAATGTGTCCCGTCCCCCCCCCCAGTAACTTCTAAAGTAGGGGCATGATAAGTCTAAAAAAATATATGATTTACTTTACTATAAAAACTACCAACGAAAATTGGTTAGTACGAAATCTAGCAAGTAATTTGTTTTTATATTATTATATTAAAAAAAAAAATTTTTTTCATCTAACCTATGCGTGTGGGGTATCTATGGATAGGTCTTCAAAAATCATTATTGAGGTTTCTAATATCATTTTTTTCTAACCTGAATAGTTTGCGAGAGAGCCTCTTCCAAAGTGGTAAAATGTGTGCCCCCCCCTCTAACTTCCAAAGTAGGGGCATGATAAGTCTAAAAAAAATATATGATGTACTTTACTATAAAAACTACCCACGAAAATTAGTTTGAACAAAATGTAGCAAGTATTTTTTTTAATATTATTATATTGAAAAAAAAAAAATTTTTTTTTCATCTAATCTATGGGTGTGGGACATCTATGGATAGGTCTTCAAAAATCATATTGTGGTTTCTAATATAATTTTTTTCTAACCTTAATAGTTTGCGAGAGAGACTCTTCCAAAGTAGTAAAATGTGTCCCCCCCCCCCCCCCCAGTAACTTCTAAAGTAGGGGCATGATAAGTCTAAAAAAATATATGATTTACTTTACTATAAAAACTACCAACGAAAATTGGTTAGTACGAAATCTAGCAAGTAATTTGTTTTTATATTATTATATTAAAAAAAAAAAATTTTTTCATCTAACCTATGCGTGTGGGGTATCTATGGATAGGTCTTCAAAAATCATTATTGAGGTTTCTAATATCATTTTTTTCTAACCTGAATAGTTTGCGAGAGAGCCTCTTCCAAAGTGGTAAAATGTGTGCCCCCCCCTCTAACTTCCAAAGTAGGGGCATGATAAGTCTAAAAAAAATATATGATGTACTTTACTATAAAAACTACCAACGAAATCTAGCAAGTAGTTTTTTTATACGTCATATATGATAAACTTAATTTAACTTTCATTAAATCAACTGAAATATAAAAATAAATCAAAAACCTTTTAATTTCATAAAAGTAAACCTTGTTGCTGCTGCGGAACAATTCATGGGCGAGTCCAACTCGCACTTGGCCTGGTTTTTATATAATTTGTTCGCGTTCCAAGTTCACAAATTCCTCTTAATTTACTGTTAGTCCATCACGCCTTAGGACTTTTTAAATACATTTTATATATCTACACTAATATTATAAAGAGGAAAACTTTGTTTGTTTGTTTGTTTAATTGTAATGAATAGGCTCAAAAACTACTGGACCGATTTTAAAAATTCTTTCACCATTCGAAAGCTACATTATCCACGAGTAACATAGGATAAATTTTATTTTGGAAAAAAATAGGGTTCCGTAAGATATTTGGGTTTTTCGGACACAAGGTGTAAAAATCAACCAGAAAAGTTACTTATTTTGCGTACGCTGCCTAAACTATAAAAGATAGAACCATAAAATGTTCTAATTAATTGTAGATCTTATAAATATCTACAAAAAAGTCCGCGACACACTATACCTATCTATGTCGAGTGAGGCACAACAACCATTTTTTTATTTATTATTTAAAAATCTTGAATTTTTTTTGGATTTCATTTAAACGCGTTTATTTTACTCATGCTATTAATCCTTATCAAAATAAATTATTTCATCACTAAGCACAGTTTATGTAGATAATATTTGGTCTTTGAATGATTAAAATTGGACGTTTGATTTTGAAGTTATGGTGAAATTAAAATATTACGATTTCTGCTGCACGGCCCGTTGCGAAGTGGGCGTCACCAAGGCGGGGATGCGCGTGCGGGAGGGAGTTTAGATATATTAGTAAATGATGATTTAAATAATACTTAATTATTCACTAAATCTAAATCTAAATAATATATAAAACTCAAAGGTGACTGATTGACATAGTGATCTATCAACGCACAGCCCAAGCCACCGGACGGATCGGGCTGAAATTTGGCATGCAGGTAGATGTTATGATGTAGGCATCCGCTAAGAAAGGATTTTGATCAATTCTACCCCCAATGGATAAAATAGAGGATATACCGATCGGGCTGAGACTTTGATACCTAAATAATAATAATACTTCTTAACGCGAGCGAAGCCGCGGGCAAAAGCTAGTTATACATATAGAAAACTGCCTTCCATAACTGTAAAAACTATAAAAAAAGAAATATACAATTACATAATATTATAAGTACTTTTTTAATGTAAAAAGTACAAAGCATTTATTTTTATTTTTATTTTTATATGCCATGCGTCTTTTGAATAATATAGTTTTTAAATATTTGTTACCAACATTTTATTTAATTAAAAACGTAGTACGGGCATTTCTCTGTTAAATGGAAAATCGTTGACCTATAAGCAAATTTTATGTTATCATTTTTTATTTGAAATTGTTACGACCCGGACGAACTTTACACTGATTATAATATGAACTAAAAAGTATTAAATAATGTTTCCTATCTAATAGTGCCTTTTTCCGAATTCGGCTAAACCTCAACTATTTCTGTACTCAATCTTCATCATTTTGAAGTCGGTATAGCTGAATCTTCAGTTCTCTGACAGAATAGGTATTTGAAACTTTTGAAACTGGCACCAACTTCAAAATTATGAAGATTGAGTACAGAAATAGTTGAGGTTTAGCCGAATTCGGAAAAAGGCACTATAAGATAGGAAACATTATTTAATACTTTTTAGTTCATATTATAAGGATTTTATTATTGTTTTTACCTTGGAAGTCGGTTTTAATTTTTTGTTAAAAATAATAATTTCACTCTTTTTAGTTACCTAGTAAAAAGAGTGAAATTATTATTTTTATAATAATTTCACTCTTTCGTGAAATCGCGTATATTCTACGTATCTCATTACAATTTGTTAAGAGTCACACTCAATGCGATTGTGTTTCTTATTCCTATTACGATGTAGATTGTTTTCCTATGTAAGAATTTTCATACTAAGGGTTCAATTTATTACCTCGATCGTGGGGATCGCAGACACAATAGATTTTTAATTGTTATGCGGCAGCCGGGTGCCGCTTGGGCTTGATGGGTTAATAGTTAAACTAGTGTAGTACCTATCGAAGCAACTTACTTCTCTTTTTTCTTTCGAATCTCAAAAGTAATGTCAAATGTGTGCCATTACGCTCTGGAGTTAAGGTTGACTTTGTTATGTTCAATTTTGTGGTACATAAGTCGCTTAGAACTTGAATAATTTATTTTGAAACAACATTATATTTTTATTAAAATCGCTATGAAAAGTACCAATTATTATAAGGACATAACGTGATGATATAATTATGGTGTTGTGGGGGCATATTGTATCCATATACAACCATGTGACACTGGTGACCCTGACGTGGTAATGATGATGATGATGATGATGATGAATGTAATTTGCATAGTAGCATATGCTTTCAGTTCTTAAAACAGCGCCTAAACCCCCAAACTTGGATCTATAAGGAATCCGGAGTTCTCTTAGTATCTTCGGAACCATAGTATACCTTGGTGCAAAATCTTGCGTTTTGGTAGCACATGCTTAGGATACTTCTCATAAAAATAAAATCACCATATGTTTCCATATAAATTTTGAGGAGATCCCTCGATTAGTCATGGATCCCATCATCAGATCACCACTTTTGTGAAAATGGGACCAAATTGGAGGGAAACCTAATAGATCAAAACAAAAATTTTGAAAATCGGTTCAAAAACGGCGGAGTAATCGTTGAACATACAAAAAAAAATTAAAAAAAATATATATACTTATATATCCACAGCCGAACATATAACTTCCTCCTTTTTGGAAGTCGGTTAAAAACGCAATCAGTGTAAAGTTCGTCCGGGTACAACGGACCTTAGTAAGCTAAAGTAAACACGTGAACACGTGAACGCCCGAGACACGTGTCTCGGGCGTTATATAGAATATTTCATTGGTAAGCCATTTTCCTCACTATTTTAAAACAGTTTAATTAGTAGTTTAATTATAAATATCTGATTTAAATAATAATTAAAAAAAATGATTATAAAACATGTACTTATCTTATCATACTAAAGGAATCTAATGTAGCATTAGATTCCTTTAGTATGATAAGTTCAGATGATGTCCCCTGTTACTTCCTAGGAAAGGGGATTGTTTTTAAATATTAAAGGGGACTGTAATATTTTTGTTTTTGTCAATTTTCACATTCCATATTGCACATGTTTTATCAAAATTATTAACAACATTATCTCTTTGCAGGTAGTATCTCAAAATACCGCCCGAAAAGACAGCGAAAAACAAGAGAAGAAATGCTAGAACGAAAACGTATAACTCAACGTATGAGATATGCTCGCCTTAAAAATTACCCCCATAAAATAGAAGAAATGAGGGAAAAAGAAAGACAGAAATACCAAATGAAAAAAGAAAAAGGTATAAGAAAATTAGTTAAGGATATGAGTCTTCGCGAGCATAAGGCAGCAAAAAAGAAATGGAAAGAATATTCTACTAAATATCGCGTAAAGAAAAAAAGCCTCGAAATGGATAATAAATACATTAATGAAGAAGAATATATTTTATAATTTAGATGATTACGCGGTTGAACGTCTAGCTTTTAACACAAAAAGAAAATCACAGGAAAAATATGCTAAACAAAGATAGATGACGCCCGGCACCGGACGTTGCGGTAAAATTAGTAAATCGCGCGGGATTTTCCGGGATAAAAAGCATCTTAAAATTTCATGTTCCGGGACTCAAAATGGATGATGAAAATGGAGATACCATTAAAAAAAATACAAAATTAATTCAGTTCCGTAGCTATCTTTATGGTAGGACTCAATGTATAAGGGTCAATGATCGGATATCTAGAGTCTGCAGTATGTCTGCTGGTGTGCCTTAAGGTGGTATCTTGTCTCCTCTCCTTTTTTCCATATTCATTAATTTCCTCACTCCCCTCCTATCCTGCTTCTTCCATCTTTATGCGGATGATTTCCAAATTTACACCCACGCTCCTGCCAATGATCTTAAGTCTGCCATTGAAGCAATTGATAAAAATCTTGCAACAATCCTTCATTGGAGTAAATCTCATGGCCTAATTGTCAATCCCACCAAGTCACAAATTATAATTATCGGAGGATCGAAGCAACTTAACCGGCCTGATTACAATTCTTTGCCTACCATATCTTTTGATAATGTAACATTGCCTTACAGTGGGGTTGTTAAGAACTTGGGTGTTTATTTTGACTCGGCCCTTAAGTGGTCTCACAACATTTCACAGGTTAGTCGTAAGCTCTTTGCTGCGGTGGGGTCACTTAACCGGTGGAAGAATTTACTGCCCGTTAAGACTAAAGTCGAGCTTGCTCAGTCATTACTGCTACCAATTTTAGACTATGCAGACGTTTGTGCTATAGATCTTAATGAGGAATACCTTAATAAACTTGAAAGGTTGCAAAACGTCTGCATTAGGTTCGTATATGGGCTGCGCAAGTTTGACCATGTCTCTGAGTACCGCCAGCGGCTTGGTTGGCTGCCCATCAGGCTCCGTAGTGAAGAACATATCCTTGTGTTCCTATACAATATCCTGTTTGACCCACGTACTCCCTCTTACCTTAAGGACTGCTTCTGTCTTCGTAGTTCTGAACAAAGCCGTGCGTTAAGATCAGTATACGATAATAAGCTTGTTGTGCCAATTGCTAAGTCCGGATACATTGCAGACTCCTTTGCTGTGAGAGCTACGCATTTGTGGAATGATCTTCCACGTGACATTCGTGACTCAAGGTCACTTGCCATATTTAAATCAAAACTACATGGCCATCTTCGGAATAAAGTCACACGCTAAATATAGTTTTATGATTAGTAATATATATATATACTTTATTTTATTTATGGTTAAATTATTTTATGTATATAATAAGTAATATATTTTATACATCTTAATTCGTAGCATAAACCTAAACAATTACATCAGTGTACTTACATATTTTAAGTAGTTCATTATTGACTTATAATTACCCTGCTATCTATTTATTTGTGAACTCTCCTGTCTTGCAGGGTTGCCTGGAAGAGATCGCTTATAGCGATAAGGCCGCCCTTGCCCACATGTATTAGTTTTTAAGTAAGTATTTTAAGTTTGTTTGTATACCCATTTATATGTGAGCAATAAAGTGTTTATCTATCTATCTATCTATCTATCAGCGGTTTGTGCATGAAGAGGTATAAGACAGACGCTTTCGCATACTACTATGGAAGAAGGAGACAAGAATCGAATAATAAGAAGTCATTCAATTTGTATCTTAAAAATACTAATATTCTAATTAGTTGATTTTGTTGTTTAACGCGTATTAAGAACAGTATGTGTATTTTGTTAATGTTATAAATTATAATGTGACTTAAAATGAAGTAAGTAATAAATAAGTTATGTTTATTAAAAAAAAAAACAATTGTTCAAGAAATAGTGTGCAAGAACTATAAATAAAGTTATATGACATTAATACTGAAATACTTTTTTTATTTATAAAAAAAAAATCTTTCAAGGATTTAAAACAGTCCCAGTCCCCTGTTTTTGGATAAACATCTATAACTCAAAAACCAATATGCAAAATAGGTTATTTTATATATTTTCACAAAAACACAAATATTTACCCTCCACCACTAAGGTTTGTCCGGAGTGTTGAATGTTTAACAATACTATAGTTAAACATTCAACACTCCGGATTACCTACATATATTTTAACAATATTAGTTTGACAAATGTTAGCTTAACAATGCTATAGTTATGTTATAATATACATATTATATTTTGAAAAACAAATTGTGAAAGAAAAAGATAGACTTAATAAACTTAATATTACAATTAATAATAAATAATTGACAAAAACATCTACTTAATTACATTCATTTAGAACATTACTAGCTGTCCCGGCAAACGTTGTTTTACCGTATAAAGTATTTCGATTTTTAACCCCCGACCAAAAAGAGGGGTGTTATAAGTTTGACGTGTCTGTCTGTCTGTCTGTGGCATCGTAGCATCCAAACAGGTGGACCGATTTTGATCTAGTTTTTTTTTGTTTGAGCTGACATGATCGAGAGTGTTCTTAGCCATAGTTCATCATCATCAGCCTGCTGGAAAATGACGGTTTATCTGGTTCATGATAGGTCGATTAGCAACTTGCAGTCGTTTGATGGGTTTTATATTTTGCATTCTGGTTCGTGACACTTATGAATATATATTATGAATGTATAACACATTAATGGAAAGTTGACCTGTTGCTGCAGCATCATCTGGTAATCAATAGGATACCCAACTCCTCACCAACTTAGAGCACAGGTTTCGTGTTTGGGCTCATTTTAATTACGACAACCAGTAACAGTAAATATTTGCATGCTGCTGTCACAACATTACCTGGATTCTATAGGAGCCGAGCTCCGTATGAATCCAAAGTGGAGGTTTCATGTTTGGGCTCATATTGACGGCTTCATCCAAGAGGAAATTTATAGATGGTATTCATTGGGATATGATCCTGTTGATAGGAATTATTCTGCACTATAACCAACACAACTTGAAAAAGCATAAAATTAAATTAAATTAAGAAATTAAAAAAAAAACCCGCCAAACAACTTTAAAAAGTAATGAAATAATATTTACTGACTTTAAGTTTAAATAATTCTTAAGCATAAAGTAATATTTAAGTCCATAATTGTGGTCACGGTGTGTCGAGGGACCGCCAAGTAAACTACGACAACAGCGACTTTTGCATTTCGTATCGCCATAGTAATTGCTGCACTGACCTCCATTATACAAGTACGCTGGACCTATGATACCCACTTTTTTGTGCCTATTTGAAGCGGAATCAGCGCCCCCAGTAAGCGGGAAGAGAACTAAATTTGATGTAACATGCAAATGGCCGCTTAATCGTTATTGGTTGTCATCACTAGTATTAGCTCCAAATACTCCCACTACTGCTATCAGCGCCAATATGGCGACTTTCAAACGTCATTTTTACGTCAAATTTAGTTCCTATCCCTCACATTGGGGGAGCTGATTCCGCTTCAAATAGGCACAAAAAATAGCTGTCATTTCAAAGTAGTCCAGCGTACTTGTTAAATGGAGGTCAGTGAATCGCTGATTGTCTTTAATGTCAATTTAATGTTATATTATGTGAAATCAAACATCATCAACAATCAACATCTACATTAGCGGTCGCCCGACACACCTTGACAACAATTATGAACTTAAATATTACTTTATGCTTAGGAATTATTTAAACTTAAAGTCAGTAAATATTATTTCATTACTTTTTAAAGTTGTTTGGCGGGGGTTTATTAAATTTCTTAATTTATCGCCTATATTATTTTATTGAAGTGACTAAATAAATATGTCACCATGGCAACGTCCATCGCTATCCCGTCACACCACAAACAATGGTCGCCGTCAGTCTCGAGTTGTAATAATTTACTATTATTTATTCAACAAATGCACTTATCAATATAAAAAGTAGCCAGTAGCCGATTCTCAGACCTACTGAATATGCATATAAAATTTGATAAAAATCAGCAAAGCCGTTTCGGAGGAGTACGGTACTTAACTAACATTGTGACACGAGAATTTTATATATAAGAAGAAGATTTAGATAAGATGCTTTTAATTTATATTTAATATTTTTCGTTACAATTGTTTGGTCGAGTCTGTCAATTAAGCGATGTACAATATATTCAGTTGTTCTCCCCCCATGGAAATTTGCTGCCCGTGATAATTATATTCAAATTACGTGGGAGAGCCATGCTTCGGCACGAATGGGCCGGCTCGACCGGAGAAATACCACGTTCTCACAGAAAACCGGCGTGAAACAGCGCTTGCGCTGTGTTTCGCCGAGTGAGTGAGTTTACCGGAGGCCCAATCCCCTACCCCATTCCCTTCCCTACCCTCCCCTATTCCCTTCCCTTCCCATCCCTACCCTCCCCTATTCCCTTCCCTTCCCATCCCTACCCTCCCCTATTACCCTATTCCCTCTTAAAAGGCCGGCAACGCACTTGCAGCTCTTCTGATGCTGCGAGTGTCCATGGGCGACGGAAGTTGCTTTCCATCAGGTGACCCGTTTGCTCGTTTGCCCCCTTATTACATAAAAAAAAAAATGTTTTTTGTTCTTGTATCAAGATTTATTCGGATTTTCTTCTCCAACAAGTGCAAGGCAAGAGTCACTATGTCCCGGAACAAAAATGAATGCTGACACTTTCAATCACCAGTGGCCAATTAAAAATATAAAGATTTTTAACCTTGCAGAGGCCGTGTTCAGTACGTCACGGTTCGGCAAACCCGTGATCATGATCGGTGGGTACAGGTACAACAAGTACTGCCGCAGCAAGGGACCCAAGGCGCTGTGGATCTGCACGAGGGCCAGAATTGGCTGTCGAGCCACCCTCTTGACGATTGATGACGTCATACTCAAGTTCAACAACACACACAATCATTGATACTGTTTGAGTGTGATAACTGATAACTGATATAATAAAAACAGAAATCTGATTCTTATAGTATCTAGTGTTTTTATAAGAATATACCTAACTAGCTGACTAGCAGAGACTCGACTCAGCCCCCCCTTCACTCTCTAATTCACATTTAAAAAGGCTTTGTCTTTCCGGTTTAATCACTCTACTTACTAAAGAAAACCGCATCAAAATCCGTTATGTACTTTAAGAGATTAAAGCATAATATAAAATGTGTCCCGACACCATCGGATCTTTTAATCATATATTATGGTATATTTTATCGACAAATTAGCTATAAATTTTTTTCTCCAACGTTTGATATTTTTATTTTTTCGGGCTGTAATGCTTAGCTGACTTATACTTTAAATCGGTATAATTTTTCTGTTAAAAAGCGACTGTTTTGTTTATATCATACTTGTTTTATAGTAATGATTAAGTATATCATCCGTTTTTTGTTTTAGAGCCCGTGTTCAGTGTGTCGCGGTTCGGCAAACCTGTGATCACGGTGGGTGGGTACAGGTACAACAAGTACTGGCGGTGCAAGGGGCCTAAGGCGAATTGGGCGTGCACCAGGAGCGGCAGTGGCTGTAGAGCTAGCCTCATTACGATTGACGATGTCATAATAAAGTTCAACAACACACACAATCATTGATAAAACTATAAAAGTGTACCTAATAAGAAATTGCGATTTTTGTTATAAAAGTATAAATTTATATATATTAAAATTACCTGCACTACACCTGATGATGATTTTATCGAAACCGGTCGTGTGAAACATAATTGTAATAAATTAAATTAATAAAAGTGGAAAAAGTGCATGAAAAGTGTATATTATTACCTACTGTGAAACATGAATTTCCACCAAGAAGTTACGGTACATTCAATATCATAATATATGTCCTTTCAGTTAAATCACTATATTTTTTAAATAAAACCGCATCAAAATCCATCTAAGGCGACTTTGTTTTATACTATGTTTAAAGTATATCAGTTTTATAGTTATGATTATTATACGTTTTTTTAGAGCCTGTGTTCAGTGTATCACGGTTTGGCAAACCGGTGATCACGGTCGGCGGGTACAGGTACAACAAGTTCTGGCGGAGCAAGGGGCCCAAAGCGAAGTGGATCTGCACGAGGACCAGCGTTGGCTGTCGAGCCACCCTCCTGACGATCGACGACGTCATACTCAAGTTCAACAACACACACAATCATTGATTTTTAAGTGACAATTAGATCGGGTAAAACAGAAATTTGATTTTTATAGTATCTAGTGTTTTTTTAAGAATATACCTAACTAGCTGTCCAGCACAGAATCGACCGCGTGATCATCAGCCACCCTTTCAACCACTAATTCGCATTCAAAAGAAGGCTATGCCTTTCCGGTTAATCACTCTACTTACTAAAGAAAACCGCATCAAAATCCGTTGTGTACTTTAAGAGATTAAAGCATATACTTACAATGTGTCCCGATACCAGTGTCCGATCCTTTAAGTTAAATGATATATTATGGCATATTTTATCGACAAATTAGCTATCATTTTTTTTTTCTCCAACGTTTGATATTTTTATTTTTTCGGGCTCTAATGCTGAGCTGACTAATACTTTAAATCGGTATAATTTTTCTGTTAAAAAGTGACTGTTTTGTTTATATCATACTTGTTTTATAGTAATGATTATATCATCCGTTTTTTGTTTTAGAGCCCGTGTTCAGTTTATCGCGGTTCGGCAAACCTGTGATCACGGTCGGCGGATACAGGTACAACAAGTACTGGCGGTGCAAGGGGCCCAAGGCGCAGTGGGTGTGCACCAAGACCGGTGCCGGCTGTAGAGCTAGACTCATAACGATTAATGACAACATAGTCAAGTCTAACAACACACATAATCATTGATACAACATTCGACTCATTCGTCAACATTCGTCAAAATTCGACCTTAGTTTCAACGACATTAGGTCTATATTTTGTAAAAAAATATTGACTTTATTATATTTTTTTTCACCTCTTGTCTCTGGGACTCAGCTGATCTCAGACTGGCCGTGTAAGCATTGTCTAATAGTATCTAAGATTCAATAAAAAAAACTACAATCCATTTTCAATTTGTCAGCTTGTTGTCAACCATAGATAAAGTATTATAGTATAGATGTAATCTTAGCCCGTCATCGCGTGGCCATTTTGTGCTTATTTTCATACAAGTAGTGTTCGTGTATTTTCTTAAATATTTCTATTTGTCGATCATTTCGAAGCACATTATAATCCAGAAAAAAAAGTCATTTAGTTCATAATATCGGTAAACTATAGTTCAAGTAATGAGAATCCGTAAACACACGTAAAAAGCTATGCAATTTTTGCAGGCAAATTATTAAATTGATGTGACATTTTTAGCACTAATGCTGCAAACTAAAACTATGAAATGTGCAGACCGACTCCTTTGTTATGTCCTAGGAAGTAGGACATAACATTACACGCTTTTGACGCTTATACACCGATATAAGGCTCTCTCCTATTAGTCTATCTCAATTTTGTCAACAGACTTCAACCATAAATAAAAATTCGTATGTATAGGCTTGTCACTCAAAAATCTGTCATCTTTCCTAGTGTGTGTAATGTTTTATTTGTTAAAAAATGTAAATAGAAGCATAATTTCAAAATAATATTAGCTCAATGCACTCCTTCACCATATAAACTATAACTGTGCAAAAAAAATTTCATTCACCTACGTTTCCCCATTTTTCGTCAAAAGTTTTTCGCTCGCGTATTAATATATAGATAAGTGTACCTAATAAGAAATTGGGATTTTTGTTATAAAAGTTTAAATCACAGTCTTTTTTGTGATTTATTCCATTTGTCTTTCAAATAAGTTAACTTTTTTTTTCTTGGGACCCCTTCTCTGAAGCAGAGTCCCCTATTACTTATACTATGTTTATATATTAGTTTTATAGTGATTATTATTATTCGGTTTTTGTTTTAGAGCCCGTGTTCAGTGTGTCGCGGTTCGGCAAACCTGTGATCACGGTGGGCGGGTACAGGTACAACAAGTACTGGCGGAGCAAGGGGCCCAAGGCGCAGTGGGTGTGCAGCCACAAGACCTGTGCCGGCTGTAAAGCTACTCTCATAACTATCGACGACTTCATAGTCAAGTTCAATTACACACATAATCATTGATACAACTATATGTACAATTTGTCCCGACATCATTGTCCGATCCTTTGATGTTATTAAATAGGGCATTTTATCGACGAATTGGCTCCTATTTTTGTTTTTCTCTCTTACTTGGGACCTTTTTTATGTTCATAGAATATTTACATGAGAAGTATTAGTCAAATATTATAAGAGCCCGAGAAAAAAAAAATGGCTCCCATTTTACAACCGTGAGAAGGAGAAAAAATTGAGAGCGAATTTGTCGATACAAAATGCGATATAACATATTATTATATCATAACATTGAAGGCGAGGTTTATAAGTTTCTTAAAATAAATAAATATAATAAATAATAATCAAAAACTTTTTGAAAAAAAGCTTTTATTTAAATACCCTAAAAAGAAAAAATTAAATTTATCCTTAAAAAATTAAAATTTTTAACTATTAAGTTATAACCTCAATATATTATACTATTTGCATGATAAGAAAAGCTTGTCGCGTGATTTGAAAATAAACTAATACCAATTTAATTGAGTAAATTGATATTATATTTTTTATTTTAGTAAATTTATTAAATACTGACAGATTGTTAAGTCTCGCGACAAGCTTTTATTATCATGCAAATAGTATAATATATTGAGGTTATAACTTAATAGTTAAAAATTTTAATTTTTTAAGGATAAATTTAATTTTTTCTTTTTAGGGTATTTAAATAAAAGCTTTTTTTCAAAAAGTTTTTGATTATTATTTATTTTTTTTTTTTAGTTATTCTCTGGCTAGATTTCTTAGTCTGTTTGATTGTAGTTTGTTTTGTTTCAAGAATTTGTAAAAATCTGATTAAGTCGCCTTACCTCAATTTCAAAACGATAACCTTGCGAACGCGAATGCCAAGCGTGTACGCATCGCAATAAGATTCATTTTAGCTTAGCATAAAATTGTAAGTTACGACGGGCGGATCTTCTCTATTTTATTTTTCGTGTGTTTTTTTTTTAAATATCTTTCGAAATAAATATTAAGAAAAAAGATTATTCGTTTCAGACCTTTTTAAAATAGATTCATTTTAAAAAGGTCTGAAACGGGCATTTTCTAAAACCCGGCTGGATATGACTTGATATAACATGAAACGACACGACATGACACGGCACGACACGTCACATCACGTCACGTCACGGCACGTGACACGTCACGACACAACACGACACGACACGACACGCCACGTCACGTCACGACACGACACGACACGACACGACACGAGACACGACACGAGACACGACACGTCACGACACGACACGACACGACACGACACGACACGACACGACACAACACGACACGACACGACACGACATGACACGACACGACTCGACACGACATGACACGACACGACACGACACGATACTTCACGACACTTCACGACACGACACGACACGACACGTCACGTCACGTCATGTCATGACACGACACGACACGACACGACACGACACGACACGACACGACACGACACGACACGACACGACACGACTTGACTTGACTCTATATTACTTTTCAATTTACTCTCAATGAGACCTTTTATTTGATACCCATATTGCAGAAGTGCTTTAAAAATAACTATTCCCCTATCTTGGATGAGCCACCATATTGGATGTAGAATGACATTACATTCGTTTCCGAGTTACTCTCAATGGACCCTTTCATTTAATACCCATACTGCAGAAGTGCATTAAAATAACTATTCCCGTATCTTGGATGAGCCGCCATATTGGATGTAGAATGACATTACATTCGTTTTCGAGTTACTCTCAAAAAGCCCATTTATTTAATATCCATATTGTAGGACTGCATAGAAAATAACTATTTCGCCATCTTGGATGGTCGGCCATATTGAATTTAGAGTGATGTCACATACCATATCGTGCATTGTCATCCAAGCTAAACGTGTATGCAAAATTTCAGCTCAATCGGTTAGCTCAATCTACTTCAAAATTGAGTTCCAAAATTCCACCATAACATACTTACATACATACAGAGCAAGTTAAAAGCTTTTTCAAAAAAATGGTGACGGGACAAATAGTATAAGTGTACCTAATAAGTAATTAGAAACGTTTTTAGTATAAAAGTTTAAGTCATAGTCTTTATTGTGTTTTATTCCATTTGACTCTCACACAAGTTTTAAATCACTCTATTTACTAACGGCCGTTCCCAATACTTGATCTATCTCTGGTTTTGCCCTACTAGAGATAGAAATAGCTCTCATTAGACATTAGAGACATATATTTTATGTCAATTCAATGTTAGCTGCGATCGGTCGTATGTCAAACCAGAGATAGATTGAATATTGGGAACGGCCGTTAAGGAGAGAGCATAAAAATCAGTAGTTTTAAAATTCAAGCATACATAGATAAAAAACTACTTCGAATACTGTGCTTTGATTATTATTATTCGTTTTTACCTTTTAGAGCCCGTATTCAGTGAATCGAGGTACGGTAGACCCGTGATCACGGTGGGCGGGTACAGGTACAACAAGTACTGCCGCAGCACGGGGCCCAGGGCGCAGTGGGTGTGCAGCAAGGCGAGCCATCACAAGTGTAGAGCGTCTCTCATTACGGTTGATGATGTTATCATCAAGTTCACCAACGTACATAATCATTGAAGTATTATTATTTTTTGTATTGGAGTATGTTTTTGTTGACTGACTTTACTTCGTTATAAAATAGTGTATTCATAACAAAATTAAATGACGATAAATACCTACTTTGAACGATTTGTTGACATTCCTTGAGTTCAGATATACTTCGGAGCTTTTAAATTCCATCGACACCATCAACATATCCATATGGAATCCACACTCTTAACTGAAAATTTTTCACATTACTACAAACGCAAAGTGATACTGATATTTTTAATAAAATCAATTATTACTACTTTTTATTTTTTTGAAGTTCGAGGCTCTTACGATTTTTACGCTTCGGATCTCCACGATTTGAGCCTTTTCTAACAAAATTGATAAATCAGTTTTGTTAGAAAAGGTATTACGAATGGAGCGATAAACATTTGTTAAGTGTAGCCGCTGACTGACTTATCTATGGTTATAAAATGGTATTTTTATAACAAAATTAAATGGTACTAACTGTAATTCATTCCTTGAGTTCAGATATACTTCGGAGCTATAACGAATTTTCATCATCAACGGTGATGTCGATGGAATCTTCCATACAGTGTAGTTAATTTTTGTACTATATGCGGATCTTAATTCCATTGTCTTCTGTAGGTATTATTAGGTTTTGAGTTAAAACATTTGTTTCTAATAGCGTAAAATATTATGATTAAGTTTCAGTTTTCTTAATTAAGTTACGTTAAATATTTCGACAGTAAAGTTAGAAATAGAAATATATGGGATTCAACGTAATCTATCGACTCTATGTGACTTAGCGCTTGTTACCTCAGCTACCGTAATTAATATACACCGCTTTCGTGCTTGACAAAATTATTTGGTTATGAGTGTTATGACAAATATTTTATCACGAGCCTAACCACTGTAAGTACGGTATGGCCTCACTCGGGTAATAATATACCAACTTATTTTCAATTTTTAACCGTCTTCCAAAAAGAAGGATTCTTCAATTCGACTGTTTTATATTATGTTCTTTTTTTCTACCATTTAGAGCCCGTTTTTAGTGTATCGCAGTTCGGCAAACCTGTGATCATATACGGAGGGTACAGGTACAACAAGTACTATCGAAACAAGGGGCCCAAGGTGCTGTGGGTGTGCGACAAGGCTCGACGTCTCACCTGCAAAGCCACGATCACGACGATCAACGACGTCATTATATATTGTAAAAATATACACAATCATTGACTACATCTTTATAATATACTAATATTAATTTTGAATATTTTGTTACCAATGTTACCGCATCACACGAAATCTAATAAACCGATTTTGATAACTGATTACCAGCATAGTGGCAAAGACGTTTTTTTTTATGAAATAAGGGGGCAAACGAGCAAACGGGTCACCTGATGGAAAGCAACTTCCGTCGCCCATGGACACTCGCAGCATTAGAAGAGCTGCAAGTGCGTTGCCGGCCTTTTAAGAGGGAATAGGGTAATAGGGGAGGGTAGGGAAGGGAATGAATAGGGGAGGGTAGGGATGGGAATAGGGTAGGGTATTGGGCCTCCGGTAAACTCACTCACTCGGCGAAACACAGCGCAAGCGCTGTTTCACGCCGGTTTTCTATGAGAACGTGGTATTTCTCCGGTCGTGCCGGCCCATTCGTGCCGAAGCATGGCTCTCCCACGAATTTAATTATTCAACGAAACTTAAAAACGAATGCAATATTATCTCGCCAAACTCAACTATAAATGAAAAGACACCGCTTTCGTGCGACATCAAATTATACTCGCTTATAACAAATATTAAGACAAGTATCGTACGGGAAAGGCCTCCTTCACAATTTTCATTTTACCAAGTTATTTACTATTTTTTTAGAGCCAGTGTTCAGTTTATCGCGGTACGGTAGACCCGTGATCACGGTCGGCGGGTATAGGTACAACAAGTACTATCGGTGCACGGGTCCTAAAGCCCTGTGGGTGTGCAGCAATGCTCGCGGTTGCTCCTGCAAAGCCACGGTCAAGACGATCGACGACGTCATCGTGAGTTTTAAAAATAAACACAATCATTGACTATGTATTGAGGTTACAAAGAGGAAAGTCTGTATTTTTGTTACCGCAATACGTAAATTGTAAACCGATTTTGATTAAATGTTAACCGTCTGAGTGCTAAAATCTCTAATCTATAGTGAATCATTGAACATGAGGATTAGAGGGAGAACTTTTTTGACGATTCAGATGAGCAAGCAAAGTAAGTTGTTCTACGGAAAATATTCAGCGCCAGGAGTTTTGTGATTCAAAATGTGTTAATGACTGTGTAAGAATCTTTTTTGTTAAAGAAACGACATTGTTAATTCATGTTTGAATGTTCATAAAATTATGTTAGGATTCTAAATAAGGGAATGTATATTTTAAGCTTTAGTACAAACGCAATGTGATATTTCTTACATTTTTAATTCTTTAATAAAAATAATTATAGTTTAAACATTTTCATTTTTTATGTTATTTCCTAATATTTATAAGATATTCAGTGATAAGTTATTATTAAAAACACTGTCGCAAAGTTTTAAACACTTGAAGTTTTTGTTCATACAAAAGACATAAACGACTCTCAATGTGAGTGCTCAAAATTAAAATGTAGAGAGTGAAGAAAATCGTATAATATAAATCTATTTTCAAGATATATCTTTCAAAGTGAGTACCTAATGGGTTTTAACTTTTAAATTTTAATGTAATTTGCCTAAACATAGCGGTTTTTCTTGTGACTAATATATATTACTCCTCAAGTTGGCCTGTGATAAACCAATACAATCTTTTACGAACATGTAAGCATACTTTATGTAATTCATTGATTATTGAAGTTGTTATATTATCACGTTAATCAAAATTCAGTAACGTCACTTGCCGTTTCGGTAATTAAAGTGTGGATTAATGGCTATTTGCGAATTTAATGGGAATTCCATTTCTTTAATAAGTACTTCGGCACATCAACAGTTTGTAAGTTTTTTTTTTATGAAATAAGGGGGCAAACGAGCAAACGGGTAACCTGATGGAAAGCAACTTCTGTCGCCCATGGACACTCGCAGCATCAGAAGAGCTGCAGGTGCGTTGCCGGCCTTTTAAGAGGGAATAGGGTAATAGGGGAGGGTAGGGATGGGAAGAGAAAGGAATGGGGGAGGGAAAGGAAGGGAATAGGGTAGGGGATTGGGCCTCCGGTAAACTCACTCACTCGGCGAAACACAGCGCAAGCGCTGTTTCACGCCGGTTTTCTGTGAGAACGTGGTATTTCTCCTCCGGTCGAGCCGGCCCATTCGTGCCGAAGCATGGCTCTCCCACGTATAATTAGGATTATACATTACATTAGGATTGTACATTTATACATAAAACTACTGCATATTTCCGGGATTAAAAGTATCCTATATCCTCTCCCGGGACTCAAAGTATCTTCATACCAAATTTCAGCCAAATCAAAAAAAACAGTCATACACACTTTCAAATTTATACTATATTTATAACTAGATGACGCCCGCAACTCCGTTGTGCCAAAACTCGTTTATCGCGCGGGAACCGTACATTTTTCACCCGGGACTCAAAGTATATCCATACCAAATTTCAGCCAAATCGTTTCAGCGGCTTGGGCGTGAAGAGGTAACAGACAGACAGACAGACAGACAGACAGACACACTTTCGCATTTATAATATTAGTATGGATATTATAGATGTAATATAGCGTTATTACGATAGTTTGACGTTTCCAGGACCAGTGTTTACGACGTCGCGGTTCGGCAAACCGGTGATGGTGGTGGGCGGGTACAGGTACAACAGGTGCAGTCACAGCTGCGGGCTACGGGGGCTGTGGAAGTGCACCCGCATCAGCAGCGCCCGCTGCCGTGCCACCGTCAGCACCGTCGGCGACAGGATCATCAGGGTCAATAACTCCCACAACCACTAGGAGGAAAGAATTAGGGCCTGTTTCACCACTTTCTGATAAAGTGCCGAATAGGCTATTAACAACTTTTTTGACAGATTCTCCATACTAATTGATCTCACTTATCAGGAAGTGGTGAAACAAGAAACAGGCCCTTAGTCTCATTTCCTTACTAGAAATAGTGCTTCGCGGTAATCATATATTTTCCCACAATAAAATGTTTTAGATGTCCTTCCTCGTGGTCAAAGTCCTTGCCCATCTGCTCTATGTCCATGGTGAATTTCATCAAAATTTTACAATGTCATACGCAAAATTCGATTGAGTATGTTGCATGAGTAGAAGTAAATTCTGTACCTCAGAGGTATACAACATTAACTGACAAAACAAAAATTTTACAGGACAGGCAAAAATGCGCGGAGCGAAACTTTGAATGCAATTTAGACATAGTAGCTTTAAATATATTGCAACAAACTGAACATTATGTTTTATTATTATTTGTTGAAATTATATTGCATTACACAATATTATATTAAAGTTAATTCTTGTCTGATTTTGTGGACTTGAGGTCATTTACCTTGCAACATAAATGAACTAAGGTGTTTTATGAAAGCATTAAGATATCATACTTCTGTTTACCTCTAAATAAACCTTGTGGATGTTATTAGAATTCGGCATTTAGAAACATTATGTCTCTAGTCAGTATGAAGCGTGATGGAATTACCTATTATAGAATTTCTGAGGGGTTTACTAGCAAAATGAAACAAAAGTTACTTCACAAAGCTAAAATCAAAATACAATTTATTTTAAACTACATGACGCCCGCAACTCCGTTGCACCAAAACTCGTTTATCGCGCGGGAATCGTACATGTTTCCGAGACAAAAAGTATCCTATGTCCTTTCCCGGGACTCAAAGTATCTCCATGCCAAATTTCAGCAAAATCGGTTCAGCGGTTTGGGCGTGAAGAGGTAACAGACAGACAGACAGATAGACAGACAGACAGATACATTTTCGGATTTATAATATTAAGTATGGATATGGTCTAATCATGGATATGGAAGTATGGATAACCAACACAGCTACTCGCACGCTTTAGGTAAGTCCAGGGACATGGAAGATTCCTAAAATAGTCGTGGAACATAGCTGGTATCCACTGCAACGATTTTTGTAAGTCGTTATATTTGAGTCTCGAAATAGGCTTTTATGTTTCTCGAATAGGTTTTGGCGTGAGTACAGAAAATCCTCTCCGTTAATATCGTATGAAACTAACTTTTTCGAATGTTTCCTGGTCAAAAGAAGTTTTGTAGAACATCGAGCCAATCCCATTTTTTCTGAATTGCATCCATACAGTAGCAGAATATGGTACAGACTCTCCCGCAATAGATTTTTTTCTACGCACAAAAGGAGCTGATGACCCGTTGCAGAAGGCAGAAAAATCCATGAAATCCATAGTCAATTGCGGGCAATAGCACGTTATTTATAACATAGAAAAACAAATCCATACTAGACGAGAAAGATTATTTTTCATAGCAGAATCTAATTAATAAATTAAAGGGTCGCAAGTATTATATTTATCCATTAATATTTATTCGTTATAATATACTAACTGTTTCAACAGTTCCACTGTGTTTTAATAGTTCCACCCGCCGCAAAGTATCCTATCACCCAAGTCAGCTCATACCCTGTCTATATAATAAAATTTCATCAAAATCCGTTCAGTAGTTTCAGCGTAATTGACGGACAAACATCCAAACAAACAAACTTTCACATTTATAATATTATTAGTGTGATTTCAGGCTTCAGCGCTTACAACAGCCCTGAAATACCTGAAGCTCAAAACACTGTTTCACCACTTCCTGACAAGTGCCGGATAGGCTATCCACCACTTAACTTGACAGATTATGGAGAATCTGTCAAATAAGTTGTGGATAGCCTATCCGGCACTTTATCAGGAAGCTGTGAAAAAGGGCCCTAAACATGGTAAATATCCCGTTTTAAATCCTAATGATAGCTTAAAACCTACTTTGATCACACTTTATTTATGTCACTTAAAAATGGACCTTAATACACAGTATTAAAGATACATAATGCAATTATTATTTGTATTTAATATAGAAACCTAATATGATATGTAAACTAGAATCCTTGTAGTAATATTTTGTTAGGTAATTACTATGAATTAATACTACCACAAGAATCATGTGAATCAAACTACTAACAATTTTTGTCATTGTAAAAAGTATCTTAACACCAAGAAATAAAGATCAATGGCATAAGACGTTTAAAGGAGATGCTATTGTTTACCTCTCGTTGTGTCCAATGAAAAGTACAATTAATAACATTAAGTTCGCGCAAAGCGTAGAGGTAAATAATCTTATGGTCATTTGAGGTCCTTGACCAGTTAGAATTTAGTGGATTTAATGTCATATACGATTGGATAATTCTTTTCCTAGATGTAATAGGATTTAATGTCGTATACCATTGAGTAGAACTGTTCTCGCGATTTCAATGGTGCAAGAAGCATATTTTCAAAAAAAGTGGAGTTACTATTGTAAACCTCCAAGGTACAGAATTATACCTGAGTAGTGAGTACACCTAAATTTCATGCCTACCCACGTACCTACTTCACAAATCACTTGCCTGAGCCTGACTAAACTATTTTAAGACAGTTATTTTTAGATGTAACCCGCAAGTCGCAACTTGCATTTTCCGTAATAAAACCCTTTCGTTCTTCTCCCTGATTATTACATTCTTTATTATTATTCTTATATTCTTTATCTAGAGCTAATATGCTATGAAATTTCAGAAATGTTCCTAACGACGTCCCGCTTTGGGAACCCAGTTCTGCTAATGGGAAAGTACCGCTTCAACAAGTACTACAAGCAAAGTGGACCGAACACGCTATGGAAATGTACCCACAAGTCACAGAGGTGCCTGGCTCATATATGGACCCACGGCAAGGAGATCGTCAGACAGAACTTGGACCATAACCATTAATACATAATATACATATTAAACAGGAAATATACAGGGTTTTTTTTTAATGAAATAAGGGGGCAAACGAGCAAACGGGTCACCTGATGGAAAGCAACTTCCGTCGCCCATGGACACTCGCAGCATCAGAAGAGCTGCAAGTTCTTTGCCGGCCTTTTAAGAGGGAATAGGGTAATAAGGGAGGGTAGGGATGGGAAGAGAAGGGAAGCCCAAGCAAATAACAAAAAAGTTTTGCTCTTTCAGCGCTGCTACTTTAAAGTTTAACAATGAACTGTGTATAAGGGACACATACACATCCTAAAGTATTATTACTTTGTTTTGTTACACCCTGTATAGACAGTGTAAATATCATACAGTAAACTTACCTACTCGGCCGTGTCCTTGAAATCGGACTATCTAGCACTGAGAGTTTAATGTATGCCACGTGACATTGCATTGTTGCATTGCGCAATTATTATGGTTGGTAATGGATCGACGTAAAGGGTCTTTAGATAATAAAGGGTCTTTAGATAATAAATAGAAAATATAAGGGACACATACACATCCTAAAGTATTATTACTTTGTTTTGTTACACCCTGTATAGACAGTGTAAATATCATACAGTAAACTTACCTACTCGGCCGTGTCCTTGAAATCGGACTATCTAGCACTGAGAGTTTAATGTATGCCACGTGACATTGCATTGTTGCATTGCGCAATTATTATGGTTGGTAATGGATCGACGTAAAGGGTCTTTAGATAATATTGTTTTATATTATAAAATTGTTATTAATTTCATTAATGTAATTTTGAATATAATATATGACATTTCACTTGTGTTTATTGTAAACTAGATGACCCGGTTTCGTATCACTAATTCCTACCTTATATAAACCTTCCCTGGACTTCCCACGACGTTTTCAAGACAAAAATTAGCCGAATCAGTTTTGCAGTTCTGTAGTTTTAGTGAGACTAACAATATTGTAAATTCATTTTTATATATAAATTATATCGACTTCTTCAAATTACTAAATACCTTGCTACGTAGTTACGTTGTTGTTTATGCATTTCAGAGCCATACTTCACAATATCTCGCTATGGTAAACCAGTGATCATATTGGGACAGTACCGCTACAACAAATACTGTTATAAGAAGTCGGCAGCTAAAACCCTGTGGGTGTGCTCTCGGAAGTCCAGGGGGTGCCTGGCCAGGCTGTGGACAGTCGACAACGTCGATAACGCCATCATCAGCATAAATGATGTACATAACCATGAATGCTAAATATTACGAGAGGACAAAATTGATGCCGGTTTCTGGGGTTCTAACGAGTTCATCAATTCACCAGCACTTTTGCTAGACTAACAACAGCCTTGTTAACTTGCGACCTAGTCATCGTTCTCGAAACTGTTTAGTTCGATTTGGATAGGATTACCTACCTTACCTAACCTTAGGTCAGCTTTCATTGAAAATTCAAACTATAATATTATGTGTACCAAATTTTTAAATTATGATATTTTTAGCATGTACAAATAAAGGTTAAAACCTAACAACGTTTTCATAAGATTTGTAATTTACTCGATGTTTACATTGTTTCCGCTCTTTCTTTTATTTTCAGTGAATTATTCTGCAGTTTATTGCACGATAGTTTACTAGCTGAAGCTAAAGAATAGTTTATGCTTTAAATCATTTTGATTATTTCGAATTGCGGATTTCAGATGTATGCTACACAACGTCTCGGTTCGGGAAACCTGTAATACTGATTGGAAAATATCGCTACAACAAGTATTACAAGCAAAGTGGCGCTAAAAGTGTGTGGCTGTGTTCGCTAAAGTCGAGGAATTGCCCGGCCACTCTGTGGACCATCGACGACGTCATTGTCAGGATGAATAAACCACATAACCATTGAGGGTCAGGTCGCACCGAGACGCAACTAGTCAATTTAAATATCGTGAATTTTTGGTGTGGGAATTGAACCTACAAATTGAAAGACAAACTCCAAATTAGATGCAGTGGTAACAGCGTCAGAAAAAAATATAATTGAAGAAAAAGGTGGCTCTTATTTTATGATTGGCCCCATAAGTGTGAAGTGATAATGTCGCTCCCAGAGCAAAAAAAATAGTTTATTACAGATTATAAATTATGTAAAGAGAATCAATAAAAGTTTAATATTTTTCTAAAACAATTATATTATTTACTCAAATTAAAAACCAAGTCCTTAGTCTAGAATAAAATTTAAAGTTATCGGACGCTTTTGAAATGGTTGTACAATGTTTCAGACATCTATTTCACGACGTCTCGCTGCGGGAAACCTGTCATTGTTATGGGGGAATTTCGCTACAACAAGTATTACAAGAGCAACGGACCTAAGATTCTGTGGGTATGCTCGAAGAAGGTCAGCCGAAGATGCTTGGCTACTCTGTGGACTCTCGACAATGCAATTATTAAGAACAATTTTGTACACAATCATTAGTCCATCCTATGGCGACACCCAATGTTTCCTTTTAAAATGTTTCCCCTATTGGAAATATTGCTATTTCAATTGAATAGCATTATTTTGCCGGAATGAATGTTGATAGAGATAATTTAAGTTTTCTAAGCTTAAGAAATAAACTTTTTTACTCAATCAGTGTTTAATTTTTTATCGCAAATTCTTATCCGCCTGCTCCGTATCAGTAAGTGCCGATTTGTTAGTAAATATTGCTTTCAGCGACTTTACCACTTCCCGATACGGCAACCCGATATTGTTGTGGGGAGAGCACAGGTACAACAGAGACAACAGCTCCAACGGTCACCGGGTGCTATGGAGGTGCACTAGGCGCAGCAGCAACTCCTACAAGTGTCGAGTGACCACCATTCATAATATGGTCATTGCGGTAAAGAATGAGCATAATCATAAATAATGTAAGCTAAGGCTGAAAGATCCGCACTACAATTTTAATGCAATTTTATTGCAGCGTCGTTTCTCGTTCTATCTACTCTATTATACATATACATAATAAAAGTTTTAATTTATGATAGTCCTTTTCTTTATAAATCTAATTCAAGTAGCAGTTAAGGTATAAGAAACTAATATCTACAACTTGTTTTAGTGGCGTATACATTCTCCCGGCAAGGAAAGCTGGTGTTGTTGTTTAGAAACCATCGATTCAACAGACACAGTGGTTACAACGGAATGAGGGTGCAGTGGCGGTGCAGCAAACGTCACCCCCGCTCCAAGACATGCAAGTGTACAGTAACAACGCTTAACAATCGAATTGTCGCGGTGAAGAATGATCATAATCATGTGTAAATGTACTCTGGGGATCTGCCAAGCAGAGCGATTTACGATTTTCGTTCGACTGGGATTCGTAAAATTTGCCGTGCGGTCATTGGTCAAACCTAGGCAAGCCTAGCAGGGCGAAAGCTTATGTTTCCGAATCTGAGTCGAATTGCGCATTGTGGAATAGAAAAACATAATAATATTAGTCAATTTTAAACCTGGTGTAGGTTTAATATTAACTAGTTTGTACGTAATGTAATAGGATATATTATTAGCCTAAGCTAAAGATATACTTTATTATTAAAGAAATCACTTTGTGATATATCATATTTTACACATTTAATTGTAGGTAAAAAAGCCATTGAAATAAACAACGGTCATCAATTTGTTAAAACAAGTACGAGGAAAAATTGCGTTGGTTGCTATGAAAAATTAAGAAAAACATTAACTAGTAAGCAAGCAGACAAGAAAATTAAGAAAATAAAATCGAGATGCAATCGGTGTCATAAATCGTATTGTTTGCCATGTTTTAATGAAAAACACTTTACGTAATTCATTCTTTTTAATAAATTTGTCGATTTGATGCATTTTTTTTGGTCCCATCCCTATTATTATATTTGTAGCGCATTACCAGGTTATACCTTTATATATAACCTGGTAATGCGCTACAAACAAACTTTATAACACGGTATACCTTTTTATAGGTGCTTTAACAGGTCTGGTAAACATGTTTTTTTTAAAGGCATCAAGTTTCTGTCCGATTCCCGGGCATAGGTAGTTTCAAATAGGTCCACTAAAGAACTTTATACACGCGAAATTTCATTCATTCAATCCTAACATTTTTGATCCTGGGTTCATATTTCTATGAACGGATTTCACCAGGCCAATAAAACCTAGATCGCATACGATGATAACTTACTACAAGATCGAAAATACCTGGTATCTCATGGTATGCTAGGTATAAAAAATCAGTCTCGCAGTTAACGTGTTAACCTTCACATTCAAATATTTGCGCTATCACGTGTATTCGCCCGCTGAGCAATCAGGGCTCGAGCGTAGAAAAAAATCACCTCAATCATCTTGCGGTTCTTTGTCATTCAAAGCATAATTCAAAACTATTTAACCCATCAATCCCCAAGCGGCAGCCGGCTGCCGCATAACAATTGAAAATCTATTGTGTCTGCGATACCCACGATGGAAGTGTAAAGAATCGAATAACCTGCTATATGTTTTTCAGTCTTGTATTGTATCATAAACCTTCCAGACCCATCGTTCCAGGTGAGTGTTTGTACTATTTTCTACCAATAGGGAATCATTCGCAGGATTTGTAAATTTTCCCGAAAGAAGAAGCCTAGGTTCCTTCGTTTTATCTATGTATGTGCCTGTGTCTGTTCGTTTATTCTGTATCTGTGCTAAAGTATAGTCAGTATCGGTCCAGTTGCTCGTGAGATTAGCGCACAATCAAACTCTTTAGCTTTATATATATTAGACTAATATGTATTCTGTGATATTAGGATAGTCGTGAATTTAGTTCAATGCGTAAGTAAGCGTTAATTTCTATGTTATTCTTTCTAGTGACCTTTACAACTTCCCGATACGGAAAGCCGGTATTGTTGTGGGGAAAATATCGGTTCAACCAAAACAACTGTTACAACTATGGAAGGATTCAGTGGGTATGTAGTAGACGTAACCCCCGCTCCGCCAACTGCAGATGCAGGGTCATTACGCTCCATGATGAAGTAATCGAGGTATTGAATGAGCATACTCATGAGTAATAAGCAGCTGTGCAGCTGTGCCTGTTCGGATAGTCAACCCATTATAGGTACTCAGTCAGTGATGACGTCGTGAATCCGACGCCATATCGCAATGGTGTGTCATTGGAGAGCTGACGTATTATATTGATATCTCAACAAGGTCATATACGTCACTGGGGTAATCCTGATAGCGTCTTAGGTGCCCATACACGGGACAATTATCGCGACGATGCTAAAATCGAACGAGTAATTGTACGTGTGTGGCAATATCGCAAACGATTTTATGGTCAAAAGGTCGATTGGACGATTTTCTTGACGATCGATCGAAACGACAAATTGTACCGTGTATGGGGCACCTTATACTTACTCTGATCATGTGAGAACTACTTTTGAATATAGAAATACTCCCACGTACAAAAATTACGAAGTACACCAATAGAATAATTGGGTGGAAGAATATAACAATATATATTATAATTAATCAGAGGAGAATTAATCATTCTTAAAAAGTTTTTGCCTCCGTCACTTTCTTGGTTCCTGAAAATCGGTATTTTTAATTACTTTGTTTTTATAATTTCATTTCTTTTGAATTTATCTAATTGTTGAAGTTATGAAACACCTAATTTCTCTATCCGATAATTCAAATTGAGAATGCTAATATAAATTATTTTATTGTTTTGTTACATATTGTAATTATTGAATTATTTATCGTAATTATAATATTGGAACAAATGTTATTACAATATTTTAAAACTGTGTGATTATTTCACTGTTTACACAAGTTCCTGAACCCTGCGCAAAAGAACGCTTTTAAAAGCAAAATGTGTGCTTGTCACACCGAATGTTAATG
The DNA here is from genome assembly GCA_905187585.1 of Cyaniris semiargus. Classification (NCBI taxonomy): domain Eukaryota; kingdom Metazoa; phylum Arthropoda; class Insecta; order Lepidoptera; family Lycaenidae; genus Cyaniris; species Cyaniris semiargus. The sequence continues at coordinate 10,913,298 of LR994549.1, read as the reverse complement.
AGTTTCCTTCTAAATAATGTAATCTATTTCACTTTTTAGGAGGTATGGAGTTTGTGACAAGTCGGTTTGGCAATCCTATATTGATCATGGGGGGATACCGCTACAATTTGTATCACAGGAATAGAGGACTTAAAAAAATGTGGGTGTGTACAAGAGCTAAGACTTGTAAAGCAAGAATCTGGACAATCGAAAAAGAAATTATTAAGATAATTAGTTTTCATAATCACTGAGTCTGCTAATATGCTTTTCGACTTCGACCTTATAGATATAATAATTTAAGTTATAAGTTTGAACGCTATTAAGATTATACTGTCAAAATATTGACTATACTTAAGATCATGGCTAATTTGTAAAGTACAATAGTTCAATGATGTTCGTAAGGATTTATTGAAGTGACATACTTAAACAAAAACAATAGAGAAAAGTATAAATCGTCATGGTTTGTCATGTCATAACGTGGTAGTGTGCACATTGTAGTGTGTAATGCTTTATTTATTAAAATAATTTATAATAAACGCGTTATTTTTTAACAATATTGGCTCAACGCACTCCTTCTCCATATAAACTATAACTGTGCGAAATTTCATGCACCTACGTTTCCGCATTTTTCCTTAAAAGGGGTCCAAAGTTTTTTGCTTGCGTATTAAATAGATAATATTATAATATGTTATCGAATAAACGAAAAATCTGATATTAATTTGTTAATAATTTAAAATAGAATAGATTACGCTAATATAAAGTTCTTTAATTAAAAAAATATATATTTTGTTGCGCTCCATTTAAAATGTAAAATATACGTGGGTAATTATCAACAAATTTCGAAATTCGGTGATCTTAAAATTACAAAAACTATTAAAATAATTTGATATTTTTATTATGTGAATTTAATAGCACTAATGTTATAAGATTTTAATTATGTGGTGATCCCCCATAATTATCACTTCATTGAAATTATCTATGAAATCCACCATTAATTTGATGAGGGAATGACGAAATAAAGGAAAAACCGTAAACCGACACCGACATAGTCTTGCTTTTAAAAAGGTTATTCTGTTTAAGGAAACAGCTCCCGAAGGCCATGTTATCTATGCAACTTATAATCAGTTTTAAAGTACTTATCTTTTGTTTTTTAGAATGCGAGGGAATGACGAACAAAAATTTAATTTAACCTTAAAATTAATAAAATCTTTTTTCCAGCGAAGCACCCGAGCACAATCACAAAAAATTCTCAAATTTAATAAATTGATATTAGTTCCAACTTTCAAATAGTAATCGTAGTATTCGTATTTTATTTAAAATGCGATCATTATTCAACTGCCAGTAATAGTGTGAGGAAATGATTATTTGTTGCGGGACATACATAAACAAACAAATTTTTAATGCGTTTTTACATTATAATGCTAATTTTGTTGTTTCCTAATAAATTTATCATGTTTTCAAACAATCCAAACTACTTGAATATGATTCGAAATAATTTTGCGCATTTTTGGGAAATTGTAAAAAGTATTTAAATAAAAATTCTACTAGGGACAATATGAGGGAATGATATTAGATAACATTATGGTTATGGATTTTCATTTATTTATTTATATATGGTTCTAAAATCTTATGTGAAACTTTTAGGTACACTTATGTGGATTATATATTAATGTTTGTAACATCCATTTATTTGTTGGATTTTTATATAAACTCTAAGGACAAGAATTTCTGAATTTGGTGAGAATTACCCACGTTATTGTCTGTATATATATAATAGGGGTATTGACTGCCGATCCTTGCGGTGCGCAGCACGTAACTGTAAGCCGAAACCGACCGACTGTAATACACAAAATTCATAATACTTTTGCTTGATTTTTGTTTTTGCAGAAGAACCCCAATACATTGTCAACTCCCGCGGCAATAAGATGATACAGATCGGTCGCTATAAGTATGGTCTGCACAAGAAGAGTGGAAGGGAAAGGAAGCGGTGGTTTTGCACAAGCTGGAGCGCGCGAGGCTGTCGAAGCTACGTGCTTACCGTAAATGACGAAATTGTACATCACGGCTCTCACCATAACCATTAACTCTTCTTTCAACGTATATTATGGTATTTTATGTGATGGAATGTGAATTTATTGTTTTAATGTTTTTAGTTTTCCAATTATTCTGATTACGATTTAATTACTCTGTCTTAAAATTAACTTCACCAATAATTTAGTGCAAAACTTTTATTGATACTGTACTGAGATTGCAAACGAAGAATAAAGTTAGTTTTGTTAAATTTATCTTTCGTCTTATGTTAAAATTTAAAAACAGAAAGGGAGTATCATTTTATGAAACAGTCAGTTTTGATATTTCCAGAGACAGCGCAGATCATAACAACATCACGCGGCAACCAGATGCTACAAATCGGTGCATACAAGTACAGTCAGCAGAAGCAGGGTCGGTTGGGACCAAAGAAGAGATGGCTATGTACAAGTTGGTCCCGCGGTTGTCGCAGCTCCGTCGTCACTATTGATGACGTCATTTTAAAGCAACATTTGGAACATAACCATTGACGGATTAAGTATTTATGCAACGCCACGCTGCTTAAGGTACCTACCGTTCCGATCAACGCGGCAAGCGACCGCGATCGATAAAAATTTAAATAAAATGCCACTTTAAGATATTGGCGAAATGCTTTGCGGGACTGCCGTAATATTTTGTATGTAATTAGTACTGATTGTTTCAGAAGAAGCGCATTTCATTATAAACTCTCGCGGTAACCAGATGATACAGATCGGCGGCTACAACTACAGTCTGCACAGAAGGCGTCAGCCGGGACCAAAGAGGCGATGGGTTTGCTCAAAATGTGCGCGCGGTTGTCGCAGCTTCGTGCTCACCGTCGACAACATGATCGTGCAGCATCTTCGTAATCATAACCATTGACTATTCTCATAATATTCCATGGATTGGAATGACAATTAAGTATTTTTTTATATTTCTATTAAGATATTATAATGTATTCAATTTGCTCTCAACAACAAAGTGATTGTTTTAATATTTTAAATATGATTAAGATTTAAATACTTTGCTTTAGAATAAACTTTATAAAGAAATTAGTGGAAAATTATTGACATGGTACTAAGTTTCGCTCTATCGTCTGTTCGGTTTATTTACCTTTCTAGGAAGGATTGACCTTTTCTGCCTCACTAGGTTGGTTAAGATATAGGCCTTGTATAGATGTAATTGCATTTTATTTTACTGCCGTGGTATTTTGTAAATTTGGATTATTTCAGAGGAACCGCATTTCATTATAAACTCTCGCGGCAACCAGATGATACAGATCGGTACCAACAACTACAGTCTGCACAAAAGGGGTAAGGGGGGACCAAAGAGGCGATGGGTTTGTTCGCAATGGGGCGCCCGCGGTTGTCGCAGCTACGTGCTCACTGTCGACAACGTGATTGTGCATCATAGCTGTGATCATAACCATTGAGTGTTTAATACTTTGTAGATTTGAATGACAATTAAGTATTTTTCCTGTATTTGTATTAAGATATTATAGATTATAATGTATTTACCATTGAATTAACTCTTCTCTTAATATATTATTATGATATTTTTTGAAAAATAATTAATTGTTTTAGTACTTTTAATTTGATTAACATTTAATTACTTTGTCTTAAAATTAACTACATAGATAATTTAGTGGAAAACTTATTGATATGGCGCTCAATTTCGCTCTGTCTGTCTTTTTATCTATTCGTTTGCCTTTCTAGGAAGGTTTGGTCTTTTTTGCCTCACTAGGTTGGTACAGGAGAAATTTTGTATAGATGTCATTGCGTTTTATCTTACTATCGTGGTATTTTGTAAATTTGGATTATTTCAGAGGAAGCGCAATTCATTATAAATTCTCGCGGTAACCAGATGATACAGATCGGTAGCTACAACTACAGTCTGCACAGAAGGAATGATCCGGGACCAAGGAGGCGATGGGTTTGCTCGCGGTGGGGCGCCCGCGGTTGTCGCAGCTTCGTTCTTACCGTCGGCAACGTGATTGTTAAACAAGGTTGTGATCATAATCATTGACTAATCATACAAATTTTTTTAGATTTGAATGACAATAAATATTTTTTCTGTATTTTAGTACGATATTATAATGTATTATTAAGGTGATTTTATTGATGTGCACAAATAACATTAACATTTTTGTTAAGTGGATTGGTCTTTCTCGACAAAAAGGTTTTTTTTTATTTGTAGATAGAGCGCGATTCTTTATCAGTACCCGCGGTAATCAGATGCTACAAGTCGGTTGCTTCAACTACAGTCAGCAGAAGTTGCAGGGTCGGTCGGGACCAAAGAAGCGGTGGTTATGTACAAGTTGGGCGCGCGGTTGTCGCAGTTCCGCCGTCACTATCGACGATGTTATCCTAAAACATACTAGTAACCATAACCATTGACTTTATTATATTATATTTACTTAAATGTAAGTATGTTTGCAAATTAAGTGATTAACTAATTTCTCCTTTTCTTTGACACTTTACACACATAACTTAAATTATAAATTTGAATGTAGGTAATATTTATGTTAATCGTGATTGTGTGTTAGTCAACTACGACAACGGGGGGTCCAATGCCGCAAATTTTATATTTTCAGATGTCAAGTTCTTTACGTCCAGAGGTGGTAATGTCATGTTGGAATATGATAGTTTTAGAGTGAATCAGAAGTGGATTTGGTCCGGCGTCAATCGAGGTGGAGCATACGCCCATACTTCGGGCGGAGGAGTAGTCAGCGAAAATAAAACAACCTTCAAACGTGAACCATTGTAGATTTACTATTAAACTAAAGTAAAGTAAGGATAGAATTCAATATTACGGTCATTTGCATTTACACAATATACAGTAAAAGTGTGATAGCTTGATTTTTTTCGTTGTAATTGAATGTCAAAAAATATTATTATACGATGGTATTCGACTTCCCCAGCAAGCATGTTTTACAGTATTACTTAATCAGCACATTTTTTTAAGGTTTATGTAGCCGAATGTCACGCAACGTGGTGTGTGCAAAACCCAGATTTATGCATTTTCGACCCTGTATATATTTATAACATACGGTTTACGGGTACTTTTGTTACTTTTTCCATCTTCTTAGATATTTATTTTCTCTAAAAAAATATCATAATATCTATTTCAAAAGAAATAAATCTTTTTTGATGCACTTGCAAATTTTGTGATTAATTTTGGGGGTCACAAACGTGGCTGTCTTTGTTACTTTAGTAGATTTTTTTTTGTAAATTGCCTATGTTTGTCCTAGATGGTACGCGTAGGCAAGAAATTGACTATAGAAGAAAAGAAAAAAAGAAAAGAGATGCAGAACGAAGACGAAGAGAACGAATAAAGGCAGATCCTGAGAAATATGAATTATACAAGTTAAAAGAAAAGGAACGTTGGCGGAAGAGAAAAGAAGACAAGAAGACCCTTAGTATAACCGAATTAACACCTAGACAGCAACGCATACGTAGAAAAGAATGGCGCGAGCGGAAAAATATAAGCAGAGAAAATAAAAAGAAACAAGAAATATTATTGGCACGTCTAAGAGAAAGAGCACCTCCTTCTGATGATTCTAGCTGTTTTAGGATAGTTCCAGAGCCGGCATGCAAACAGCTTCTTGAATTATCAGCTTCACATCAAACAGTAGCACAGTCAGTAGACAAAAAATTACAGGACAAAAGATAGCAAGGCAAAAGAGAAATATATTAAAGAACTTATAATAAATAAACAGAAACTAGTAATAGAAAAACTAAAAATCAGACATTTGTGTAATTTTATCTACATTCAATACAGTACTTTCATAGAAAATGTCACAAAACGCAGCATAATCACACACATGACATCCAAAATGTCACAAACATAGATAAGTGTCCCAGACGTGGGTACCACATTTTTTAAAAATTAAGTTTTCTAGCAAAGTATCCACTATAAGCTTGACCGCTCATACCAGCGTTGCCAGATTTTTTTGTGTCAAGTTGGGACTTTCGAACTTTTTGAGTGAAAATAGCGGGATTCTTCCGTCAAAAGCTGGACATAGTAAAAAAACATATTTAAATATTAAAAGTTATCGGATTTTATCTTTTTATTCGACTTAAAATTATGTTTACGTGACAATAGACAGCCATAGAAAGTACACCCATCTATCTCCCACACTCTTATCACCTTTCTTTCTTAGCACGCTGCACGTACGTTCGAGCAATCCCCGAAAAGCGGGACTGAGCCTGTCCCTTGCGGGACATTTAATTTTGATAAAAAAATCGGGACGTCTGGCAACGCTGCCTTATATCTAAATACTTCAAATTAACCCTTTAACATATTTTAAACATAAAACAAATAAAATTAAACCAGTCATTTTAACACTAAAAATGAAAATGACCCATCATAATGATTGCCACTAAAATGATTGTGAATAGCCTCTTGTCTAGAATATTTTACTAAGTTGCTGTCGTACGAATCGGACACGATTTTTGCTTGTAATTTAAGTTTAAAATAAAATGTACGTCTTGATGTGATACGAGAAATAAAATATTAATTAAATAAATACTTTACTAAGAGCCTGTCCAGATTAGGCGATTTACGCGCGTACTCGAGATACTAGAGCTACATATATATCCCGGCCAGATGCCTACGCGCGTTTCCTTACTCGCGCGTAAGTGCCTGTCTAGATGAAGCGTTTTACGCGCGAAGTCCATACGCGCGTTTCAATTTCTGTTGCATCCAGATACCGCGTTTTACGCGCGTTTTTACGCTACAAACATGGACTCGAAGTTATCATGCTCCAATCAAATACGTCCATTTGCAACGGACTCGCGCGTAGTTCTGGACGCCGCAATGACACCCAAGTATCTCGACTCGCGCGTCGTTGGATGTATCGTCGTTGTCGTCGTATCTGGATGCAATAGAAATTGAAACGCGCGTATGGACTTCGCGCATAAAACGCCTCATATGGACAGGCTCTTAAATATGCTTCTTGATAAAATAACAATTATTTTATAGCTGTTTATATTATAAAAGTTATAGTTTTGATTTGAATTTGAACGAAATTTTTAGATGACCAGCCAAGGTTTTCTTTATCGGTATATGGCAACCCAGTTATCTGGTTAAAGGGATACGGCTACAACATGTGTAAGAGGTACAAAGGGGAACGGAAGCGGTGGTTCTGCAACCACTGGTCTCGCGGCTGCCGCGCCTCCATACTCACCATCAACCAAGAGGTCGTCACACAGAACAACGAACACACACATTAAAGAAATATTTTGTGGCGGAAGAACTACTAAGAGCTGCAGTGTATACTATAATAAAATAAAGAAAATAAAATAAATAAAAATATTAATAAATAAAATTTTAATTTATTTATTTATATTTGGAATAAATGTACGTAAATAGTTATCATAGATTTTTTAAAGAGGTCTAGTAAATGAGCAGGTGGGTAAACAAATACATGACCCAAAGATACTCGCAACTCCAGAAGAGTTAAATTTAGGTCCTCTAGCGCTGTGTAATAAATAGTATCCAAAAGATAATTGATTATAATAAATGTTATAAATAGTATAATAACAAAATGAATATACCAAGAGAAATACTCTTGATATCTAACTGCCATTAATTTTTCAGAAAAGCCAAAGTTTGTAATGTCTCCACGCGGTAACCTGATGATCCGACTGCAGGGCTGCAACTACAGTATGCGGAGGGACTACAAGTGCAAGAGGAAGAAATGGGTCTGCGGCATGTGGTCTAAGGGCTGCCGCTCTTTCATCTTCACCATTAACAACGTTGTCAAAAAACATCACAAGGAACACAATCATGAAATCTACGATGATGACGATTAGAACCAAAGGAGGAAATGAATAAGATTGAATTATTTGTAAGGTTGCGTTATTATAATGTGGTAAACTTGTACAATGTGTTTGCGTTTGTAATATTATGTTTAAATTAATAAATTTTAAATTACATTCTCTTTTATGTATAATATTATATAGGTTTTAATTATTTTATTTTATATGCATAAAAATACACATTTTAAAGTAATATCAATTTAATAAGTATAATGCTCCTACATAATGTCAGCGCAAATTTATACTTATCCGAAAAAAAACCAATCAAATAAAATATTTGACCGCACCAATGATTTCGTTCTCTTTACACGAATTTCAAATTACAGGACCTACGTTCGTAATGTCTCGGCAAGGTAACCAGATGATTCATTTAAACGGCTGCAACTACAGCCTCCATAAAACCTCTAAGGTATCTAAGGGTCCCAGGAAGAGATGGGTGTGTGGTCGGTGGAGCTTCGGCTGCAGGTCCATCATCATTACGGTTCACGACGAGATCATTGTACACACTCCTCACAATCACTGAATAACAGATATTGAAGAACAATCTAAACACAAAGGTATAATTTTTACTAAAGTTTTGAATTCATTGAATGCCACTCACTGAATGCTATGGTGACGTTGCTTTGCACAGTTGCAGTGTCTACGCGGTTGATACTAAAAGACACCAATAGTGGCTGTGACGACCTTGGTATCCACTAGAGACAGCCTCGGGCTGAGCAGCCTCACCCTGAGCCTGCCGCGACACGCGGAATGTCAATGCGTCTCCACTTGAGCTCACGAAAATACAAGCCTCGAACCTGAGCCGAAATTTCCTCAGTATTTCTTTTGAACACATTTTTCTTTATTGTCCATCTTGCCGCGATCTGAGCATGCGCACGATCGTCTCCACTGAACGCACGCCGCGCAATGAGGCTCTTTTGAGCACACCCGTTTACCGACAAAGTTTGGCTCGCGCCGCGGCCGCACATTTTGCCTCAGAGTCGCGGCAGCCTCGACTCGAGGCAACGTCTCCATAAGCGCAGCCGCGGGTCGAGGCGCCTGCTCAGCCCGAGGCTGCCTCTAGTGGATACCCAGCTTTAGATGTTTGATATGTTTTCGTTTCAGCTTGTGAATTTAATTCTGTGCAAGATTTAACAAACACTATAGTGTATATAACAAAAGAGAACGATGCCAATGATACCAGTACTATGATTCTCAGGACGCGCAAACTTAATAAGAAACGTGTAAACAAAGATGGCACAGTCTACTGGCACTGTATCAAAAGAAAAACGTGCAGGGGAACCGTGACAATGAAATACGCTTCTACAATAATAAATGAAACGCCACATAACTGTGAAGGCAAATACATCGTTTCTTCGCATAATATAAATTACAGAAAATAGTGGTGTGTTATGTTAGATGCTTTTTTCTGTTAAAATAAATATAATGTTTTGACGACTATTTTGAGTAAAACTCCAAGATATTGTTACGTGCTAGGGTTCGAGGATTTGGAGAAAAAGACCTGCTGACTCTTATAAAGACTTTACTAGCACTGACACTAGCTCACACAAATCACCAAGTCCAAACACTAAGCACTAGATAGTCCTAGGTCGTAGCCAAGTCGTAGGTTCACAGTGGTTCACTCACTATTGATCACTTGTTTTCGCTCCGAAGTCGCCTCGAAGATCGCTCAGATGAAACTGAATTGCCGGGCCGTCTACCTGCGGCTATTTATATGGCGAGACGAATTCTAGAAAGTTCCTTCCCCGATTAACGTAAACAAGTAAACAACTGTGGGATGTTTCTAGAAAATACGCGTAAGTAAACATACACCTAACGCCATCTAGTATTGAGTAGGGGATTTATGTTTTCTGTATTTCCCTGATCAGTTTCGCTGGTTTGACGCTAGATGGCACCACGTGTCCGTATCCATAACACCACTCCCCTCTTAGAGGTGCTCGTCCCGAGCATCGTTGTTACTGCCATGGTAACGCGCCAGACGGTCTATGTGTACCACTTTGAATGTCCCTCTTGGTTGCTTTTGAATCCTGTAAGTCACATCATTAGTCACATCCTGTAAGGCAACAGAGAGTCAAATTATCGGATAGCTTTTCTGACTGGAGTAATATACTTTGCGGCGTACCACAGGGAGGAGTATTGTCACCACTTTTATTTTTTTTATTTCTCAACTCCATTATAACTTCTATTACATCTTTTTACCATCTGTATGCTGACGATCTGCAAGTATATTTCCAGTCAGAATTAGGCGGACTTCATTCAGCTATCGGTAAATTAAATAACGATTTGTTGACGATCTGTGAATGGAGTAAGAATCACGGTCTTGTTATTAATCCCACAAAAACACAATTAATATTAATTGGCAGCCCAGGGATGGTCTCCAGGATTGACTGCAATTCCTTACCTCCCGTCCTTATCAATGGTATTACAATCCCATTTAGTAAAGTTGTAAAAAATCTCGGTGTTTCTTTCGATGACAACTTATCTTGGAAGCCACAACTTCAAGAAATCAGTAGGAAAGTATTTTCAACTTGGTATTCCTTAAAACGCCTTCGATATGTTCTTCCTACACGAACAAAAGTAGTCTTAGCACAGTCTTTGTTTCTTTCTCTACTAGATTATGCCGATGCTTGTTTTATTAATTTAACTGAAGATCAACTAAATAAGCTCGAGCGTCTGCAAAATCTCGCATTAAGGTTTATTTTTGGTTTACGAAAATATGACCATATCACCGAATACCGCATCAAGCTTAAGTGGCTCCCAATCCGATATCGCCGTGATTTCCGTGTACTCTCCTTACTCTATAACATTTTATTTGACTCACATTATCCTACTTATTTAAAAAAACAATTTTGTATTTCACAATTACGATAAAAAAGAGCTTCGTTCCTATTCAAAACTTCTCCTTAACGTTCCCGCCCATAACACTAAATATTTCAATTCCTCCTTTACCGTTAAGTCTATTTTACTATGGAATTCCTAACCAGATCATATAAGGCAAGCTGAAACCTTGAATCGCTTTAAGTCGTTGCTATTTAATTATTATTATGATATATCTGTCAATCAATAATAGTTACAGTATAATATACACAATATATAGTACGTATTATTATTTATTATTAGTATTAGTCATATATATTATATACACTAATTATTATGATTATTATTATAGTATATTATGGTAGTATAGTAGGTATATGTAGTATTATAGTATATATGTAGTATTATGCATATATATTATTATAAATATTATATTTTATATAATATGTACTTTTACACATCACCTTTTTCTTGTAAATACATCATCTCTATAAAATTTGTTAAAGGGTTGCCTGGAAGAAATTGCTTTTAAGTAATAAGGCCGCCCTTGTGTACATGTCTCATTTATTAAATAATGTAAATTTCACTGTTATGTTTGTGCACAATAAAGTATATTTGTTGTTGTTGTTGTTATCATTCAATCGGGTAACCACTTTGTATGGGCCGTCCCACTTGGTCTGCAACTTTGGAGATTTCCCTATTCGGCGAGTTGGGTTGTGCAGCCACACCAGTGACCCTTCTTCGAAGCCGCTCTTGTTCGATTTCCGGTCGTATCTGGTCTTCATGTTCTCACTTGACTGTAACCCAATTTCCCGAACCATGGCGTGTATATAACGCATCTTTACCCTTAAATCACAGACATAGTCTTGTACGGTCTTTGGTTCTCCCGGTGACCCTCCTGTCAAGAGGTCTACTGGTACTCGTAGTTCTCTACCGTAATTGACATATGCCGGGGTAGCTTTTATGCTCTCATGCTCGGCGGTACGGTACGAGAGAAGGAAGAGTGGTATATACTTGTCCCAATCTTTTTGTCTGTCATCTACCAATTTCGCCAAATGCCTCTCAAGGGTCTGGTTAAATCTCTCAACCATTCCATCAGACTGTGGATGGTACGCGGTGGTCCTCGTCTTATGCATTCCCAAAATTCTGCACACTTCCTGGAAGACCTGCGATTCGAAATTCCTGCCTTGATCAGAATGGATTTCCAGAGGCACACCAAAGCGAGATATCACTTCTTCGACTAACTTAGAAGCGACTGTTGTAGCTTCTTGGTTTGGTATGGCGAACACTTCGGGCCATTTGGTGAAGTAGTCCATAACGACCATAAAATACTTGTTTCCCGTTTCCGTTACGGGAAATGGCCCAGCTACGTCAACTGCAATTCGTTCCCACGGTACGCCAACGTTATACAACCGCACCCACCCACGGCTCCTGGTCTGTGGTCCCTTCACTGCAGCGCAAGTAGTGCATTTGCGGCACCAATCCTGTACATCATCTCGACAATGCAAAAGTAGAATCGTTCTCGCACTTTTGTTAACGTTCTCTTTACACCTAAATGACCTCCTGATACGCCATCGTGTATTTCACGGAGAACATCTGGTACTCTCGTCCTTGGGACAACCATCTGAAGATGGAACTCTCTGCCGTTAGTCTTCTCCCATTTCCGGTAGAGTATTCCATTCTAAAGAATCAGACTGTCCCATTGCGCCCAGTACGCCTTAGTGACAGCGCCAGTGGGTGCAACCTCACTCCATATTGGTTTCACGTCACCGCGTTTCTTCCATGTGATGATGTGCCGAAGGTCGTCATCTCTTTCTTGAGCCTCCCTCATAGCATCATTCTCCCAGAGACCCAAGAGACTTGTTCTCGTTAACTTTAATGTTACTTCATTAGATTCCTGCTTAACACAGTGTTTGCAGTCTTCTGAACACGGCCTTCGTGAAAGTGCGTCGGCATTCCCATGCGCCTTTCCGCTGCGGTGTTCCGTCTTGAAGTCATACTCCTGGAGTTGTTCAATCCATCGAGCTACTTGGCCTTCTGGGTTCTTGAATTGCAGTAGCCACTTCAAGGCTGCGTGATCAGTTCGCAGTAAAAACTGTCTGCCGATGAGATATTTGCTGAAATGTTGTAGAGTCTTTACAACAGCCAAGAGGTTTCTTCTTGTCACACAGTAGTTTCTCTCTGGCTTAGATAAAGATTTGCTGAAATATGCAATTACAACTTCTCCTTCGCCCTGTTTTTGAGATAACACCCCGCCAATGGCCGTGTTGCTTGCGTCCGTGTCGACTATAAACTGACCTTCAGGTTCTGGATACCCCAGGATTGGTGTTTCACACAGATGTTTCTTCAGTTTCTGAAAAGAATCTTCAGAAGTCTCGTCCCAAATAAACTGTCGTTTATCTTCTGTCAGCCGATGTAATGGCTTGGCTATCTCCGAGAATCCCTTAACAAAACGCCTGTAGTAGGAGCATAGGCCGAGAAATTTTTTCTTAGGGGTTGGCCGTTTTGTTCTTAGGGGTTGGCCAATTTTGAACTGCTTCCAGTTTCTCCGGGTCCGTCTGGATTCCATCGTTGGAGATAACATGGCCGAGATAATTGACCTTACTCCTGAATAAACGGCACTTTTTCGGATTCAACTTTAACTTGGCCCCCTCCATTTTGGCGAAAACTCGTTCTAAGTTTCGCAAATGGTCCTCGAAGTCGCGGCCAACAATGATGACGTAGTCCAAGTAGACTAAGCAAGCCTCTCCAACTAAGCCTGCCAGTACACACTCCATGAGTCGCTCAAATGTGGCAGGTGCGTTGCACAATCCAAAGGGCATGACGTTAAACTACCATAAACCTTTACCGGTGGAGAAAGCTGTCTTCTCCTTGTCTTTTGGATAAATTTCCACCTGCCAGTATCCAGATTTCAGGTCCAGGGTCGAGAACCATTTCATGCCAAGTCGTAGGTTCACAGTGGTTCACTCACTATTGATCACTTGTTTTCGCTCCGAAGTCGCCTCGAAGATCGCTCAGATGAAACTGAATTGCCGGGCCGTCTACCTGTGGCTATTTATATGGCGAGACGAATTCTAGAAAGTTCCTTCCCCGATTAACGTAAACAAGTAAACAAGTAAACAAGTAAACAACTGTGGGATGTTTCTAGAAAATACGCGTAAATAAACATACACCTAACGCCATCTAGTATTGAGTAGGGGATTTATGTTTTCTGTATTTCCCTGATCAGTTTCGCTGGTTTGACGCTAGATGGCACCACGTGTCCGTATCCATAACAATATTAATTGTACTTTTACTCAAAGATATTAATAAAAATAATAATAATAATGACATAAACTGGTACCTGTATACCAGATAACGGAAATATATTTAATACTTTTATAATATACATATATTTAAGATTTTTATTATATTATACACATATTTAATACACATTCATGACCCAGGAACTTTGAAAACTTTTGTTCCGTCGGTGGGATTCGAACCCGCGACCCCCGGCTTGAGCTACCAACAGCCCACCAACTAAGCCACAGAGGTCGTCAGAAAGTAAAGTAAACCAAAGATTAATTGCTCTACAATTTTATATTATGAACTGATTATAATTAAGTGGAATTTCAATTAGGTGTATAAACACAAAATTAGTTTACGTTTTAGCATGATTTTTTCAATTTTTAGTAAAAGAAAGTGCTTCGAAAACATTATTGCTGATCTACAGGTCCGGAGTTCCTGCTGTCTACACGTGGCAGGCCGATACTGATGTACAAGGGCCACAAGTACAATCTGTATGCTGGGGCGACCGCGATTAAGGACAAGCGGCGCTGGATCTGCTACAAGTGGTCGAGCCGCTTCCAGTGTCGGGGCTCCATCACCACCCTCGGGAACGATATCGTTAAGGAGGTCAATGAGCACACTCATGATTAGACAAGAGTCATGGTGTAATAGTATGGCTTGATTAGCTTTATTCATTTCAAGTTTCTAATAGCTACCAGATAGCTCATCTTTACTAATAATAATAATATAATGTAAGTAAGTGATCGAGCCCTAATTTGAATTTTATTTGTATCAAATGTATGATTATTACAATATGTAAGTAAAAAGGTTGTGTTTAATGCGTACCTCGCGTAACGTGTATTTTAATTAAGCATTTTAGTTTATATGTTTATAATTTAACACAGTATTTTGTAGTTCAATTACTGATCACTTACAAGTTCTATTTCATGTTGTTGATTTTAAACAGGTACATCAATTATGACGAAGAAAAATGGCGCTACCAATAGAAACTATGAAGCAGAAAAAAAATTAAAAAAGAAAGACTATGATAAAACGAGGCGAGAAAAGATGAAAAATAATAGAGACTCTTTAGAAAAACTTCGGGAAAAGGAAATATTAAAATATTTAATAAAAAAAGAGAAGGGTCAGGTAAAATCGGTTATTAAAATGAATGCTAAGGAACTCAGACAAAAACGAAAACAATGGAAAGAAAATGCTAAAGTATACAGGAATAAAGGAGCTATAGCACAACACCAAAAAGGATTGAAATAATGTAAACCCGCATTTGGTTTATAAAACAAAAGTAATATAAATAATATCTGAAACTTTGAAATTTTATTAAGAATGACTTAATCATACAATTAATGTAAAATATTTTAGTGCTGCTTTGTTTTAAACACATCTGCAAAAATTTGATTTTTGCAGCCGTGCTTAAAACTTCTAAGTTAATTTGGCAATTAAGCTTAAAATATAAATTCACGACCTCTCCTTTCAGCATCTTCAGTTTCCTTCGGTCATTTTCCGTATAAAATCAAGAAACAACTTCGATGCGTTATCTGCCACTTAAAAAGCCGTTGGAGATGTAAAAAATGTGACAAAACTCTCTGCATTCAAAGAAAGTGCTTTGAAACATTTCACACCAAATTGTTTAAAAACATATTTGAAATAACCTGATTTTTCAACTGATATAATATTCTGTTTCACTAACTGCTCATTTCCTATTACCATTAAATATCAATTCCTGTATGAAAAACAAATGACAATTTCAGAAAGTATAATTTATTCTCTATCACGAAAACCATACAAAAATATTCCACGGTAATAAAAAATATATTTATAAAATGAGTTTTAAAAATATATTTATTTTACCATTATTAATTTTTGGAACTTTTTAGTTCTCAAGTATGGTGTATCTAAGCATGGGCATACATTTTTGTTGCACGGCGGTTTTCGGTACAACAAAAAATACACCTCAATGAGAAAATCTAGGACTTCTTGGATGTGTGTGAAGAAGAACTACGGCTGTAGGGCCACTGTCTTCGTCGATAACAACAGAATAGTGGGCGACGCCAACGAACACTCGTGTGTGAAAGCAAAGGCAAAAACATGAATTAAATGACTGCAATAAAAATGCATTATGTACATCGATTTTAAATAAATCAAAGCGCACGGAAGTGTGCAGGCCAGGTTCCAGCAGGCCGCGCGCTTGCCGTACACTATTTACACAAACCGTTTCGACGCACTTTTGACCCCCCTGTAGCTACTGAGCTACAGGGGGGTCAAAAGTGCACTAATATATATATAATAGGCACTGGCCTATTGCGAATGCAAAAATAAAATTATACCTACGTAATTATACATATACTAGTACTTAGGCAGTATACCCAATTTCATAGATATAACTTCGGTAGATCCTGAAATATCTCCCTGTAAATATAATTAATTTTGGCACTGACTCACTCACTCATTCACTCACTCACTCACTGATCGGTAATCAAAACCTCTAGGCCACTTCCAATTGTCCTAGCGTTATGGGCACACAGGTCGTGTGTTATATGTATGTAGATTAACAAAAAATTAAGAAATTTAAGAAATCGGTCAAATGTGAGTCAGCTCATCTATGAACTATAGATAAAAATTCCTATGTACCAGTGATACAATGAGAATACGATGAGGAGGGTGGGAGGAGAAAGTATAAAATATTGTCATGTTTAATGCACAATGTATAGCTTATTAAATAAATACTGTTTACTTAAAAATTTGGCTTCTATTGATAGTTTAACAAATACAACTAGCGCCATCTATCGAAAGTATTGTTAATATCGGTTGTGGCACAAAAAGAAAAAAATAAGTATGATTTCTTGAAAAAAAATATTGAAATCCCACCAAAAACATACCTGTTAAAATGGGACCAAGTTCCTATCGGTTAATTTTTGGCCTGAAAAAGAGTTGAAATACAGACATATTTTCTTACTCTCGAAGAATGTTATAAGGACTTATGCGTCGCTCAAGAGAGGGTCAATAGGTAGAGATCGGAGGAATATGATAGTAAAGAAAATACAGCCAAAGACTTAATGGACACCGAATGGGAGGCGGAGATCGAGTACAGCTACCGATTTAATAAAATAAAAATATGATTTTGGAGTATGAACGTGATCGCCCCGCTCTCAAAGAAAACATTAATCCGGAACTGGCTAATCAGCGACATTTTCGCTTACCAATACTAGAATTGCCTTTCTTCATTGGTGAGGTAAAACAATGGCTCACGTTTTGGTCGCAATTTAAGAAGATCCATGGCGATCCCATGATCGACATCGATGACAAGCTTCAATATCTTACGCAATGCATGGAAATTGGATCAAAAGCCAGAGACATGGTCGAGAGCTTCCCACCGTGCGGCAGTAAGTACGAAGTAGTGGTAGAGCAGCTCAAACAAAGGTTTGCAAGAGATGAGCTAGTCATAGAGCACTACGTAAGAGAGCTACTTCAGTTAGTACTTTCACAATGTAAGGGTGTGACAAGATTGCCAATTGCGTCGTTGCATGATAGAATAACAACGCAAGTGCTAGCATTAGAGAGCATGGGCGTAACGCAAAATAAGTACGCTGCGTTTTTGTACCCACTAGTGGAAGCCAGAAGAAGTGTTAAGAGCATGGCACAGGTCACGCACAGATGGCAGCAATGGAGCAAACTCCTTAAGTGATCTGCTTTTGTTTGTCAAACAAGAAGTTTTTGCAGATGAACGACTACGCTTAGCAAGAACATTCACTGCGAGTTCTGCGGCTGGACCATCAACATCTTGTTTTACAACAGCGGATAAAAAACAAAAGCCGCAACAGACACCCGCAAAGGTATGTATATTTTGTGACAAAGCCTTACATCCAAATTCTGAATGCCCGACAGCAATTGACCAGACACTAGAAGAACGTTGGGAGACCATAAAGCGAAAGAAAGTTGTAGAGTTTGTTTGGGTACTGGGCACTTTTGGAGGCACTGTAGACGCAGCGTTAAGTGCGTCATATGCGCAAGGCGTCATTTACCAATTATGTGCAGGCTCAGGCTTTGCCCGACTCGCACTTGACCAT
Organism: Cyaniris semiargus; assembly: GCA_905187585.1. Lineage (NCBI taxonomy): Eukaryota > Metazoa > Arthropoda > Insecta > Lepidoptera > Lycaenidae > Cyaniris > Cyaniris semiargus. The sequence goes on along the minus strand of LR994549.1, from coordinate 10,895,279 downwards.
TTTTTTGTTTTTTGATTTTTTCCTATGCTTACACACAATTACAAAGCTGGATTCCAAATTTCATCCTTCTAGGTCATCTGGAAGTGGGTTAGAATTTTGATCTATAGGTCAGCAGTCAGTGATAAAAATGTAGATTTTTGGACGTTAATATCTTAATAATGGTTCGAGATCTCTTTATGAAATTTAGAGCATATATTATGTATCTCGCAAGTCTCAATATATGAGCCAAATTTGAAACGTTTATGTGCAATAGTTTCTGAATTATGAGGGGGTCAAAAGTGGCTGCAAATGGTTCGTGAATATTACACACGGCGCTGCTCGCTAGTTCTGTTATACTTGAACTTGGCTTGACACGCTACCGCGTGTCTAGATTGAGCTTGTCAACGGAGCTAGTGCATTGTTCTTATGCTGTAAATATATTTTATAAGTTACTTCTTGCGCCTGATTTGAATGTAACAAAGATACACACATAAAAATACATATAAAATGTTTTTAAAAATGTGCTGCCAAAGTAATTTGATATACAATAATATGACTTTTTTGGTAGCTCAGAAAATGAAACATTGTACAGAATAAAACTTAATTGTTTTTGACTCATTTGACACTACATTCCAATTTTTGTTCCAAACAAAAAATCCAGACAAATCACTTTAAAATAACGTTCCTTTACTGTACTACCTTTTACAGTGCTCCACCAACTTCCCAAATCCCAATAGACGCAAGGCAGACCCTTTAGATTACTACCATTAACAACCGAACCCAATATTCGATCCTAATCCACAGATTGAAATCAATCTCGGATCGATCCCAATCCTTAGATCGATCTCCAATCTCCATTTCAATAATAAAAGTTGTGCCTAATCCGCAATCTTTTTTGTGGTCGGATAGCCCGCGATCTTTTCCCTCCCGCACGTTCAGTTTCGCGCAATTGCCATGTTTCTCGTGTATATTTTAATAGAAATATAAAACATATCGACAAGCAAAATAAAATTCAGTAGTTTACAAAATATATGTGAAATTAATATAATACTTTATTAATTAACAAAGATACAAATTGTGTCTGTTTTATAATATTTTTTTAAAATCTCGATGCAATAAATGGATGGAACGGAACGGAATATTTTAAAGATAACCTAAACCTAAAAGTAAAGTCAGCTTCATCGAGACTCTGCATATAGTTCATTCTTCTCATCCTACGTGAACAGCGTCTCGGGGCATCTTCTTCATCACTCGAAATCAGTATAAGATCCTCAAAATCACTACTATTACTGCTTGAGAGTATAGAAAAATCCATATTTTACAGCAATTAATTATCCAAACAGCAAAACCGAGAAATTCTTAAGATTGCAGATTTGGATCAAAACACCGATTGAAAGAAACGTCAAAACTGTGAGATAGGAAAATAGGTTATGAATACACTCGAACTGTCATTTTCACACGGAGGGCTATCCAGAATCTTAGATCGAACCTCCCATGGATGGCTTGCAACCACAGATTGTAATTTCAATCTGTGGATACATTATTGGCACACTCAAACACAAATATGGATTGAAATATCGATCTTGGATAGGTAAAAACGGATTAGGATCGTATATTGGGATCGGACGTACATAAAAAAAGTAAAAATCATTTACTTCGTTGCATTGTTGCAATGACAGTGTCAAGGCGAAAAAAATGCGATTCTATCATTAACAGAAAAATGTCATGACAATATTTTATTGAATTAACAGGAAAGAAAACGCGAGTTTGCAAATTAGGATTCAGCAATTTATTTCAAAAAACCCGAAAATATTTGATTACATCATTAAAGATTTAAAGGTAACAACACCAAAGCCTCGATCCCAAAGCCGGATCGTAGAGGATAACACCAAAATCGGCCTAATAAAAATGACAAAGACGTCATGTCCAGTCACATAGGTATAACGAGGTTTTTCCAGCAAAGCCTCGTTCCTTGCTGAAAAAAGCTTGATTATTGAGTGTAATGTCGATGTACAAAATATGTTTGGAAAATTTGAGGCCAATATAATTTAGGTAAGTATAAAATAAAAATAAAAAATTATATGACCAAATGATTTGAATAATATTCAAAACATCAAAATCATTTGCTTGCCTAAAAAGTTAAAAAATTATAGTGAGCAACACTTAGTTGTCTACAGCACTTTAATTTAAGGAGCACAAGGTGAGGTAGTTTACTAAAGGCAACAGTTACTTTAAAACAACATTACACTACCTCACCTGAGTCATCTTGTAATCCAATTTTTAATAATAATAATAATAATAATAATAATAATAATAATATCTATGGACGCTTCACACCACGTCAGTCTGGCCCCGTGCTAAGTACCTGAAGGACTTGTGTTACAGGTACCAGACAACGGAAATAGATTTAATACTTTTATACTATACATATATTTAAGATTTTTATTATATCATACACATATTAAATACAATACACATCCAGACCCGGGAACATTGAAAACTTTTTGTTCCGCCGGCGGGATTCGAACCCGCGACCCCCGGCTTGAGCTGCCACACACTCAACCAATTGAGCCACAGAGGTCGTCAAAATTTAATATAGAACTTATACGATGCATTTTGTTTTATTTCTGTATGTTTTTATTACTATTATGTTTTATAACGTCTGTTTTTATTATTATGTTTTATGACGATCTCTGTGGCTCAGTGGTTGAGCGTGTTGTCAGCGCTCAAGCCGGGGGTCGCGGGTTCGAATCCCGCCGACCGAATAGTATAAAAGTATTAAATATATTTCCGTTGTCTGGTACCCGTAATACAATTCCATCAGGTACTTAGCACGGGGCCAGACCGACGTGGTGTAAAGTGTTCATAGATATTATTATTATAACAAAAAATAACCAGTCGTCCAAATCAAGAGGCTAGTTAATAGGTTTCTTAAAAACATATAATCATCATCATAGCATACATACACAATTTTGTGACTTTCTTTATCATTTTACAGAAACCTGTTCGCAGTCATCACATTTTGTCAACTGCAGCGAGGCTGCTGATGAAAAAAGTTTTTCACGAATCTTTAAATTTTTCTCTCCGTCGACTAGTGATTTACGTCTAGAAAATTTTACATGCCAGGATTCTGAAAGTACTGCTAATCAACATAACCTCGACGTGGTTAATGAATTAACATGTACGAAAAATGAAAATCAAAGACCAATAACTGAAAAAAGTGAAACATTTCCAACAGACAACTTAAGGATGAAACGACAAAAAAATGAAAACAATAGAAAGAAGGCTGTAGCGCTTGCTAGAGAGAGAGGACTAGAATATATAACATCCACTAATAAGGTCATTCCAAAGAAAGAAATTGAAAAAGGGATTTTATGTCGTGAAAAGTGTAGATTAGAGTGCTCCACCAACTTCCCCATAGACATAAGGCAGACTCTTTTAGATCATTTCTATTCTTTGGATAAAAACGGTAAAAATACTTTACTTCTTAATTGCATTGTTACAATGCCTGTGTCAAGACGAAAACAACGTGATCCTATCATTAACAGAAAAATGTCATGTCAATATTTTATTGAATTAGCAGGACAGAAAAAGCGAGTTTGCAAATTAGCATTCAGCAATTTGTTTCAAATAACCCAAACAAAGATTGATTACTTTATTCAAACTAACAAACTCAGTGCCACATTTCTAAAGCTAGATCGTAGAGGAAAAAGGCCGAATACTAAAGTAGATAAGGACTAAATTTATTCCAGTGACATACTGAGCTTGTCAAAGGAGCTAGCTAGTGCATTGTTCTTGTGCTGTAAATATATTTTATAAGTTACTTCTTGGCCAAAATATAATATAAAAAGAAAAGATATACAATAATATGACTATTTAAGTAGGTCGAATACTGAAAAATTGTACTGACTGAAACTAAATTTTTTATGACTTAAATACATGTCTCATTTTTGTTACATTTTTGTTCCAAACAGGAAAATCCAGACAAATTACTTTAAAATAACGTTCCTTTACTGAACTACCTTACATAAATCATCTTGTAATTATTTAACTTAATATAAAGCTTACAAAAGTATATTTTTTTCTATTTGTATGTGAGTTACAATAACGTTGCAATCTAATACAATTCTATCAATAAGAAGTAATTTACCAGTAAGTGATCCAAATTACCAAAGTGGTTAAAGTTCCACACAAACCTTGGCATAAAAATTATAAAGAGTCGCAACTCGCATCGCCATGTGGTCTGTTACACAATCATGATGGTTTTCATTTCAGAGAAGACGACATTTGGTCTATCTCGGGCCGGCAAGCCCGTGATCCAGCTGGGCGATTTCCGCTTCTACCGGCACAGCAACAGCAAGGGACCTAACGGCTACTACGTGTGCAACAAGTCCAAGCAGGGCTGCCGGGCGTCCGTCAAAACTAACAACAACAGAATCGTTTCAATGAAAAACGAACACAATCACTAGTTTCATATGGATAGTACAAAATAATAAAACGAGCGAATAAAAAATTACTTAGCGACTGATGATGAACATACTGTTTTAATAACATGAGCGGTATGAATTTGAGTAAGCGAAAAATAAACTAAACTAACGACTAATATTGATTTATAATAAAATCCAGAACGAGCTTACAAAAAGTGGATTGTGATTAATCTATTTCAGATATTAAAATTCTATCTGAGCGACTGTATCACTAACGGCCGTTCCCAATATTCAATCTATCTCTGGTTTGACATACGACCGATCGCAGCTAACATTGAATTGACATAAAATATATGTCTCTAATGTCTAATGAGAGCTATTTCTATCTCTAGTAGGGCAAAACCAGAGATAGATCAAATATTGGGAATGGCCGTAAGTGAGCGACTGGAAATACATAGCGGGCAACTTCAATATTAAAGATAGATTCAATTTTTCTAAGTGAGGTTATACATTACGAACTACTAAAAAGTTCACTTTGAGCAAACTTTTGTGAGCTGCTTTATTAATGATTATTGGTTACTGATATTCTATTTGAGGGTTTATATTTTATATTTTGATACGTGTTTTAATGAAAACTACAGATTGTTAAATGCGCGCGAATTCGAATGGGGGCGGGGCGACAAATCGTTGCAGTCAGGTGAGTTCGGCTGCGGACCAATAGCGTTGCGTGTTTACGATTGCCATGCGCTTGCATCACTGGCTCGCACGCATGACGCAGCATTGTGCGTAATATATAAATTATTAATAGTAAATTTACGACAAAATATTTAATGTTTAAATATTTTATAGTAAATTTTTGTGCAGGAACCTAGGTAATTACTTTTTTAAGCTGAAAAACAACTCAAACATGTTAGAACTTAGACCACAACTCAGAGGGAGCCGAGCGAGCGCAGCGAGCGTGCTGCGGCAGCAGCCGGCGACCGTCATAAAATAAAAAGGAGGCTCCAAAACAAAAACAAACACAATCTGGAAAGACCAAAAGTAGGTTAGAATTGTGACTGTGCTGTGGCAGCAGCCGGCGACCGTCACAAAACACGCTATTAGGTTAAAGGCGTTAAAAAAGGCGACCAAAAGACTTAGATTCAGCCTCAGAATTCCGAAAATTTCAAAGGTGAGTAGCTCCAAAACTGGGGGGTTTCTCAGTGTGGATTTGGTACGGGGGGTGTTTACCCCTCCTCCCCCCTCACCCCCACTTCCCATCAATTTTGGGGTAGATTTCCGAACCTTTACCGTTGTTCCTCTTATCCAAATTAAGCTACTCACAAAAATTTGCTTGATAGTAATAAAAAAAAAATGTTTCAGGGATCCCTGATTAATAGTGTTTCATCAAATAGTTATTTCATATTCATTTTTTTTTTGTTTTAATATGAGCTCATTATATTCTGCTCATTAGTGTATTTTTCAAAATGGTTTTAGTATTCGAAACACTTCATTTAAGATACAATGCCGCTCAGTATAAAAAATACATTTGCCAAATATTGAAAAAAATGCAGGACGTAACGTTGACACTCAAACAGATATTAGGTCGCTCAAATATTATGAAGCTGCTCATTTTGTATTTTAAGTAACTCAAATAAATAATTTGTAAGTTGCTGTTTTGTTAATTTCTCGTCACTCACAGTCAGTCGCTCAAATAGTAATTCTATAACCCAAATTAATTAATTTTGACACTTAAAACGGTAATTTACAGTCACTCGATTAAATACTACCCATTTAATAATGTTATTTAGTTTATATAATTTATATTTCTCACGAATCTTAATAACAATAATATTAATCGTTTAATTCAGGCAATAGACCCATAAAATAACATAATTTAAGTTACAAATAAAATAAAATACATTGACAATCACACAGACTAGATTGTGTGATTGCATGTAAACTAAAAATTTCGAGACTAAGTACCTACTTATCTAATATTTTAAAAATTTCATATGATCTATGTATATATTAATACGCGAGCAAAAAAACTTTGGATCCCTTTTGACGAAAAATGCGGAAACGTAGGCGATTGAAATTTTGCACAGTTATAGTTTATATGGTAAAGGAGTGCATCGAGCTAATATTATTTTGAAATTATGCTTTTATCATACATTTTTTTTAACGAATAAAACATTACACACACTACAACACACACACTAGGAGATTTTGATTGACAAGCCTATACACACGAATTGTACTCTTTTATTTATGGTTGAAATCTGTTGTCAAATTGAAAATAGATTTATTGAATCTTATATACTGTTAGACAATTATTACACGGCCAGTCCGTTATCATCTGACTTTATTAATCTGAGACTGTCGCAGGAATAATGTCTAAAAAATAATAAAGTCAATATTTTGACAATAGAATATCAATAGAAAAGCGTTGAAATTTGAAACTCAAAATTTAATTTTTTATTTGAGGTCAAATTTCGACCATTGGGCGATCTCTAGTTTTATTAAATTTAGAAAGCTAATAGTATTGTGTTCGTTTTAGACAAACTTAAATTATTAATTATTATTGTTGATTTATTTTTTGTATAAAACAATAAAAAATAATTTTCACCTTACAGAGCTATCATTACTGTGGTTTACATATCACAAACAATTGATTTTTAACAAAAGTTTTATAATTTAAAAAAAATAATGACGATCGCTAATACAGTTGTAATTTTATTTGAGATATTTTTTTTGTATTCAATGATAATTCATATCTTATTTAACTCCAGATATTGTAATGGGTACATCTCGGAACGGCCGGCCTTTATAATACACGTGGGTCCGTACAGGTACTACCGCCACAGCAACTACAGAGAGGGGAACCTCAAGTGCCTTTGGGTCTGCATGAAGCAAAATACGAAATGTCGATCAAGGCACAATTTGCGTGTTCATAAGATTTTGATTGTATGAAAGTACAATGCTCTATGTTTTATTTTTCCAGAAATAGCTAAATTCTACTATGCCGATCAAAAGCTTGGATTAAAGGGTAAATCTTACTATAGTACCATTATTTTTAATGTGTACAAAAAAAAAAATAATGGTAGTTCTAATTATTTACAGAGATTATAATGGGTACATCTCGGACTGGTCGGCCGTTGCTACTCATGGGTCCGTACAGGTACTACCGCCACAGCAACTACAGAGAGGGGAATCTCAAGTGCCTTTGGGTCTGCATAAAGCAAAATATGAAATGTCGATCATCCATCACCACTATTGGAAATGAGATTGTCAAAATAAATAAAGATCATAATCATTGAATAGTAAGAAATAAAAATTGAATCGATTTTGAGAATTTATTTCTCATGTTTGTCCAAATTGGGTGCAGTTATCTGAATTGAGACTTGTCTCGGTTTGTGATTTTTCTTGTTTCAGCATCAAATTTTATTCCAAACTCTGTTAACGCACAATTTGCATAATCATAGGATTTTGACTCTATGAAATTACGATGTTCTCCAAAAATAGCTAAATACTAAATGCCGACCGTAAGTTTGCATTAAAGGGTAAATCTCACTATGTACCGTTATTTTTAATTAATAAAAATAATTGGATTTCTTAATAATTGCTATTGAAATTATTATGATAATTGTAAAATTTATTTTACAGAGATTATAATGGGTACATCTCGGACTGGTCGGCCTTTATTACAAATTGGTCCGTACAGGTACTACCGCCACAGTAGCTATAAAGAGGGGAATATCAAGTGCTTTTGGGTCTGCATAAAGAAAAATGCAAAATGTCGCTCATCCATCACCACCATTGAGAATGAGATAGTCAAAATAAATGGAAATCATAATCACTAAGCTGTAAGCATAAAATTTGAATTAATTATTGTAAAAAATACTTTTTTATTATGTTTATCCAATTTTTTGTCTTTTTAAAATGTATTTATAAAGTTATGTGGCATGTCATAGTCTTATAATATTGTTTATATATTTTGCAATGTACCAAATTTTTTATATTTGTTTTTTTTTTTTGGATTTAGGATTTCCAATGAATTTTTGATTAATTGTATAGTTGCTCTAAAATCGTCTATGGTAATTTTAATAATTTTGCAGAAATCGTAATGGGTACATCTCGGACGGGTCGGCCATTACTACTCATAGGACGGTACAGATATTACCGCCACAGCAACTACAGAGAAGGCCATGCAAGGTGCCTCTGGGTCTGTGCGAAGTGGTGCTCTGGGTGTCGCTCATCCATCACCACTATTGAGGAGGAGATTGTCAAAATGAACGAGAACCATAACCACTAATAAATAGAGTATAAACGAAAAAACTTTAGTTTTTTAAATGATTGCTTTGACATTTAATGATTACTATAGTAATTAGTAATTACTGAATAAAATGTTTGGATTTTATGCCAAATCATTCACGGAGTAATTTTTTAAGTAATTGCTTAATGTCTTTGATTGTGACTGCTAAGCCCTTAATAATATTTATGTACTTAAAATCTTCAAGCTAATTTATCTATCTTTAATTTTCTTTATTTATTTTATATTATATTCAGTGCTATTTTGTTTTACATTGCAATTAAAGTTATTATTTAAACATAATTGAAATTGGTTGTATTCATATTTTTATGTTGTTTTCAATTATTTTCGCAGACATTATAATGGGTAAATCTCGGACCGGCCGACCCCTCATTCACGTGGGTCCGTACAGGTACTATCGCCACAGTAGCTACAGAGAAGGCAATCCAAGGTGCCTCTGGGTTTGTGTGAAGTGGCGCGGTGGATGTCGATCATCTCTCTCCACTGTTGGGGAGGAGATCATCCGTATGAACGAGAACCATAACCATTAACTAATAAAGTATAACCAAAAAACATGTTTTTTTTAATGATTTTATTCAAGATATATTTTAATGATTACCGATGCTATTGGCAAAAACAATTATATTTACTGATTAAATATTTCTGCGTAGCGCCTTTAAATGCTTCATCGTTTTTATGTTCTTAACATCTATTAGGTAACTTTTCTTTTTGTATATAAAGTAACATTTAAATTATATTCAAATCTATTCTTTTTTGTGCTAATGTAATTTAAATATTATTATTTGTTGTATTTGTATATTTTATATATTGTTGCTTTTAATAATTTTCGCATACATTTTAATGGGTACCCTTAATAATATTTATGTACTTAAAATCTTCAAGCTTATTTATCTATCTTTAATTTTCTTTGTTTATTTTATATTATACTAGCGGCCCGGTACGTGCTTCGCTACGTATAAGGGGAAAAAAATAATTTGAACTTGATTGTACTCTCAACACTGAAAAAAGTTTCAATTTGACAGCAAAATCTACATTAACAATCGGCCATTTATTGAAGTCATTTGTTACAAAAAATGAAGAACCACTCGACCGATTTTGTGCAAACTTCACATAAACAATCTAATAAATAGTTTGAACAAACCCTGAAAATTTGGTTTGGATAAATGAGCCCGTTCTTGAGTTATAAAGTGACAACGAAAAATGCCACTTATTATTATATAATAAAGATTCAGTGCTGTTTTGTTTTATGTAGTTATTAAGGTTATTATTTAAACATAATTGAAATTGGTTGTATTCGTATTTTTATGTTGTTTTCAATTATTTTCGCAGACATTATAATGGGTAAATCTCGGACCGGCCGACCCCTCATTCACGTGGGTCCGTACAGGTACTATCGCCACAGTAGCTACAGAGAAGGCAATCCAAGGTGCCTCTGGGTTTGTGTGAAGTGGTGCGGTGGATGTCGATCATCTATCTCCACTGTTGGGGAGGAGATCGTCCGAATGAACGAAAACCATAACCACTAAGTTCTAATAAAGTATAACAAAAAAAAAAGTTTTTTTTTAATGATTGCATTCAAGACATTTAATGATTACCGAAGTTATTGGCAATGGCTACGGAACCCTAAACACAATAATATTTAATGATTAAAATATACTTCTGAGTGTAGCCTTTAAGTGCTCCATCTTTTTTATTTTCTTAACATCTATTACTGTTACTGTAACTGAATGATCTTTTCTTTTTGTTTATAAATTAATATTTAAATTATATTCAAATCTATTCTATTTTATGTGCTAATGTAATTTAAATTATTATTTGTTGTATTTGTATATTTTATATTGTTGTTTTTAATAATTTTCTCAGACATTACAATGGGTACTACTCGGACCGGCCGACCGACTATGCACGTAGGGCCGAATAAGTACTACCGCCACAGTAGCTACAGGGAGGGCAACGCCAAGTGCCTCTGGATCTGTGTGAAGTGGTACGCTGGATGTCGCTCATCCATTACCACTGTCGGTGATGAAATCGTCAAAATGAATGACTACCATAAACACCAATTTAAAAATCCATACTAATATTATAAATGCGAAAGTGTGTCTGTCTGTCTGTCTGTCCATCTGTCTGTCTGTCTGTCTGTTACCTCTTCACGCCCAAACCGCTGAACCGATTTTGCTGAAATTCGGTATGGAGATACTTTGAGTCCCGAGGAAGGACATAGGATGCTTTTTATCCCGGAAAAATGTACGGTTCCCGCGCCATAAACGAATTTTGGCGCAACGGAGTTGCCGGCGTCATCTAGTGTTTTATAATTGTATATTAGTTTCTAATCTCAGTATTTTTAATAAACAATGAATAAAAAGAATTTTAAAAGTATTAAGGATTTTGGTTCTTATTTTTCGATTACATTGGTGCTTAGTAAGATTTGACTACATACTTTAATTACTGTCAGATATTAAGATAATATTTTTTAAACAGAACGACACCTAAACATTCACAGACTTATATTGAAAATACATAAGACCAATTAACATTCTTGTGTTTCAGATGAACCATTGATATTTAATACATTAAGAGAAGCAATTTGTCAAATCAAAGGACATCTTGAAAAACGAAATAAAATAATTGAATTGGAAATAGCACGAAAAAGAGAAGAATTTAAAAAAAGATTTAGGAAAAACAAGAAAAAGATTACCTGAACGTATAATGCTGGTATTCTGACTGGTGATTGGTGAAGCTGCTAAGAAAGAATTCAAGAGACATGTCAGGCTTTTGATCATTATTATATTTTTACAAACTGTTTTTGTCTTTGATATGAGTTTTAATATTATTTATGTGATTCTTTGTCCTTGTACAAAATCCAACACACCCAATGGTTAAAGTACCTCCTTTTATTGCAACATTAATTGTTTCAAAATATGCCAATCATGTCTAATTTCATGTATAATTGCTAACGAAGACCAATAATATGAAGTAATATGTAGTGTGAACTTTTAAGATCCATTAACGGAGTGTTTTACCTAATTTTTATCTTCAATGAATTACCGATTTCTACAGCTATATTGACCACTTCAAGGCTCGGTAGACCTGTGATAGCAATCGGTGGGTACCGATACAACCGTCGCAGCGCGTACATGGGGGACAGGGCGCAGTGGGTCTGCAACAAGTGGACGGCCGGCTGCAGGGCGTCGATAATCACCGTCCTCGAGATTATTGTCAAAGTCTCCAATTCCCATAACCATTGACTAACAAACCTGCTACAATTTTGAAAATCCACAAAATATAATAAGTGATGTGTTAATGTTTGCTTTTATTTTAAACTACATTTCTTGCAAGTTAAGGATGTCAATGTCTGTAATTAGTTATTGGCTAGTACCTATTGAACCTTCTTGACAATATATTAAGAAGAATTTGAGAAGATTTTGTTAAGATCTTCTCAATATATTGGCAAGAAGGTTCAACAGGTTCAACGGCTGTAGGGCCTCGGTTTAAGAAAAATTATGATAGCTTGACTATCCAACTTCCTGAATCCATATCCAGCTTGCAGAAATTCATTGACACTCAATTAAATGATTCTGTTTTAAGATGCTCTTGATCAAGGTTCAATTTAGTAACGGCTATTTGGCTCAGTGCCATATTTAATATAGATAACTAATTGCAAACAAATATTGAATGCCTTTTCCCTTTTTTGATTTTTTTAATTATAAAAATGTATACGTACAATTTTTTTTTCATCAGCTCGGGTCACGACTTCGAGATTCGGTAAGCCCGTGATAGAGTTGGGCAAATACCGTTACAACCGGCGTGGCTGCTACACCGGGGATAGAGTGCAGTGGACCTGCAGCAAAAGGACTAGCCTCGGCTGTAGAGCATCCATTATCACCTTAAGCGAGGCTATAATCAAAGTATCGAACTCTCATAACCATTAAAGTGATTACAGATAAATATAGTTACTTACTTATTTATTAAACATTAGATGACGCTCGCAACTCCGTTGTGCCAAAATTCGTTTATCGCGTGGGAACCGTACATTTTTCCGGGATAAAAAATATAGGTTCCCGCTTACGCATTCTACAACTACTTTATTGACTGAACTTTTAAAACTGTTAACCACCTTGACATTTTGAAATTAAAACATTATTTTTATTATGATACAGCGGGGTTAAAATACTTATTGTCTGTTTGGGCTGATTTTTTCCACAGTTAAAGTGAATTAGCATAAAATATTAAGTTCACCATAAACCATGTCTACGATTCCGTATGCTTTCCAGGTGCGTGGTATAAAGATCTGTTGGAGCCAGTGTTCACGGTGACCAGTCGTGGCTATCCGGCACTCCTGGTCGGCGGCTACCGGTACAACAGGAACTACTTTAATGACACCAAGGCTCTATGGGTGTGCAGCACGCGCCGGTCCACGGGCTGCAAGGCGACCGTCATGACACTCGATGACGTCATCGTCAGAACCAACAATAGACACTGTCATTGATAAAGCATCAAATGATATTTGATATATAAAATTCCCGTATCACAGTGATTGTGCGCGAACTTCTCCAAAACGGCTCAACATGTACATTTGTTAGGCCTGAGAATAGGTTTTTATCTACTTTTTATATTGATACTAGAAATAATTTATATATATTATGGCAAAACAACATTTGCCGGGTCAGCTAGTTTTGTTATATCTATTATGTTAAGTTTATGTTATGATGAACTTTATTTAATGTAAAAATAGGCTGTGGTGATTTTATTGTAAGTTTATACTTGGTAATAAAAATTACATTGTTTTTGACGCGTAATTTGTGATAATTCTTCTTCATAAAGCTCGTGCAAGAATTTTGAATTCTCCTTAATTATTGTAATCATCTGAAGATTCAATTTATGTTACTGTTCACTGTTGTATTTCAGTATCGAATGAAGAAGTGAGTATTTCGATTTCGAAACTTGGCAACCAAGTCCTGACGATAGGCCGACATCGATTTAGTCACGTCAAGAGAAACACGGCTTCTATGAGACAACAGTATCGCTGTAACTATTGGTACAAGGGCTGCAGAGCTTCTGTAATAGCCCTTAGAGAGGAGTGCCGAATTAATATCATTGCTCTTAAAAATCAACATAACCACTTTTGAATATAATTATTTTAATTAAAGTGACATGAATGAGTTTTGGCATTTAACGATTCATTTCGTGAAGTGAATGTGGTTTTATTAGAATAAAATCACCACCACTTACTTCTTGAATTTGAAACTATGTAAATAGTAAACAATTGAATGTGTGTAATAAACTTTTTAGATAATAAAGTAGTAATATTAAGAGTTCATCCATATTATTATTTTAGACTTTCAAGTTCTTGAGTTAAATTTTTAATACATAACGTGGAAAAATACTTGCTGTGTTATCGAAGTATTTCTAATCCGCTTAAACGATTTTCGTACTATTTTTTTTTAAATAATTAGTACGAAAATTTTTTATCTAGCTGATACCGCGAACTTCGTTATCCATAGGAATAAACAATTAACCGGAAATATTCCCTTCATCCAATCAACCAAAGACTATTTAGCCAATAGAAATATAAAACGTTTTATTCATATTTTATGTATTTTTGAAAATATCTTAAATATTTCGAATAATACTTTCAAAACATATTATATATAATTAAAAAAACAATTTAAATAACAACTTCAAATTGAAATAAACATTATGTGTTATTATTACATACATATTATAATTAATAAGAATCTAAACGAGAATCAAGTTTTCCATATCAGATTTCACAGATATTATAATAATTATTATTTTTATCTCCTTCGAGGTGCAAGATAAATAATTAAATAACCTAATTATTTGTCACATTTTTGTTAACACTTACTTTTAAAATTATTATAATTTCTTTAATCTAGAAACGCTTTGTTATATTGATATTTGATATTATTAAAATCCCATAGTTATTTCATTTTCTAACGCGCGCAATAGATAACCACGATCAACTGCTTAGCTATTATTGTTGCGAATATACTCGTAAGACCCTGCGCTGGTACTAAAAGGTTATCAATTATCATACTTACTTATAATGCAAATGTTTAATAAAATATGGCTACTTATTATTCAATATTAAAAATAAAAATAACAAAACTAGTTTGTATCAATTCAGAAAAAGTGTAATCGAGAGTTACTTACTGCCTTTGCCTAACACAACTTCTAACTTTCAGGACGGATATCGGAAGGGAAATATCATCTCCCGGCTAATTTGGCAAAAAAATCGAATGGACACACAATGAGAAAAAGATGCAGAGTATGCTATAATAAAAGAAAAAAAAGGGTAAATGTGACGTATGGTTGTCCTGATTGTCCAGGATTCCCAGGACTTTGTTTACAAACATGTTTTAGGGAATTTCATAAATATTGAAATTGTGAAATTCTACAAAATTTTACAATCACATTTTAATAATTATTATAAGTCTTGAACTGAAGATCAAGAAAAAAACTCCACAAATTATAATATAAGATATAATTTAAGGTCTCACTTAACAAAAGTTGTAATAAACAATATTGTAAGTTAAGATATTAATTAAAATCTGCCGAAGTTAATATCATCTGTAGAGAATTGACAATAAAGCAACGGTCTTTTTATTCTTACCTTTCCGCTGATAATGAATGAAAATAGAGTGAGCGACTTAAATTTTATAGGAGATTTTAAAATTTGTTGTGTTGGTTTGAATCATATATTATTGGGGAATTCTAATTCCCTGCATCACATTTTGATTCTAAAAGTCAAGAGATCGTCTAGCCATGGAGGTAGTAATATTATGTTGTACTGGAGTCACCAAAATACAATGTATCAAAATGTTGGTTCCAGATTACTTCTTCATTCCATCCAAGTCAAGAAGTGGTGTACCCGGTGTTGGTCGGGTACTCTATTACGATGGTTATAAGTACTTCAAGAATAACCGTTCTCGCGGTATAAAATCAGTATGGTACTGCTGTAGAAGCAGGTGGAGGGAGAGGATTTGTCACGGCTCTGTTGTTGTAATAGGAGACGTTCCCGTCTACGTCAAGGCTCAGCATAACCATGATCGTATTTATAGCTCTTAAGAGGGAACGCGGGTGCAGTAGAATTTAAACGAAGAAACTAGTGCCACTTTATTTTTTCTTTTATTATAGCATACTCTGCGCCGGCACGTGTATTGTGATAGAGACAGATACAGTTAATCGAGGTAACGTAGTCCTCTGATTCCTCCTTCAAAATAGAGCCTATCTAATTTTTTAAAAATATCTTCAGGAAGAGTGAGTCTCTACCTCTGCTTTTTGATTTTATCTTAAAGATCTTTCAAATTTGTTTTATGGTCAGTGGATTGGCGGGGTACGGGGCATTAAATTTTTGCGATTTTTGAAGGGTCATATTATTTATTTATTAGAAATTTAGAAAAAAATCGAACGTAGAGGCATAGCTTTAACAGATCCCAATATTGAATAAAAAAAAAAAAAACATTTGTCTAGACTCATTGTCCAGGGAGTAAATTGGGGAATACGTTTGACTGGAAAAACAGTGTTAGCTTTCCCTCTTAACGCCCCTCTTTTTTGCGCTGGTTGAAAATAAATACCTAAATAACTATAATATTTAATATAACAATATACAACATATAAATAAAACAGTCTTTTATTTCCTTACTTTTTCTGGTAACTTTCTTTTGTTTTCCTATTAATATAGGTTTACTGGTAATGAAAATTGATTTTCAGAGCCAGTATTCCGAGTCACGAGTAAAGGTGCGCACGCTCTCTACATCGGGCCGTACAAGTATTACAAGAACAACCGAAGCAACGGAGCAAAGGCTACCTGGTTCTGTTCCGTAACCCGTCCCCCGCGGTGCCGGGCTTCTGTGGTGGTGGTAGACAACGTCGTCATGTTCAGCAAAGGCTTACACTCTCATTAGTAGTGACTCGACTCTCATAACTCGGAAATTGTTCAGAAAGGGCACGCTTTATGTGTGTATGTGTGTACTAGTACTATTCTCAAATCGATGAATTCTGTCCATAGCGGTCATTGATCCTCTGTCAAAAAATGTGTCATTTCATATTTTTCTATTCAAACCGTGATTGACAATGAAGTAACAGATGTGACAGGTGTTTCTAGTCTAAGGGCGTATCGTATTTTATATAAATTGGTATTACTTTGGAAGCTAATATCATGAGTATAATAAACAAAAATAGAAAATTTAAAACGGGGAAAGGAATGTTGATATACTGAAGATTATTGCTGTATTTTTATTATAACTTTGTGGCTTTCAAATTATGAGTTTATAAGGCTCTAAATACGGTGAATTACGGAATCTCATTAAGGAAAGGGCCTTAAATTGAATGTGTGTAATAAACTTTTTAGATAATAAAGTAGTAATATTCGGAGTTCATCCATATTATTATTTTAGACTTTCAAGTTCTTGAGTAAAATTTTTAAAACATAACGTGGAAAAATACTTGCTGTGTTATCGAAGTATTTCTAATCCGCTTAAAAGATTTTCGTACTATTTTTTTTTAAATATGTAATTAGTACGAAAAAATTTTATTTAGCTGATATCGCGAACTTCGTTATCCATAGGAATAAACTATTAACCGGAAATATTCCCTTTATCCAATCAACCAAAGACTATTTAGCCAATAGAAAAATAAAACGTTTTATTCATATTTTATGTATTTTTCGAAATATCTTAAATATTTCGAATAATAACTTTCAAAACATATTATATATAATTAAAAAAAAAAAACAATTTAAATAACAACTTCAAATTGAAATAAACATTATATGTGTTGATTATTATATACATAATATTATAATTAATTAGTATCTAAACGAGAATCAAGTTTTCCATATCCGATTTCACAGATATAATAATAATTATTTTTTTCTCCTTCGAGGTTCAAGATAAATAATTAAATAACCTAATTATTTGTCACATTTTTGTTAACACTTACTTTTAAATTTATTATAATTTCTTTAATCTAGAAACGATTTGTTATATTGATATTTGATAATATTAAAATCTCATAGTTATTTAATTTTCTAACGCGCGCAATAGATAACCACGATCAACTGCTTAGCTATTATTGTTGCGAAATGTTTATTATTGTTATCATACTTACTTATAATGCAAATATGTTTAATAAAATATGGTCACTTATTATTCAACATTAAAAATGTAAATAACAAAACTAGTTTGTATCGATTCAGAAAAAGTGTAATCGAGAGTTACTGCCTTTGCCTAACACAACTTCTAACTTCCAGGACGAATATCGGAAGGGAAATGTCATCTCCCGGCTAATTTGGCAAAAAAACTGAATGGACGCACACTGAGAAAAAGATGCAGAGTATGCTATAATAAAAGAAAAAAAAGGGTAAATGTGACGTATGGTTGTCCTGATTGTCCAGGATTCCCAGGACTTTGTTTACAAACATGTTTTAGGGAATTTCATAAATATTGAAATTATGAAATTCTACAAAATTTTACAATCACATTTTAAGGCCATCCCGCGAGCAAACGATCTTGACCATATATTTGACGCGTTGCCGAGATCGCACAAAAATCCTATTTTTAAAAGCTTTTATTTAACTTACTCTGTATGTATGTAAGTATGTGTGATACGGTGGAATTTTGGAACTTAATTTTGAAATAGATATATATAACCGATTGAGCTGAAATTTTGCATACGCGTTTAGTTTGGATGACAATGCACGATATGGTATGTGACATCACTCTAAATCCAATATGGCCGACCTAAGATGGCGAAATAATTATTTTCTATGCAGTCCTACAATATGGATATTAAATGAAAGGGCTTGTTGAGAGTAACTTGAAAACGAATGTAATTTCATTCTATATCCAACATGGCGGCTCATCCAAGATAGGAGAATAGTTATTTTTAATGCACTTCTGCAATATGAGTATCAAATGAAAGGGCTCATTGAAAGTAACTCGAAAACGAATGTAATGTCATTCTACATCCAATATGGCGGCTCATCCAAAATACGGAAATAGTTATTTTTAATGCACTTCTGCAATATGGGTATCAAATGAAAGGGCTTATTGAGAGTAAATCGGAAACGAATGTAATGTCATTCTATATCCAATATGGCAGCTTAGCCAAGATAGAGGAATAGTTTTTTTAAGCACTTGTGCAATATGGGTATCAAATAAAAGGGCTCATTGAGAGTAAATTGAAAAGTAATAGTCAAGTCGTGCTGTGTCGTGTTGTGACGTGTCATGTCGTGTCGTGTCGTGACGTGACGTGACGTTACGTGACGTGAAGTGACGTGTCGTGACGTGACGTTACGTGACGTGACGTGGCATGACGTGACGTGACGTTACGTGTCGTGTCGTGTCGTGACTTTACGTGACGTCACGTGACGTGACGTGAAATGACGTGACGTGACTTCAAGTCAAATCCAGCCGGGTTTCAGAAAATGCCCGGTTGAATCCGGTCACTTTTGTTAAATGAAATTTAACTTTTTAGTCATGCAGAAATAAACGGAATATAACAACTCGCTAAATATAGATTTTTCAATGGTCAAAGTCGAGTACGATTTCTTAAGGACTTAAGTTAATCAGATTCTAACAAATTCTTGAAACAAAACAAATTACTATCAAACAGACTAAGAAATCTAGCCAGAGATAACTAAAAAACAAAAAATAAATTATAAACAAAAAACTTTTTGAAAAAAAAGCTTAACAGATCCCAATATTGAATTAAAAAAAAAAAACATTTGGCTAGACGCATTGTCCAGGGAGTAAATTGGGGAATACATTTGACTGGAAAAACAGTGTTAGCGTTCCCTCTTAACGCCCACCTTTTTTTGCGCCGGTTGAAAATAAATACCTAAATAACTATAATATTTAATATTACAATATACAACATATAAATAAAACAGTCTTTTATTTCCTTACTTTTTCTGGTAACTTTCTTTTGTTTTCCCATTAATATAGATTTACTGGTAATGAAACTTGATTTTCAGAGCCAGTATTCCGAGTCACGAGTAAAGGTGCGCACGCTCTCTACATCGGGCCGTACAAGTATTACAAGAACAACCGAAGCAACGGAGCAAAGGCTACCTGGTTCTGTTCCGTAACCCGTCCCCCGCGGTGCCGGGCTTCTGTGGTGGTGGTAGACAACGTCGTCATGTTCAGCAAAGGCTTACACTCTCATTAGTAGTGACTCGACTCTCATAACTCGGAAATTGTTCAGAAAGGGCACGCTTTATGTGTGTATGTGTGTACTAGTACTATTCTCAAATCGACGAATTCTGTCCATAGCGGTCATTGATCCTCTGTCAAAAAATGTGTCATATTTCATATTTTTCTATTCAAACCGTGATTGACAATGAAGTGACAGATGTGACAGGTGTTTCTAGTCTATGGGCGTATCGTATTTTGCATACTCGATGTCAGCTGAGTATGACTCAAATTTTATGTGAGTAAGATTCAAATTTTATGCGTATCAATCACTTGGAAGTTGGAACTAATAAATAGTTGAAGATTATCATTCTGAGAGTTACCAAGAAGTTTTCCGATGAATCTATAACAGTATAATATGTCTTTATAAGAGTTCAATTTTTTTCTTAAGTTAACAGAATACATTGCGAGCATTTTACGTATATAGCTCCTAGACTAAAAAGATCAATGACGGCTGGTACCTTAAAATATTTTAACTATGATAATAATAATAACTCCCACACCGGTTTCGGTGACGGTGGCCGGCTTCATTGAAACCAGGCCAGTTACGCAGGAGTAATTTTATAGTGCCCAAGTGTGTGCGCAGTACACAAGAGCACTCTCTATGCCTTTTACTCTCAAAACCCAGTGGGACGGACGACCGACACGACTGGCGAGAGATCAGGCGCAGGACCGACTTTTTACATGCCCATCCGACGTATGGATCATCTTACTTGTCAGATAATCAGGTGATCAGCCTGCATTGTCCTAACCAAACTTGGAAGTAACATGTTTCCAACGCGGGAATCGAACCCACGACCTCCGTGCTAAGGGCGCTCTAAACCACTGGACCACGGAGGCGTTTTAACTATAGTAGATTAAGCGACAGACCTTTTTGATAAGGATTTAAGACTAAGATTTATTGATTTCCTGTCTGAGTGTGTGTGTATAATACGTAAACCGACTTCAATGCTGATTGCTTTGTTCCTGGAGCGCTTGAAAAGTTAAGACTGCATGGTAATTTCTATAGAAATGTTGAATTTTTTTTCTTAGTTTAGGATGTGAATAAAATAAAATATTAGGTATTAGATGATATTTGACGGCTTTATCTTCTAGACAGTGTATTTCAATGAAATAATCACAGGCACAAAAATAAATTAAAAAAAATTCTGATCACCAACATATTTCTTTGACAAGAGTCAAGACTAACTGCTAAACATAAAACAATATACTGCAACAAAAAAAAATCCTTTTTCATAGCTACATTATAACACAATGCAGAAAAAAGTTCCGCTAATCCAACAAGACCTACCTAACTGACTTAAAACAAGAGAACAACTTTTCCAGTACCTATATTCACAACCACGCGGTTCGGTAAGCCGGCGATCCAGATGGGCATATACCGGTTCAACCGCAACAACCGCAGCGTCGGCGCCCGCGCGCTGTGGACGTGCTGCCGCGTGGCGTCGGGCTGCAGAGCTACTATAACCACTATCGATGACGTCATCGTCAAGGAGAAGACCATTCATAACCACTAAGACTGGCCATAGACGGACCGCAAGTTACTATCGGGACCGACTGCTCTAGAGCGGTCGCGTTGAACGACTGTTTCGACCGCTCAAGAACTGCTCGAGCGGTCCGTGTATTGCGGATATGAATTTAGTATGGATACTGCAGATCGCTGTGCGGCAACCGCATCTTGCAGTCGGTCTCGACTGCAAGATGCGGTCCGTCTATTTCCGGCCTAAGCATCGACGAGGCTAGTTCTTAATAAAATATATGCTAAGATGTTTTTCCCGCATGTGTACATGAGTACGTATAATAGTAAATTAGTATGAAATGACTTGTTTAATAGGAAATGTTTGTGGGGTTGTAAACCAGCCTCCTAAAACTTTACTGAATTGCGGCATAACATAATATCACAGTAGTGCTTTCTATTTCTAATCATTATCACTAGGTGTAACTTAAGAATGCAACGATGAAATTTTACGTCTACTCACTTTATTTACTAAAAGTTTGTGTTTGTGTAAGTATTGTGCAACAAAACATACGTCATGACGTGGCAAAAAAAACATAGTTTTTATTTCCTTTTGCCATTTCATTAAATTTTATGTTTATTAGATTAAATAGTGTATTAGTTGTACAACGTTTTTTAGTTTCAAATTTTATGCGTATTGAAAGTGCTTTTGGCAAACAGTTTAAAAAAAATGTAGCAGGTGAGTAAAATACATATATTGTGGTATGTAAACTAAATATAGTACATCTTATACAAAGGAGAAATAATTATATTCATATAAAATGTTATTTTTTTAATAATTTAGCATCTTAGAATAAGATAGATTTTTAATAAAGAAAAATAATAGCGAAGTGTTTTATTAAGGAAATAAATCACAATGATGACATAGAGGGTAAAATCGGTTTTGCATCAAAAGAGTGGCAGCTATATAATGAAATTAACTGTCATGCGACTTTTAATGCATGAAGTTTGTGCTTCATGCGGATAACAGCTCTTATAATCCCACACAATTGCTATGGTTACTCTTATGACTTATGATGCTTAGGCAGAGGCTTCAGGCTTAAAGGAAATGATAAAAATACGTGAGCTGGTGTTTGAACATTATTGAAGCATTATACATTTTTGGGCTACCTGGATATAGATATAGATAGATAATATTATATACTTTTCAGAGCCAGTATTTGGACTTACCAGCAACGGAAAGCCTGTTCTCTATATCGGGCCATACAAGTATTACAAGAACAACCGAAGCAGCGGTGCAAAGGCTACCTGGTTTTGTTCTGTCCATCGTCACCCGCGGTGCCGGGCTTCTGTGGTGGTGGTGGACAACGTCGTCGTGTTCAACAAAGGCGTACACTCTCATTTATAAAGTCATTCTTTACCTCTGTTGCTAGTAGACCAAATATGAAAATTTAAAAAAAATAAAAAGTCATATATAATAAAATATCTTCAACTTTCACACGTTTTTGGTTTTTTATATAATTTAACAAAAAAAAAAAATGGGTAAAAACTTACCTGTTTAAAGGAAGATGCTGTTGATATATTTTAATATAGAAGTTACAATATAATATCATAGAAGTGACAAAGTCTATATAGTCTCTATTATTTAGATATAATTAAGGTTTATTACAACAATAGGAATCTCCAAATACCGTTAACACGAAACAATCTTCCACAGTAAGATTCGGGGTGTCCCAACGCGGCAACCCGGTGATAATGGTGGGGCCCCACAGGTTCAAACGCACATCCTCGTACGGCGAGAAGACCTGGTGGCATTGTGTCAAGCGGTCCCGCTGTGGCTGCTCCGCCAGCATCAGCATGGTCAACCACAGCATCTGCAAGTACAACATCCTCCACAACCACGCTTAGATACGACTGACTGTTGAGTGGTGGCCGCAAAAAGCATCCGACCGAGATAGACGGCATGCTCGGTCAGGCCGAAGCGCACTGACGTCATTACTGACGTTGCATAGGTCTTGCCGATCTCAGAAACTTCGATAGCGCGATGCAGGATTGTTCGTTGTATAGTCCGCTACGGGCTCATGAGCAAGGATAGTGCTCATGGTCTACTGTATAAGCCCTTCAAAATCGGCAACTACTTTATTGTAATTATAGCAATAAAACTTTGATTACATGTTATTTTTAAATAGTAATGGACTTCACTACGACTTAGAATATATTATTATAATAAATATTTAATCTGATACTGATCTCACAATTTTTGAAAATTTTCATTTATTGTTTAATTATTCTATTTAGAGTAATTTGTAGATAAGATTATGATATTTGTAGTTAATATTATGATATTATACCTATCACAATTTATGAGATATTAAGAATATATTGTTATACCCTATGTGTTTGTATTAATTGATATTAAATTTATGATAAGTTTTAAACTTATCAGAATCATATTATTGTTAATGTTGTGTATAATAAAAAAGTGAAACACTTGATAATTCCAATAAAAGTTTTAATTCCGGTTAGTTGATAAAAAAATTAATTATTTTGTACCTAAAATCTTTACTTTTAAACAAGAAAATCTTATTTTTTAACACACAATTGGTTTCTCGGCAACAACTGCAAGTATTTTCTAGAGTTTTTGTATGTCGGTGGTTTGAGGGAAAAAACGATACCTCACCTCAGGGTGCAACAAAACAAAGTAATAATACTTTAGGATTTGTATGTGTTCCTTATATAGAGTTCTACATTCTATGAGTTTTTTTCGTTTTTTCTGTTTTATGAACTCCGAGCATAGTTTATGCCACGCCAAGTGCATATGGTTTGCAATATGTTTGTTAATACGATATAGATGAAGAGGAAGTTACACAACTAAAATTATTTTACTCTATTAGAGAAAGTCCAAATGCATTAATAAAACTATCAATTAATTAAGTGTGCTATTGGTAGAGTGGAATTAAATAATTCATTCATTTAAAGCCGCCAATCCACCGCAGCGCACGGAGAGACTAAGCACGTGCGTCAAGCTTCCCTTGTAAGAAAATATATATGTGACTGTGTCCACTGCAACCCACGGACACGCTACGCACGAATTGACTCACGTAGCTTGCTCGAATACGGTGCACACGTAGCTCAACGCTGGCCACGCTACGCACGCTGTGCACGGGATACACGTAAGCGTGTACATAGTATTCAAAACTGTGCTGCGCTACAGTTGTACATAGACGTGGCCGTGTGCATAGCGTGTGCTGCTGGAAACGTTGACCCACGTAGTCAAACTAATAAATCCGTGCGCCGCGTGGCCGTGCACAGCGCTCCCCGCGGTGGAATGGCGGCTTTATAATAACTTTCTTATATTACCATTTTTTTTTCAAAACTAGCTTATGTCACAAATTATTTTAAACAACTGTGTAGAGCTTTCGGTAAAATTAGTTTGCCTATTTAATTATTGTATACTTAATTTTTTTAAGGTATGGAACCAATATTTACAACGACTCGGTACGGGAATCCGAGTATGATTATCGACAACTACCGTTTCTACAGACGGAGTGATAGCAATTCGTATAGGCACAGATGGGTCTGCATAAAAAAGGATCGCTTCTGTCGGGCCACCGCTATCACTATTGAGGGCAAGCTGGTCCGACTCAATAATATACATAATCACTAAATAGGCCTTTGACGACCCCTCATCTAGATACAAGCAAAAAATAAAATTTTTAATAACTTAATATAGTTTTTTAATTGATTGGTAACATAATTTAATAAAATTATAATCGAAATAATTAGTAGCAAATCAATTAATATTTAAGATCAAACAATTTTCCACATTTGCATTTTCTAGATTCGAAGAGAGAAGTCAAAATTGAACCTCTTTCGACTGAAGGAAGCACTGTTGCGAAAAGACTAAGATGTTTGAGTTCAGAAGAACAAACAGAAAATTTTAATTGTAACGCGGACGTATCATCTAGTAACACCACAGAGCGCAGCAACAAAAGAAAACAGTGCTACGTGAAAAAGTGCAGGAACAAAACATACAATCTGTGTTGCACTTGCAAGCAGCCTTTGTGTGGCTCCTGTAATGTCATCAAGGTGTTCAGATGTCAACTGTGTACATAAAATTCTAATAACCGCCTAGGAATATTTTATCACGTATCTTTTCACCTGACAAATATTATATCTACTATTGTTACGACCGTCCTTTACTTCTATTTGTATTTTCCAACCTCCTCCTTTTTTAAAGACGGTAAAATAGCTAAGAAAGTTATTACTTTTTGTGTTCGATGTAATGAATCCTTTTGTTTGCCCTGTTTTAATGCAAAACATCTCAAGTCATATTAAAATATACCTATATTTTACAATTACAAAAACTGCATCTTTCTTTCATTCCCATAACCAGTCGAGACACAAATTAAACTTTCTTTTATTGTGGCATGAGGCAGAACCGATTTCTTATATAGTTCAAAGTCCCCGAAAATACCTCATACGCACCGTCTGAAAGTCCAGAGTCCAAAAATTTACTCTGTAGCATAGTAACGTATTATAGAAAAGAAAGTGGATGACAAATTAACCACTCGATGCACAATAATTAAGGCCGTCTGTCATGATAATCCATGCACCATCGAAGAAATGTAGTGTCTAAACACACTATGCCGAATTTCCGCGGCGGAAGTTCGGCTTGATTACGGCAGCAATGTCAAACGCATACAATATAACGCGACAGAATTTCGGCATGGTGTGTCATCGATAATTTAAAATACATTGCAGGCGGAATCAAGCCCAACTTCTGCCGCGGAAATTCGACACACAGCGACACTTAATCATAGACTTGATGACAGACCTGCATCATTTGGTTGAGTTATGCCAATTCAATATTAGTCGTGGTCTGCCGACTGGGTTTGACTGGGATTACGTTGGTCCGCCATCTGCCTATGAATCGACTTCTCTGAAAGTACATACGTCATACAGTGCCCCCAAAACAGTTCTTGTTATTCCTGCATTACTGACACATTATTGTTTTTTTAGCATTTTTTGGCTACACGGGATCCGGGAAGAGGTGTTTGGACATCGGGAGCCAAAGGTTCACGGTCCACCAGAACGAGGGTGCGAAGATCAGGTGGAGATGCGTCAAGAAGACTTCCGGCTGTAGCGCCTTCGTCACCACCATAGATAATATTATTATAAGAGTTCGACCTATACATAATCATTGAGAGGAATAACTTTTGTTGATTTTTAGTTCTCCTTGTTAAAGAACTAAGTACTATATTTTTAGTATTGTCGACGCAATATTCAAGGCAGCACTGAAATCGCAAAGTTATGTCAAAATATTTGATACCTGAAGAGGTTCTATTGTAATAAGAGCTACTATTTTATTTATAAGACTAAGCGGGTGTTAGGTAGAAAAAATATTTGGTCCATATCACTCTGGCTTATAATATGGGTCGTGAAAAAATTTAGAAATTAAAAAATCATTGAACATTTAGATATTATTATGTACCTTATTTTTGTTATAGTTTCATTAATAGTGAGAAGGATTTTGAAGCATAAAATCATAAAATATTTTGTTGTCTATAGAAAAAAATGTAACAATTGCTGTGAAGATTTTTTATTAAGTCTTTCACTGTAAAAATATTAGATATTATTTTTAAGTATTTAAAAGATATTCGTTTTCGTATTTTAAATGTTATAAAGAGATTTTATTTAGTTTTCTTATTAAAGTTTACATTTTATGTTACGTTTCTAAACTTATACATTGTTCTATTTGGTTTTTTTTTACATTTTATTTGATTTCTTAAGAATATTAATATTTAGCTTATATTAATAATTCATAAACGTAGTTCAGTTGCGTCAGGCCTAGGTATATTTTCTTTTTTCTTATTGAATATTAAAACGTTTTTATTGTACCGCGGTGTCGTCATGAGATCAGCTCTAAACACTTTTTCTAGAGTTTACGAATTATTATAGATAGTAAAATATTAACGTGTTTACATTCCCCTACTGTTAATATTCAAAACATTTGTATTTTTAACTATATATATTTCATAGTATCTATTGAATATTTTATAAAGATTTACATTTCACTGTAAATAAAACAGAAGACTAAAAGATATTGTTGTTGTAAATAAATGTGTAAAAATTGAAACCTTTGTTCTCTGTCCCTACAGGACTACGATGACTGTATTGCTATTAAAAGTAATTAAAATTTATCTTTCGCTGAAAGTAAATGTTCTATCTAGAAATAATACTCGTCAGCGTCCGTCCCATATAATGTACCACCGAGGAAATAGCCTTCTGGCTAATGGTGGACCTACGTTGTTCGGTTGGGTTATGTCAAGTAATTGTAAGTTGTGATGACTGAGCTTGTCATTATATTACAATTTATGTAGGTCTGGCATCTGCCTATGAATTAATTTCTTTGATAGCACATACGGTCGAAAGTGCTATTTGAAAATCTGGTCGCAATAATGAAATCCAGAATCGTAAAGAGTATTCAGATTGCTCTCAGCGTGTAACATGTAATACATGTTACACGCTGAGAGCAATCTGAATACTCTTTACATCATCATTCATATAATCATCATTTTTTGTGTAGGCGCCTGCATATTGACGTCGAAGCGTGGTAACCGTATATTAGTGATAAAGGGCTGGAGGTTCCACAAGGATGCGTACAGAACCCAGCGAGGTACGTCCATCTGGCGCTGCTCCCGGAGGATAAGGGGCTGCAAGGTCATCGTCATTACAGACTCCCACCAAAACATCATACGAGTGAACAATGAACACAACCACGAAATGTTATCGTAGATCATAACATTTATATAATTTTTACTTTCATTACATTCATGATGTAAGTTGGTGTAAGTTTTGCTAAACTGTAATTTCAAGAATATTAATTATATAAAAATACATAAATCTATAAGTCTTCATCCTACTAATATCTAGAAATCATTATACTCTACTGGTAATAGTAAAATAATATGTACTAATAATTGTTGGATTGATTTTTCAGATCTGTGGTCGCGATTGGGGCAGGTAGAATTCTGGCCATCCAGTCACGGCAAGCAAGTGCTTGTGGTCATGGGAAACAAGTTCCATAGAGACTCGCATATCAATAAGAATGGGACCATGCTGTGGCGCTGCTTCCGACGAAGATTGGGAGGCTGCAAGGCCAAGATATACACATTAAACAATAGAATAATAGGGCACCAAGATTATCATAAT
Source organism: Cyaniris semiargus (assembly GCA_905187585.1). NCBI lineage: Eukaryota > Metazoa > Arthropoda > Insecta > Lepidoptera > Lycaenidae > Cyaniris > Cyaniris semiargus. The sequence goes on along the minus strand of LR994549.1, from coordinate 10,866,674 downwards.
CATTATTGATATCATTGCAAGGTTAAGCCAATTTAAAGTGATTCTCTAAGGGTAAATTTAGAAATAATGGTATTTGGATTATGAATTTGTAAGTGAAGATAATTTAGATAAATTGTATATTTAACACAAGACCCAACTATAAGTATTAAATGTTAAACATTTTTAAAATCTTTACATAGTGTAAGGTTAGTAAAGCAAAGAAACTAGAATATGAGTATTATACTCGTAATATTATAATATCTACTAATTTAGTGATTTTGAACTTGATTTCTGTTGAAATTCCTCAGTAAATTACTTAAAGTAAATCTGGGATCATAATGTGCATATTTTATTATATCAAAGTACTTTCATAAGCTGTTAATTGTATTATTGTTCAGAGAAAACAAAAAAAATCAGGTATGGCGGATTGAAGATATTTATTAACGCATGAAGATAAAGTTTTAAATACATTTACATACATGTAATAGTCAGCTCAAATTTTTAATTAAGATATTGTGTCAATAATTTAAGTATTATGAATAGAAAACAAGGAACTTACTCTAATTTTTTTCTATCAATGTATATTGTGATTATTTCAAAGTGATACTGTTAAGTCTTATCGAATTTTTAGACTGGATATTTATTGTTATTTTTAGCTTTATTCTTAAAGGTATATATAGGTGTATTTTTGTTATGTTACATTCTATTTTTAGAGTTTATTAATTTAGAAATGTTATTGTATGTATTAAATTGTACTGAGATATATATTATATGCCTAATATTTTATATCTCTATAAATAAAAATTATAATAATTTTTTATTTACTGAAAGGAATTAGTTATTTTTTGTAATAATGTCGCAAAGTAATACGATAATTACATTTTTGTAAAAACTAATCTAAAAGATAACTCCGAATAAAAAATAACTTTGCGTCTTCTACGTGGGACAATGTACTTTAAAAACACCAAACAAACTTTACAGGGTTACTAAAATCATTGATTTTTGCATTTATATGTTCTGTTTTAACAAAATTATAAATGAGCCTCTACTCTAAAATATAACTTGGAGTAAGTCAATGTTTTTGAGAAACTCAAGATCTAACTGAAAAACTCTTTTTCTTATAATTGGGAACATAATATAGGTATCAATTAGGTGTATCAATTCACATATTGGTGGATAAAGTGGGTTACTAACATTATTGAAATTTTTTATTTATAAATTGTTTAGTTATAAACTTAATGTTTTGAACGGTGTGGTCCCAGTGTGGCGTCCAGCTGATACGACATTTTTCGACAAAATGAAATCGAAAGCCAGCCAGTGGAATAGCCAGAACCATGTTCTTCATAATGTTGCAATATGTGTTGCCATTTGCTAGCTTTCGGGACTTGGTCTGTATGATGATCACCGAAGGACTCGTTAATCCCTGAGCTTCGTGGATTGTGAGGACGCGAGAGCCCGTTCCCGATCCATAGCCTGTATTAGTGAGGGCTGCTTTCTCCGCCTGTGTGTGTACAAGATACAGGGTATTTAGATCGGTTTTAGGTATTCTCGCTCCTGTATATTTCATTGGCTTTAGGGACCGAACAATTTCCTACAGTATTGAATTTTTTAATTGAATTACATACAGTATTGCTCTTGAAAGAGCAGAAATCCAGGACTGCCGGACCTTCCTAATTTTATAAAAGCTGATTGTTTTTTCTGGCTGCCCTGCGGATCTAAAATGGCCACTTTGGAGAATCATAATATTATGATTCATTTTTGAAAAATCGCAAAATGGCCACTTTGCGTGCAATTCATATGTCTAGTAATTCGCATTCAATGTGAAGAATAGACAACTTAAAATTTCTATAAACATAACTAGAAAGGAGATTTTTAAAAATAAATTGAACATAATAATAAAATCGGAAGATGTTTACTTCACCTCATACATCTAACAAAAGCTATTACTCAAAAGCTTTGTGATGAAAAATCATAAAAAGTTTTTGCAAATATGCTAACGTGATTTACTCGAAATTCGAAACTTGTAACTTCAATTTATCCACTTATGTCTTTAATTGGTCAATTTTAACTTAACATATTATTTTAGATATTGTAAATATAGATTGCTGGAATAGTAATAATAATTGTTTTTAACCCATCAATCCCCAAGCGGCACCCGGCTGCCGCATAACAATTGAAAATCTATTGTTTCTGCGATTCCCACGATCGAGGTATTACATAATACATTATAAAAATATGAGATATACGTCAATTTTAAATTGGAGTTTTATTTACTAACCTGATTTTACTTATACTTTTTAGTTGCGTTCAGCAGCTTGACTAAGTTATGATTTCAGGGATGCTGAATATAATTTTCGAGGATCGGGTTGCGATATACGAGGGTTACAAGTACCACAAGGACAAGCGCGGGAGGATGGATGGGAGCGCGGTGTGGCGGTGCTCGCGGCGCCGCAACCTCTTCTGCAGGGGCAAGCTGCTTGCCGACAGCAAGGGTTACGTGCTAACCGTCAGCGAACATTGCTCGGACTGTCCTTCGAATTGCTAAAGGGATAGAAGATAGCGCTGTTAACGGGCTTTTCCACTTCCCCAGTCAAAGACAGTCTCTTCCGATCAAACTTTGCTAATTTAATGCTGCGGAAAATATAATAGTTGTGTTTTCAATATAAAAATCTAGCTATTCTACAGTAATAATAATATTGTATTGTATAGAAATAACTATGCATTGTACCTACAATCTACATCTTTATATTTTTACTAATATGATTTTGCTAAATTATTATTATTAAAAACAATAATTGAAAATCTGATAATATTTTAAAATTAATTATTTAATATGTTTTGAGTAATTTTAATAATACCAGTTATGATTAAAGTTTCGAAGTTTCGAAGTTTACGGAGCGCCGCGTGTGAAACTTGTAAAGGGCTTCAATAAAAGTAGTCCATAGAACTTAATATTTGTATTATCAGTCCTTTACAAAGATAAACCATGAAATATGGAAACAAAGGAAAATCAAAGAAAAGAAAAGAAAGGAATCCACACGCGGCGCTCCAGCTGGTACAAGTACTCAGCCAGAGCGCGGAAGCGAAAAAGTCAATGTCAAAATGCACTAATTATGGCGCCTACGCCGGAAGCGCGGTGTTGCCACTTAACACATTACTTAAAATTGTTGCCACTTCACAGTGTGATACCAATATAATAATATGTAATTAATTTATAGTAGCAATATTCTAAATGTATGGTGGTAGAATAAAGGCTATTTTTATTTTATTTTATTTTATACCTACATCTAGTTAATGTTAATTGGAAGTCTATCATTTTACCTCCAGAATCTAGTGGCGCTGTAAATCAATGTATAACAACAACAACTACAAGCTGATTTCCGTAATTATTATTATTTAATACTTAACTTATTTTTGAATTAAACCTCTGTCTCTGAAATAAACGCGATTTACTGGGAACGTACTCGTATTCTCGTGTATCCGCCCCTCATCTGAGGGGCGGATACACGAGAATACATTCCCAGCAAATCTTCACAAAAGGTTCTTGAAAATCAAACACTGCTCCTTCCACTTTCGTTAAGCATTCGTTTACACTTTCTTCTTATTTACAGAAGCTCCGGTCAAATGCCGGAGGTCTTTGATCTACGACGGTTGGAAGTACTTCAGGGACCATCACGTTAATAAAGACGGCACGGTGATCTGGCGGTGTTCCCGGCGCCGGTTCAACGGCTGCAAGGGCAGAATGATCATACACGACAGGTCCACTTATATAGTGCAAACGTACGACCACCAACCGGACTGCATTCCGAAATTCTTAAAGAAAGCATACAAATAAAGACTGTCCACCGGACTGACTGTCTAGCTGCAGAGGATCTTGAGACACAGCCTGGATACATCCTGGATACGGACGGATATAGAGACGGATAGACATTAAAATGCTACTTTATGATGTAGGCTACCAATGATAAGGTCAGTGGTGGATGGTGGCTCATTTTAAGATAGTGAGTCATGAGAACCGTAATTTCATCTTATATTAGTCCGTAAGTTATTTTTAGAAATTTTGTGTTATATACCTACCTAAAATAAAACATTTGATTTGAAAATGATTTTCCATACAATTTTAATATTATAAATTATTATGGTGTTTATATTATTTACTACAATTCATTTGATGTTGCTTAGGCATTTTTTTCGAGACACCAGAGTCAATATCTCGAACTTAAGAACTGCAAGCACTTCCTCGAATGTTTTAACCATAGCAATGCTTCGGCACAACCAAACACCCTACAACAAGTCTCAACGTATTCACGTTCCAATTAAGCATTACGCGCCACTTAGTCGCTTTATGCTCTGCATTTGGAAAACACCGTGGATGGTACTTGCTAACACGTAAACATATTCGTTTGTCAATCCATCCTCTTACTTACAGATACTTCGCTAGTTATATGCCAGAAGTCTTTGTTCTACGAAGGTCGGAAGTACTTCAAGGACAAGCACATCAGAAAAGACGGCACGGTGATCTGGCGGTGTTCCCGGCGCCAGGTTCTCGGCTGCAAGGGCAAGCTCATCGCACACGGGAGCACGGTTTTACTCCACGTCTTCGAACACCACCCGGACTGCCTTCCGAATTTCTTAGAGTAATCAGAGTGCTTAAGACGGTCCTTTGATTAAAATCAATAATGAAAACAAATAAATACACATTAAAATCTATGCTACTGCATACACGATACCTAATACATTTGATTTGAAAATGATTTTCAATACAATTTAAATATTATAAATTATTATGGTGTTTATTATTTACTTCCTACAATAATTATTGATTTGATGTTGTTGATGTTTAGGCATTAGGCATTTTTTTCGAGACACCAGAGTCAATCTCTCGAACTCAAGAACAGCAAGCATTTCCTCGAATGTTTTAACCACAGCAATGCTTCGGAACAACCAAACACCCTCAAACAATAGTCTCAACGTCAACGTCAACGTATTCACGCTCCAATAGGGAACTGGGAACATGCAAATATAATATTTATGAAAATTTTGCTACTAAAATGTTAAAAAAATATAAAAGAACTGCAAGGATAATATTTTATAAAATATTGTTTTTTTTACAAAAAATACGAACTAAAAGTAACTTGAAACGGAACGGATTTCAAAACACCAATAAGCGTTCAGTGACGTCACGCCATCTGCTATCCCCGCATTCCATTTAGCATTAAAAGCGATCAAAATGCTCAAAATGCCTCCTATTTTGAGCGTTTTGATTGTTTTTAACGCTAAATGGAACGCGGGGCATGACAACTTTTTGAGAGGTACGATCAGGTGGGGCCCTTGTCAATAATTGTCAAACAGTAGTGACGTCATACAGACTAGATCCGTTTTGGCGCCAAAATTTAAATTGACAATTTTAAACCGCATTTTTGGCAGTAAATTCCAGTGTTTTAATTTTTTTAATATACTTGTGGTCTATTCTACATGGATTTCTTTAAAATAAACACAAAAATAAAAATATCGCATCTTCCCTATTAAGCATTAGTACACTTCGGCATTACGCGCCACTTAGTCGCTTTATGCTCTGCATTTGGAAAACACAGTGGATGGTACTTGCTAACACGTAAACATATTCGTTTGTCAATCCATCCTCTTACTTACAGATACTTCGCTAGTTATATGCCAGAAGTCTTTGTTCTACGAAGGTCGGAAGTACTTCAAGGACCAGCGCATCAGAAAAGACGGCACGATGTTCTGGCGGTGTTCCCGGCGCCAGGTTCTCGGCTGCAAGGGCAAGCTCATCGCACACGGGAGCACGGTTTTACTCCACGTCTTCGAACACCACCCGGACTGCCTTCTGAATTTCTTAGAGAAATCAGAGTGCTTAAGACCGTCCTTTGATTAAAAATCAATAATGAAAACAAATAAATACACATAAACGGATACGGAACGGATTTCAAAACACCAATCAGCGTTTAGTGACGTCACGTCATCTGCTATCCCCGCGTTCCATTTAGCATTAAAAACGATCAAAATGCTCAAAATGCCTCCTATTTTGAGCGTTTTGATCGTTTTTAACGCTAAATGGAACGCGGGGCATGAAAACTTTTTGAGAGGTACGATCAGGTGGGGCCATTGTCAATAATTGTCAAACAGTAGTGACGTCATACAGACTATAGATCCGTTTTGGCGCCAAAATTTAAATTGACAATTTTAAACCGCATTTTTGGCAGTAAATTCCAGTGTTTTTATTTTTTTAATATACTTGTAGTCTATTCTACATGGATTTCATTAAAATAAACACAAAAATAAAAATATCGCATCTTCTCTATTAAGCATTAGTACACTTCGGCATTACGCGCCACTTAGTAGCTTTATTCTCTGCATTTGGAAAACAGAGTGGATAATACTTGCTAACACGTAAACATATTCGTTTATCAATCCACCTTCTTACTTACAGATGCTTCGCTAGACAAATGCCAGAAGTCTTTGTTCTACGAAGGTTGGAAGTACTTCAAGGACAAGCACGTCAGAAAAGACGGCATGGTGATCTGGCGGTGTTCCCGGCGCCAGTTTCTCGGCTGCAAGGGCAAGCTCATCGCACACGAGAGCACAGTTATCCACGACTACCAACACCACCCGGACTGTATTCCGAAGTTCTTAGAGAAATCAGAGTGCTTCAGACCGTCCTTTGATTAAAAATCAATAATGAAAACAAATAAATACACATAAACGGATACGGAACGGATTTCAAAACACCAATCAGCGTTTAGTGACGTCACGTCATCTGCTATCCCCGCGTTCCATTTAGCATTAAAAACGATCAAAATGCTCAAAATGCCTCCTATTTTGAGCGTTTTGATCGTTTTTAACGCTAAATGGAACGCGGGGCATGAAAACTTTTTGAGAGGTACGATCAGGTGGGGCCATTGTCAATAATTGTCAAACAGTAGTGAGGTCATACAGACTATAGATCCGTTTTGGCGCCAAAATTTAAATTGACAATTTTAAACCGCATTTTTGGCAGTAAATTCCAGTGTTTTTATTTTTTTTAATATACTTGTAGTCTATTCTACATGGATTTCATTAAAATATACACAAAAATAAAAATATCGCATCTTCTCTATTAAGCATTAGTACACTTCGGCATTACGCGCCACTTAGTAGCTTTATTCTCTGCATTTGGAAAACAGAGTGGATAATACTTGCTAACACGTAAACATATTCGTTTATCAATCCACCTTCTTACTTACAGATGCTTCGCTAGACAAATGCCAGAAGTCTTTGTTCTACGAAGGTTGGAAGTACTTCAAGGACAAGCACGTCAGAAAAGACGGCATGGTGATCTGGCGGTGTTCCCGGCGCCAGTTTCTCGGCTGCAAGGGCAAGCTCATCGCACACGAGAGCACAGTTATCCACGACTACCAACACCACCCGGACTGTATTCCGAAGTTCTTAGAGAAATCAGAGTGCTTCAGACCGTCCTTTGATTAAAAATCAATAATGAAAACAAATAAATACACATAAACGGATACGGAACGGATTTCAAAACACCAATCAGCGTTTAGTGACGTCACGTCATCTGCTATCCCCGCGTTCCATTTAGCATTAAAAACGATCAAAATGCTCAAAATGCCTCCTATTTTGAGCGTTTTGATCGTTTTTAACGCTAAATGGAACGCGGGGCATGAAAACTTTTTGAGAGGTACGATCAGGTGGGGCCATTGTCAATAATTGTCAAACAGTAGTGACGTCATACAGACTATAGATCCGTTTTGGCGCCAAAATTTAAATTGACAATTTTAAACCGCATTTTTGGCAGTAAATTCCAGTGTTTTTATTTTTTTAATATACTTGTGGTCTATTCTACATGGATTTCATTAAAATAAACACAAAAATAAAAATATCGCATCTTCTCTATTAAGCATTAGTACACTTCGGCATTACGCGCCACTTAGTAGCTTTATTCTCTGCATTTGGAAAACAGAGTGGATAATACTTGCTAACACGTAAACATATTCGTTTATCAATCCACCTTCTTACTTACAGATGCTTCGCTAGACAAATGCCAGAAGTCTTTGTTCTACGAAGGTTGGAAGTACTTCAAGGACAAGCACGTCAGAAAAGACGGCATGGTGATCTGGCGGTGTTCCCGGCGCCAGTTTCTCGGCTGCAAGGGCAAGCTCATCGCACACGAGAGCACAGTTATCCACGACTACCAACACCACCCGGACTGTATTCCGAAGTTCTTAGAGAAATCAGAGTGCTTCAGACCGTCCTTTGATTAAAAATCAATAATGAAAACAAATAAATACACATAAACGGATACGGAACGGATTTCAAAACACCAATCAGCGTTTAGTGACGTCACGTCATCTGCTATCCCCGCGTTCCATTTAGCATTAAAAACGATCAAAATGCTCAAAATGCCTCCTATTTTGAGCGTTTTGATCGTTTTTAACGCTAAATGGAACGCGGGGCATGAAAACTTTTTGAGAGGTACGATCAGGTGGGGCCATTGTCAATAATTGTCAAACAGTAGTGACGTCATACAGACTATAGATCCGTTTTGGCGCCAAAATTTAAATTGACAATTTTAAACCGCATTTTTGGCAGTAAATTCCAGTGTTTTTATTTTTTTAATATACTTGTGGTCTATTCTACATGGATTTCATTAAAATAAACACAAAAATAAAAATATCGCATCTTCTCTATTAAGCATTAGTACACTTCGGCATTACGCGCCACTTAGTCGCTTTATTCTCTGCATTTGGAAAACAGAGTGGATAATACTTGCTAACACGTAAACATATTCGTTTATCAATCCACCTTCTTACTTACAGATGCTTCGCTAGACAAATGCCAGAAGTCTTTGTTCTACGAAGGTTGGAAGTACTTCAAGGACAAGCACGTCAGAAAAGACGGCATGGTGATCTGGCGGTGTTCCCGGCGCCAGTTTCTCGGCTGCAAGGGCAAGCTCATCGCACACGAGAGCACAGTTATCCACGACTACCAACACCACCCGGACTGTATTCCGAAGTTCTTAGAGTAATCAGAGTGCTTAAGACCGCCTTAATTAACAATTATTCACCTTTGATTAAAATCAATTTAACAATTATTCACCTTTGATTAAAGTCAATAATGAAAAGAAATTAAATTAAGAAATTTAAAAAAACCCCCGCCAAACAACTTTAAAAAGTATTGAAATAATATTTACTGACTTTAAGTTTAAATAATTCCTAAGTGTAAAGTAATATTTTAGTCCATAATTGTTGTCACGGTGTGTCGGGGGACCGCCAAGTTAACTACGACAACAGAGACTTTTGCATTTTGTATCGCTGATTGTCTCGATTCAGTTCACTGTGAACTGACCTTTAAACTAGTATGTAATGTGAAATCAAACATCTACATTAGCGGTCCCCCGAGTCCCCGACACACCTTGACAATAATTATGGACTAAAATATTACTTTACACTTAGGAATTATTTAAACTTAAAGTAAGTAAATATTATTTCATTACTTTTTAAAGTTGTTTAGCGGGGTTTTTTTTTAAATTTCTTTTTATTTTATGTTTTTTAAACTTGTGTTGGTTATAGTGCAGAATTGTTCCTATCAACAGGATCATATCCCAATGAATACGAGATCTATAAATATCCTCTTGGATGAGGCCGTCAATATGAGCCCAAACATGAAACCTCCACCCTGGGTTCATACGGAGCTCGGCTCCTATACAATCCAGGTGATGCTGCAGCAGCAGCATGAAAATATTTACTGCTTATCTACGTCTTATTGGTTGTCGCAATTAAAATGAGCCCAAATACGAAACCTCTGCTCTAAGTTGGTGAGGAGTTGGGTTATCCTATTGATTATCAGGTGATGCTGTAGCACCAGGGTGAACTTTCCATTAATATGTATATATTCATAAGTGTCACGAACCAGAATGCAAAATATAAAACCCAACAAACGATTGCAAGTTGCTAATTGGCCTATCACGAACCAGATAAACCGTGATATTTCAGCAATGAGCAGGCTGATGATGATGAACTAAGAACACTCTCGATCATGTCAGCTTTCAAACAAAAAAAAACTAGATCTAAATCGGTCCACCCGTTTGGATGCTACGATGCCACAGACAGACAGACAGACAGACCGACAGACAGACACGTCAAACTTATAACACCCCTCTTTTTGGTCGGGGGTTAATAAATACCAATTAAAATCTATGCTACTGCATACACTAAGTACTCGGGGAATCGAGACAGTAGCGGTCGTTGACTCCCTGTCAAAAAACTTGTCATTTTATATAAACCGCGATTGACAATGAAGTGTCAGATGCTCCTAGTCAGGGCGATATCGTATTTTGCATACTCGATGTGAACTGAATATTACCCGTGTTACCAAGAGGTTTTCCGATGAATCTTCATACTAATATTATAAAGCGGAAGAGTTTGTTTATTTGATTGTTTGAACGCGCTAATCTCAGAAACTACTGGTTCGATTCGGAAAATTCTTTCAGTGTTAGATAGCCCATTTATCGAGGAAGGCTACAGGCTATATTTTATCACGCTAAGACTAATAAGAGCGCAGAAATAGAGGAAAATGTGGAAAAAACGGGGGAAATTATTTAAAGGGCGTAATCTCACGAACTACTGGAGAAATTTTTATGTTATTTGGCACAGATAAGAAGTAGACCACGTGAAGGATCATTGGCTATTTTTTGTGGACTAATTGTCTGTGAAATATCTAATTTACGCGGGCGAAGCCGCGTGGAACGTCTAGTCTGTAATAATCTGTTTCTTTATAGAAAGTCAATTTTATTCTTAAACTAGACGTTCCGCGCGGCTTCGCCCGCGTAAATTAGATATTTCACAGACAAACCAGTCTACAAAAAATAGCCTATGATCCTTCACGTGGTCTGCTTCTTATCTGACCCAAATAACAGAAAAATTGCTCTAGTAGTTCGTGAGATAAGCCCTTTCAAATAATTTCCCCCGTTTTTTCCACATTTTCTTCTATTTCTTCGCTCCTATTAGTCTTAGCGTGATAAAATATAGCCTTCCTCGATAAACGGACTATCTAACACTGAAAAAATTTTTTTAATCGGACCAGTAGTTCCTGAGATTAGCGCGTTCAAACAAACAAACAAACAAACTAACAAACTGTTCCGCTTTATAATATTAGTATAGATATTCTAAATACAGTGCAAGAATTTTATATTTAGCGCCTAGACTAAAAAGGTCAATGACCGCTACTGCCTCATTTCGCCGAGTACAGTATAAATATTATTATCTGTTAAGTCTCTTTAAAATAATATGGCTTCTACAGACGAACGGACCCGGTACGAAGTGAAGATGACGTAGGCGAGTTTGACAGCTGTCAAACTCGCCTGCAGCTACTTCACTTCGTACGAATTTGACAGTTTTGACGGTTTGCAGCGGACCGTCAAATTCGACACGTGGGCTTAGTGCTGCCAATTTAACAAATATCTGCCTATATATAAGGAAAAATATTTATTAGTTAATAGAATCAGGCGTTACTATGCGGAAATCCATAGCTTAAAATTTAGTTTTTTATTATTTTTAGCAATATTCCGCGAAATAAACCTCAACCTTTAAGTAAATGAGTGAGTGTACGCATAGGCATGCGTACAGCACATCCCTCCTCTCCCACACTGCCTATACGTACACTCGCATGCAAGAACCTGCAAACATCACCACCACACAAGCAATAATGTTGGCAAATCCATGCAAGGCCCCTCACCACCATGCAGGTTGAAAACCTCGACGCGCGTTTCGCCCCAACACGTCCGTCAAGACAATCTTGACGGACGTTGTTCGTAGAGTCCACATCCTGAGGATGCTCCGGTGCTTGTCTCATAGTGAGACAAGAAAATTTTGCTTGGGGTACTTCCTTCCCATGGACACTCGCAGCATCAGAAGAGCTGCAGGTACGTTGCCGGCCTTTTAAGAGGGAATAGGGGAGGGTAGGGGAGGGAAAGGAAGGGAATAGGGTAGGGGATTGGGCCTCCGGTAAACTCACTCACTTGGCGAAACACAGCGCAAGCGCTGTTTCACGCTGGTTTTCTGTGAGAACGTGGTATTTCTCCGGTCGAGCCGGCCCATTCGTGCCGAAGCATGGCTCTCCCACGTATAGCAGGTGGGCGAAAAGTCCCTCTGGCGGTGCACCCGGAAGAACTACGGCTGCCGGAGCAGAATCTGGATCTGCCGAGACGTCATCGTCTCTTATCAGCATCAACATAACCATTCCTTGTTCTGACGACCCAATATTTCTACTGAAACTATATGATATATTCAATTATTGTAGGTATTGCGCGAAGATATGATATCCAGTTTGTGATTCAAATTTTATTTTGGTAGTTTGTCACCTCAGAAATTTTATAATAATATAAATATATAATACTGAACCAGTAATGTTAAATATGTATATAAAAAATGGTAAGCAGCTTGAGTTTCACTATTACAGTTAACGCTAGTTGTTCACTTGAAAATGTGATTAAAATTCCAATTAACCAGCATTTGTTAATTTTATTGTTTCAGAATATTTCTTTGTCACGAATAAAGGGGGCAGCAAAGTGCTAATATTGGGAGGAGAGAGGTTTAACAAGCAGGGAATGAGAGGATCAAAAATAAACTGGCGATGCACAAAGAGGAATCTTGGTTGCAGGTGCAGAGTCATTACGTTAGATAACAAAGTTGTACGGCTCCTGAATTCCCATACGCATTTTTAATTTAACTGGTTAAGATGGGCTAGGCAACCGTGTTTTGGATTATTTGTACCTCTTTAATAGATTAAAAAATCTCGTTATTGCAGAATTTACCTAATGTGCTAACCTATAAATTTTAAAAGTGCAATTCTATTATATAATATATTAAATTGGCTTCTAGCCGATTCAATCATATCTCTGAATTACTTGTAAATAATAAAATAATATAGAATATTTTCATTTTTATTTAAACAAATTGTTTTAGCCATAGCCAGAATTACGTTTAGAGGTTCAGAGTATTTGAAAGCAAAGGAGAAGTGAGCCAAAGTTATAAAAATACATATTTAAATAATCTTATTATTAAATAGATCACCAGCGTGTGAAGCGATCGTCTTTAAATTTTATTACTTGCTTATTATCATTTGTATGATTCTATTAATTAATATTATGTTGTTTTCTGAAAGATCTAAAAGTTCGATTGATTTGATTCACCGGCACTACGGCTTTGTACCTGATTTGTGTACAACACGCTTTCCGATACTATTAACTGTGTTTGATAAATTTATTCTTATTTGGATACGTCATTATTTATAAGTCATCAATTTTGTAATATTAAGAGTTATTCTGTATTAAATTGTCTTAATCATAAAAACGGTCAGTCATTTCATTGTTACAATGTAACAATCTTTTCAGTAAATTTCCACGTAGCGACTACAGTACACGGTAACCGAGTTCTAATTATAGGCAACAATCGGTATAACCTGCAGAAATCTCATGGGACCAGGGAGAACTGGAGGTGCACTAGGCGCAACAAGGGGTGCAAGAGCCAGGTGTGGACAATCGGTGGTCGAATAGTCAGCTTCTCCAACCGCCATTGTCATGGTCAACCTAAATCATAGAATTTAATCACCACGAGAGGTAAATTATCCTTCAAAAAGAGCATAGGACTGGATAATAATTAAATTAAGATTGATATTTTTTGCAGGCATTAAATGCTAAATCGTTTTCTTTAAATACTTGTGTTGTTAACTGTTTCTCTATTTTTTATTAATGTGTACGAATTTGATTAACAAAATGTTTTATTGCAATAAACTTTATTCGAGTTTCTAGGGTTTAGATTTTTTATGTAATCCTATGCTCAATTTTCGTTATTTATCCAAATCCATAAAATTTTGTCCAATTTAAATGAGTGTGTGGTAAGGATTGTCACAAATTCGTAACTTTATTTCAGGTATAAAATGTATTTCTAGCATGTTCCGGGTCAAGTTGACCGACGCGGAGAAGAAAAGGAGGCGACGGGAACAAAAAAAGTTGAGTATTCGCCGAGCCCGAGCAAAGCTAGATGCAGCAGCTCTTGAAGAGAGGCGTCGACAGGACAGAGAGCGGTATCAGCGGAGAAAACAAGCTTGGCTAATTAAAACGTTACTGGCCAAGACTTATTCAACCGTTACGTCCGAAGAGCCCTGATCTGTAGAGTGCAGACCCATACGGTGCCATAAAATATCGTAGTTAGTGACAAGCACTTGGACGCAAGTTTTTTTAATCGTCCCATTGAGTAAATAAAAGACGTGGAACGAACATTTCCTGAAATTTTATTTCATTGTTTACTCGAATACCAGCACTATATGTACTATCTACAAATCAATATGTAAACATGTTTTAATCCATTCCTGTGACAAAAAAATATTTCATCGAAGAGGTTTATGGAAGTTAGGAAACTCCTATCAGCACCCGTAGCATGGCTACAGTAGAAATACGAAAGTATAGACAAACAGCGGAGATAAACTGAAGGTACCGCTCCGATATTTACCGCGGCTAGCCGCGATCCATAAAAATTCAATTAAAATGCCACTTTATGACATACACTATAGTCCTAAAAATCCAAATAAAATCCTACTTTATGACGTAGACTTTTTTTTTAGTGTATGTCATAAAGTGGCATTTCAATTGAATTTTTGTGGATCGCGGCTAGCCGCGGTAAAGATCGGAGCGGTACCTTCAGTTTATCTCCGCTGTTTGTCTATACTTTCGTATTTCTACTGTAGCCATGCTACGGGTGCTGATAGGAGTTTCCTAACTTCCATAAACCTCTTCGATGAAATATTTTACATTTTTACATATAATCATAATATAGATTGCTGATTCAATATAACACCGAAAACATAAATCGGCTCTAAGTCAAATATTGATTTCAGTTGAACGTATACCTACCAAATCTAAGAGTATGCTCAGGATTAACGGTTACACATTCTCGGAGTACAAACCAATGTTTTGGTACTGTACGAGGAAGAAAAGTTCTAGGTGCAAGGCTAAAGCCCGTACGAATAAGAAGGGGATGCTCCGATTCCTGGAGGAAAACCACAACCACCACCCACCTAATTTCATTAATTTCAGAACGAGTAAACAGCATTAAAAACGCCCCAATTCTAAATCGATAACCCATACGTGTCAAGTATATTTTGTTAATTATTCTCGAAGTGTTTCTCGAGTGATGTTTTCAATCGTAAACAGTGTTATGTATACTGAAGCCTAACCACGCCTAACTGAAAATTTTCGTGCCTATAGTCTATACACATGTGTCATGTCACATGTGATACGTTAGTACGCAGTAATCAGTATCACATCATTAGGTAGTTATAATACTTAAAAATAAAAAATAAAATGTTTAAGTATTTATTTCTTCTGTAAAATATTATGCTATGTTTTCATGCTTACCGAGCCTCGGCAAGCGTCCACAAGCCACAAGCCTCACAAATCCCGCTTTGCATTCGGAAGTCGGTTTCACGCTCGTGAACGCGTCAGTGTATTACGTACATCCAAGCATGGCGGACACCGAACTTGTGTCGGCTATTAACATCTTTGGGATTCCAGATACTTTTCGGTTTGGTAATATTCCAAAAACGATAAATTCTCTTCGTTCGACCAACTACTAATTTTTAGGGTTCCGTACCCAAAGGGTAAAAACGGGACCCTATTACTGAGACTTCGATGTCTGTCTGTCTGTATGTCCGTCTGTCTGTCTGTCTGTCTCCAGGCTGTATCTCAAGAACCACTATAGCTAGACTTCTAAAATTTTCACAGATTGTGTATTTCTATTGTCGCTACAACAAAAAATACTAAAAACAAAATAAAATTAATATTTAAGGGGGGCTCCCATACAACAAACGTGATTTTTTGGCTTTTTTTGCTCGCTATCAATAATGGCAAAAGGTAGGGACATGAAATTTTCACAAAATCCCTATATATATATATATATATATATATATATATATATATATATATATATATATATATTTATTATTGAGTCAGAACTAGACGTGCGTTCGTCGCGAGATCACAGCGGCTACTAAGCGCGCGCCAACTTGAGAACGCGTCGCATACGTTTGCCGCAAATGCCCTTTGATCTGTGTCCAAAAACCGACACTACTCCCGATCGTATACAAGCGTCCGCAAGCTTACACAAGCCAAGCCATTTTATCTCTTTTCACGCTCGGGCTTGTGGAGGCTTGCCGAGGCTCGGCAAGCATGAAAACATAGCATTAAATGTACCTACAAAATAATTAGAATCTTTTTATTTGCTAAAGTCATAAAATTCCAAGATGCTCTGACATTTGATTAAAATAGTATTAAAAAAAAAACAATTTTTATTTATTCCCTTATTATATTATGTGCTGTATTTTCGAAAAGTTAATAGACTTCAGTTCACAGATGCTGTTGAAAGCATTTTGCATGATGGTCTTGTTGATTAAGCCCTATTTTACCTATTATTAATTTGTTGCAGTTTTACAGTTTTTAATTTCTTTCCAGAACTGGTCCACGCTCTGCTCCGCGCTCGCTTCTACAAGGAGTCGACGAATATTTTCATAGGCGGTCACAAGTTCTTCCGGCACTCGCGCTCGCTCGCCGGCAACCGCATCAGGTGGACCTGCGCCAAGAAGCACAAGCTCAAGTGTAAGGCTGCCGCTGTCACCATCGACGGCATGGTCGTGTCCACCAGCGGCATACACTCACATGCGTAGTGTGACATCATCGGGAAGAGTTGTATTTGCAATATTTTTACCATACTCCGTTTTGTTTTGTTTTGATCCACAACGATGTCAATACTATCTATGTTGATCCACATAAGAAAATATGGGTCACTATAATTGTAATTTCAACGCCACTTATTCATTTCGTACTTGATAGACTGTTGGATGGGCCACTGGGTTTTGTAGATCAAAATTAATCAGAACGAAGTATTGCATATTTATATGAGCAAATATATTCCACTAAGAAACTGTAGTTGTATACAAGTAACTTGTTTATTACCATGTCGTAAGATGAAAAATATTTGATTATTCAATGCATTTTTCTTAAATAAAAATATCATCATGTTACACAAAATTATAATTATTATAATGTGTGACACCGGAGTGAATTGTAGGATTATTTATTGGCTCTCTGGTCATTTAGTCGGTCACGACACAAAAGTCATACTTAGTGCAGTAAGTCTAAAGATCAAGTGAATTCTTAAATCCGTAAGTGAGACCAACAAGAACTATTGAGGTACTGTTTGGAACCCGACCGCACACGACATCAGCAGACGACGTGTTGCAGCGACACGTCTGGTTTCTATGACTTTTTATGAGAACTTCATGTCGCTAACTACGGAGGGAATTTCATACACACTGATAGAAACTTACAGTGTGACTGCTACACATGGTCTGTTTATGTTTCATGTCGCCCGCTTCCAACCGGTACCTTTACTCATCAAATTATTACTTCTTTAATGTAAGTATGCCAAAAATATTTTGAGGCACTGTTGAACAATGCTTTTAGATATGACTAACAATTTATTTGCTGCAATATTGCTTCCTCAACAATCACGACTGCATGCTTTTTAGGGTTCCGTAGCCAAACGGCAAAAAACGGAACCCTTATAGATTCGTCATGTCTGTCTGTCTGTCTGTCTGTCCGTATGTCACAGCCATTTTTCTCCGAAACTATAAGAGTTATACTATTGAAAATTGGTAAGTAGATGTCTGTGAACCGCATTAAGATTTTGATACAAAAATGGATTTTTTTTTAATTTTAGGGGTCCCCATAGTTACAACTGAAACAAAAAATTTTTTTTTTTCATCTAACCTATGCGTGTGGGGTATCTATGGATAGTTCTTCAAAAATCATATTGAGGTTTTTAATATAATTTTTTTCTAACCTGAATAGTTTGCGAGAGAGACTCTTCCAAAGTGGTAAAATGTGTGTCCCCCCCCTCTAACTTCTAAAGTAGGGGCATGATAAGTCTAAAAAAAATATATGATATACTTTACTATAAAAACTACTTACGAAAAATTGGTTTGAACAAAATCTAGCAAGTAGTTTTTTTTATACGTCATAAATGGTAAACATAATTTAACTTTTATTAAATCAACTGAAATATAAAAATAAATCAAAAACCTTTTAATTTCATAAAAATAAACCTTATTGCTGCTGCGGAACCCTTCATGGGCGTGTCCAACTCGCACTTGGCCGGTTTTTTTCATTTCGTAGTGTTCTTTGTAATTTTACTTTACGTACTTCATAAAACTATATTGTGGCCTTATCGTAAGTGATACTAAGAATTTTTTTATAATAATATTTTATAAGTTTAAGAATAATATAATTATGTAGCATTTGGATTTAGAATTGCTTCAAGTAGATTTTCCTTTCTTCTAGACATTAATGTTAGTCTTTTCTCTCGCTTGTTATAATAATACGATTCTTATTAGTGTAATGGTTATGCATAAAAGGTTTGGTTGTTGCGTGTGACATACCTAAGTTACAATTTCGTTAACGAAATCAGTTATTCTTTATCTCTTAATGATAACAATATTCCAATAGTTTTTACACTACAACTAAGTAATATTAACTAGATTAATAATAAGTAATAATAATAATCAGTTTTAGTGTTTGTGAATTGAATTCTTTATAATAACATAATATCTACGTTTGTAGTGGACTAGTAATTACATTCCAGATTGTAAGGGCCTGTTTAAGATATTCCATTAAGATGTCGGAAAAATTACCCAAAAATTTTATCTTTGCTTCATCATCATCCTACATCGACATAATGCGATAGAGACAAAACTGGTAAAATAGCTACTTGAAGGTAGTCTTTCCAAGCGTCTATACTCTATACTTATAGCGTCAGTGACGCCTCAGACGCCGCGTTACGGTCAATTCAAACCGCAACGCGACGCGTAGATGCATTTCTAAATTTGTATTGAATTGACAGACTTCAATTGCGTGAGACGTCAATTCAACACAAATTTAGAAATACATCTACGCGTCGCGTTGCGGTCTGAATTGACCCCGCGGCGTCTGTGACGTCACTGACGCTATAGACTGGGATGGCGTTCCCTAGAATTACATACATCTGCATAGTAGTTAGAACATCTATCAGTCGCTCCGATGTGGCGGCACAGTCGCGGTGACAGTGACACTATGGGCGCTCGCTTCGAAAGGCTACCTTTACACTTATCGAGGATTGTGAGACCGGCCCAAAGAGTTATATTTTTGTAATTAATGTGGCTACTAACACTGGCACACCTTTTATCTCTCTTTAGAAGTACCTGTTAATGTGTGTTTAATGTTTAGATGTTCTTTTTGAAGCGTTACCAAAAATCACTTTTGAATCAAAGCTTTTTGAAAAAGTTATTATGGTTTACCTTGGATAATTGTAAGAGTGTTATATGACGTTTAGTAATTTATTAATGTTAAAATATATTGTATAATCAAATACACAATTACATTATTATTTACAATGAGATACACTTTATTTATTTTTAAGCACAATTAATAAATATTGTTTGACACAATTGGTTTTTCGATAACCTTGTCTTAGTTAAAAATATTTTAAATTACATGCATAAAGTAGTGACCACAGGTCGCCATAAAACGCGTGTGGCCCGTGTGTGCAATCCTCAATATATTGCTTTTCTTCTCGTACAGTGTACGTTTTAACTTATTTTTAGATTTAATTACAAAACGTATGAGGTAGTGCAACCACGGCGATCTGGGCATTCTATGTTTGTTCCATTGTAGCTCCTCAACTGATCGGTAATAATCCGACATTGGAGAATTATCTGTTTCATATGGTTTCTTTTAGTTAGAGTTACCGCTTTTAAATTTTAAAAATCTTACTTTACAGGAGTCAAATACATAACCGTAGCAAATAGTAAGATTGCAATCGTAAACCAATACGCATTCGCCCAGTTCTACACGACCAAAGTCGGGGTTTGCTACCGCTGTTCCAACTACAAAAGGGGCTGCAAGGCCAAAGCTCTAATCCGGGACCAACGCGTGCTGCGTATGAGGGGCCAACACAGTCATGCACCGCAAAAGTTTCACCGGGATAGTTGCGGCCGGTATCACAGACTTTAGTAAACAGATAACCAATGAAATTATTTATAATGGTAATTAAATGTAATCTATGTTGAACATTATATTTAAATTCGTTTATTCTTTGGTGAACTTCGTATCACTTCCCTCCTGATATATTTTCCGTACAAACCTTCCTGGACTTCCACGAATATTTCAAGGCTGAAATAAGCCATGTCGGTTCAGTGGCTGTACCACGAAACCGTTTTGAGACTCAAACAATCGTACGAGAATGCCGCGTCCTACTCTAACAAACGAGAAATTACGTTGTTAGAGCAGGACACGGCATTCTTATCCGATTGTTTGAGTCTCAAAACAGTTTCGTAGTAGGCCTACAGCCTTTCTTTAGCGAGACTAACAAAATTTAAAATTTATTTTTTGTATAGATAAATATGGTTATTTGATTTCAGATGCTAATATTATTTTCTTGGGAAAGAAGAAGGTGGCCCTGGTGAATAAGTATACGTACAGCTTCCATCATGCCACGTCTGCGGGCAGCATGTGGCACTGCTCCCTCTACTACCGGGGCTGCAAGACCACGGTTTTGCTGGACAAGGACAGAGTGATATACGCGAGAGGGACGCACAATCACGCTCCACCAGAGGTGTACCGGGATGAAAACGGCAAGTATCATAAGTATAGAACTTGTGCGAAGCAATAACCTTGTAGTTTTCTCACAACGTTTTCCTTCGCCGTACAAGCTTAAAGGTCGTTGGTACACGGATTACACGCTACTTACTACCGTGGATCGATCCTGCCTGCACCCTTTACAGTGTAACTAAAAGAAAAGAAAAATAGATTTAGCTATAATTGCGGAATACTTGTATTGAGTAAAGTTCAAAGTTATTTATAACCTTGTTAAATAAACGTAATAATTAATATTATATTATTACGACAGTTTTATGAATGTTTGTTACTGTTAACAATAAAATTAATTTTGGAAATTGAGAGTTGATAGTTGATACAATACGTCCAGTAGTAAGTAGATAAAAATTGTATTATAATGTTATTAAAAAATATAAATATTTAACAGTGTTTAAATTTTCCTATCACTAAATTGTTGAAGATCCTATCATTGGTTCATAGTTTCTCGTTACTTAACGTGTGACAAAAAAGTTTTTAATCACATAGCATTATCCATTCCTACACATATTCCTACACATTGGACCGACACATTGAGCCAGCATATTGGGCCAACGTGTAGAGTACGGTATGTCGTTCCCAATTAATAGATTTATAGGCCTCTATACGTTGGCCCTATGTACGGGCTCCATGCGTTGGCCCAATTTGTACAGTAGGCTTATCGATTGAACAAAACAAATTATTTCAGAATTTGTTATCACACAGATCGCGAAAAGGCAAGTTGCCATAATAAACAACTACACTTATTACTATCACCACCCGTACTTGCAAGCGGGCTCAGCCTGGTATTGCTCGGATGAGAAGAAAGTGAGTGCAAGGCCAGAGCCCTCATCAAGGACAGTGACCTCTTGTGGGTCTATGGGTAATGGGACACATACACATGCCCCTCCTTCGTTGTATCCTGACATTGACGATGAATATTACATCAAGGACCGACCGTCTAAAAGATCGTCAATTTTTATGAAAATTTTAATGATTTATAGCCAATAATTTGAATCAATCTACACGACTAAAATATTATGTTTATAATATATTTATAAATTAAGAATAATAGGCTAACAAAAAATATATTATTTTTCTGTTTCATTTTTTCTATTGTAATTTATAACCCAGTCTGTCAGTGGGAATGAGACCACTGACAGACTGGGTTATAAATTACTATTATCATGAAAATTAAGACTATACACAAGCAATTCGAATTTTGTTGATACGATAAAATTATTTCATTAACAAAATAAAGTAAAAAGATATTTGTTAATATGCCGAACTGGTACGAAAATAACATAACAATCTTGATTTATTTACGTAATATTTTAATTTTAAGGAATATCAAGTACTTATCTTTGTTTTTGATTTCAAATACCAAATTCTATTTCGTAATTATAAAATCAAGCATTATATGTGTTTTACAATGCTTTAATTCAAATAGAATTTAGTCTAAGTTAGCTTTAAGAATTTGTTTTAAATTTTAGTTGCAACATTTTCAACGTCTCTTCGTGGTCAGCCGGTTATAGAGTTCGGTGGGAACAGGTATTTGAAGGACTACGAGGTAGGGTTGAAAACAAGATGGCGGTGCTCCAAGCGGACCTACGGGTGTAAAGTCTCCATTACTACGATGGATGACCTCATTATAAAGGAAATTGGGTACCACAATCACATGTAAATTATGAAAAAATCTGTTATAAAAAATCGACTGGTTTATTAAAATTTTTCATGTTTATTAAAATTAAAACAAAAACGTCCTTATTTATTTTTAACAAATCCCTTGCAACAATTCGGCAAAAATAATAAAACTTTTAATCTATCCATAGAAAAAGTCAGCCAGGGTTTAAATTTTCTGTTTTTTTAGAGTAACATATGAAGAGTATAAATTACACTGAAGTTCGGAAGAGCAAATGCTTAAATATTTTTTTATTATTCCAGGAGAATTAATCACTACCCGATGCGGGGGTCAGGCGTTTTTGTTCCAAGGGTACGTGTACAACAGAGCTAAGCCGCTGAAGAGTCTGAGGGACCAGGTGGCTTGGTACTGCTGCAACTACGCCAAGGGCTGCAAGATCAGGATCCGCACGACGGAGGAGACTAGAGTCATCAGCTGCAGTGGGGTTCACGACCATCCTCCACCGACGCTGCACAAATCCTCGAAAGGACGGTTTTTCATAACATGCAGAACGGAATACCCAAAAGATGACTTTATAAGTACATTTTAAGATTACATAAGAATCGTCTGAGCCGGCTCATTCGCTTAAATTCACTATGAATTGTAAATAGTTTGGACGGCTATAATGCTACCAATTAAAATGTTTGTACAGTTTCTACATTATAATAAAATATATACTCGTATGTATGTTAAGTATTCGCTATTAAAAGAAACGCAATGACATGTATTACTTTTGTTGACTGTCGATTGTTTTACATAATTAAAATTTAGTTTAAGTAATAAGTGTTGATATAATACATTATAAACTAAATATACCAAGACAAATCCTGCAATTTTTTTCAGACAAAATCATGTAATATGTTAATTGTTATTTTTAAGTTTATTGATTGAATAATAAAGCATGATTTACAACATAAAATAACATGCAAATACTTGCGTATACAAATGAATTAACTTATGTTTTACGATTTTTTTAATTCATATTAAAATCCAATCCAACCTTAGGGCCAAGTGCCAACACGGGCGGATGCGGACGCGGGCGCGGGCGCACGCGTCGGATGACCGTCGCGGGCCACGAATCCGCGAGCGGGCACCCGTCGCGTGCGCCCATCTCAGGGCCAACGCTAAAACACGGGCGGATGCGGGCGCCTGCGCTGCCCATACTATTTTTCATTATACACACGGCGCGGGCGAACGTTTTTCGCAGTCGACGTTATTTCCGTTGACGTCTTTTTGCCAAATAATAAATTAGTACATAATCCATGGTAATCTTCTCGACACAACTGTGCACGCTCGAGATAAAAATTATACTAGCAGGGCTAAGGGCCAATGCTAAAACACGGGCGGATGCGGGCGCGGGCGCACGTGTCGGAAGACCGCCGCGGGCCACGAATCCGCGAGTGGGCGCCCGCCGCGTGCGCCCATCTCATTTAGCGCTGCTAGTATAATTTTAGCGTATCGTTATCTCGAGCGTGTACAGTAATTGTGTCGAGTAGATTACCATGGCGAAACTAATTTATAATTTGGCAAAAAGACGTCAACGCAAACAACGTCGAAAGCGAAATGCGTGCGCCCGCGCCGTGTGCCCGCCATCCGCCGCGCGTGTGACAGTCCGTCGCCCGCGTCTGCGCTCCGTCGCATGCGCCTTCGCTGCCCATACTATTTTTCATTATACACACGCGAGCGTGCGCCCGCGCAAGTTTTAGCGTTGGCCCTAAATGAGATGGGCGCACGCGACGGATACTTACCCACTCGCGGATTCGTGGCCCGCGGCGGTCTTCCGACGCGTGCGCCCGCGCCCGCATCCGCCTCTGTTTTAGCGTTGGCTCTTAGCGCTACTAGTATAATTTTATCTCGAGCGTGCCCGCTCGCGTATTCGTGGCCCGCGGCAGTCTTCCGACGCGTGCGCCCTCGCCCGCATCCGCCCGTGTTTTAGCGTTTGACCTTAGGGCCAACGCTAAAACTCGCGCGGGCGCACGCTCGCGTGTGTATAAACGAAAAATATGTAGTATGGGCAGCGCAGGTGCGTGCGACGGAGCGCGGACGCGGGCCCCATACTATTTTTCATTTATACACACGCGAGCGTGCGCCCGCGTGAGCTTTAGCGGGCGCGCTTATACCTACATAGAGGTATGTAGGTACTAGGTCGTAACCTATGTAATAAACGAGTTTCCGCCTAACCTAGTAGTGGGCAATATTCAGTAGAAATATGAAGCTCGTATCCTCACAGGTTTTCCATTTTACAGGTGTACTGATCCAGTTCCACCACGGTCAGCGGGCTCTGTTGCTGGACGGGTTCCTGTTCAACCGTCAAAGTTGTACGAAGAAGGGTCACCGTTGGTACTGCTCGCAGTACCACGCCGGTTGCAAGGTCTCCGTGCATACCAACCTCGAGCTAATTCTGCTGGAGATGCACGGGGAGCATACGCATCCCAAACCCCACATCAAGCGTATGTCCAACGGACAATATGTGAGAACTTCCTTCCGACCTTCTTCATTTGGGCCATAATTGCGAAACTGTCAGCATTGCCGTCAGCTCATGGGATTACGTGGAGAAGCATCATATCATGTCAAAAGAACGTCAAGCGACTGACTTTGTAGTTTTGACCAATCAGGTTGGCTTTATATTACGCGAAATATTATTTTGTAGTTTGATATGATTTGATATTATGATCAACGAGGAGTTGCGGTAATGTTGTTTTAAATTAGTTAAATTGGGGTACCGATTTTAGAAAGCATTGATTGTTTAAAGTAGAGTTTATAGTAAGTAATGAATTGTATGACTTCTTA
Organism: Cyaniris semiargus; assembly: GCA_905187585.1. Lineage (NCBI taxonomy): Eukaryota > Metazoa > Arthropoda > Insecta > Lepidoptera > Lycaenidae > Cyaniris > Cyaniris semiargus. The sequence continues at coordinate 10,841,490 of LR994549.1, read as the reverse complement.
TTTTTTACTGAAAATATATTTTCAACTTAAAAATTATAATATTATTTACAAAATATCGAATCTTGTTTCTTATCGTAATTGAATGAAAATATGTTGAGATTATTTTATAGTACAGGCATAGTGACATACATTTCAATTTGCAGGAGTGATGATACAGTTCTACAAAGGTCAGCAGGCTCTGATGCTGGACGGGTTTACGTACAACCGCGAGATGCGGTCTCGGCATGGATGCCGCAGGTGGTACTGCTCGCGGTACCACGCCGGCTGCAAGGTCACGCTGGTCACCGACCCTGACCTGCTGCTGCTGGAGATGAGGGAGGAGCATAACCACACCAGACCCACGCTATACCAAACTGCTGACGGATCTTACACCAAGTGAAGGTCCCGGCACGGATGCCGAAGGTGGTACTGCTCGCGGTACCACGCCGGCTGCAAGGTCACGGTGGTCACCGACCCTGACCTGCTGCTGCTGGAGATGAGGGGGGAGCATAACCACACCAGACCCACGCTCTACCAAACTGCCGACGGATCTTTTACCAAGTAAAGGTCCCGGCACGGATGCCGCAGGTGGTACTCCTTGCGGTACCACGCCGGCTGCAAGGTCACGCTGGTCACCGACCTATGACCTCTGCTGCTGGAGATGAGGGAGGAGCACAACCACACCAGACCCACGCTCTACCAAACTGCTGACGGATCTTATACCAAGTGAAGCGTGCTACTGCAAAGAACGACTTTTCTTTCCTTAATCGAGGAATTTACAGCATATTAGCCCTAAAATAGAGGACTTTTGTTAGATTAGGTCACTTATATGCCCCATCCTCCGTTCCGCTCCGCCGGCGTAGGACGGGAGTGCGGAGGCGTCGTTACGCGAACCTCCAAACAATTCCGTCTAATCCGGGGCTCCGGGTAAGGATGGGAACCTGCCCGGCTTAGCTAGTCCCGGCGCCAAGGGGAACGCTTCAGTTTGCCGAAGTATTCCCTTATTTTGGTGGAAGTCCGGTCCCTTATGAGGTTGACCAGCCGGTTGTGCAGGGAGTCCTGTGTTAGACAGATCCAGGACATCCCTCCGTATACGGCTGAAGGCAAACCGCAGGTGGTTTTAGTGGGTAAGCCTCACCGTTCTCACCGGGAGTCCCACATACCCCCGGGGTGCTTCAGCTTAACTGAGGCACATCCCCAACCTGGGGCACCCATAAAGGGTTTTTCCCCTGCGCACCAAAAAAGAACAAAAGGTCACTTATATGCATAGTGACCGACTTGAGTGAAAATTGTAACTGACTGTAGACTTTGTGGTACCTACTTATTCTTTTTTTCAGTATTTTTATATAAGACCTTTTATATCTTTTGTCGCATGCATGTGCTAAATGTAATAAATAAATTATATAACATATTAATATATTTCGTTTTTTGATTATTTTTCCTTATAGCATAATCAACATAAATATCTGATAGGAAGATTTTTAATATTATTATAGGTATCTGGTGTGGTAAAAGGGGAAACCTTTTATAGTACCTACTAAGGTTTAATAAAAACTGTGCATGTCCTTTTAGCTGCTTTCGTGAAAACTTGCCACGGGAACGATGCAATAGCTATTGGAGGTTACAGGTTCTTAAAGGCCTACACGAAGAATTCGATAACAAAATGGCGCTGTATCAAAAAAAATTCGAAATGTCTGGCTACACTCACCACTTTAGACAATGCAATTGTTAAAAGTGATAACTGGCATAATCACTAAAAGTATATTAATAGGTGCAAATAAAATCTAGTTACCGGATAGAGAAAGATTTTGGAAAGGGCTTGTAATTGCTACTTGTCTGTACACGGGTAAGTCCCGTATTGGATGGTTACGTAACAGTCACATAACAGTCGTTTTCCCATCTATTTTATTGTTCGTGCGATTTGGGCATAATATATGGATTTTTTGTCCATCTCTTACCCTGCCTCTCTCAGCCGTGTACGAAAACATGGCTTTCTCGGTGTTATGTGGTGTTACAGTTGCTGACTTATAAAAACAAAATGTCGTTAAAATCGTGCACGAATGAAATGTAATCTATTTTAAGAATTTCTCCCTATTCGGTGACTTGTGTTATGTGTATTAACTGGCAAGGGGTAAACAAAATCATAGATGTCTTCTATATTTTCCTAGAAAAATATAACTCTACCTATAGTTCTACTTAATGAAATTATTGTTTTGACTTTTGTTAAATATGATACTAATTAGTACTGTTAATTTTTTTGGAGATACGAAACAATTTTTGTAAGGTTTTGACTAATTATGTTAATAAAAATATAAAAGTATTGCGACTTTATTATTTTGCGAATCTGTCAGTATTTTAAAATGAAACGTAAGATACTTACCTAATTCTTTAAAAAAATACCCAAAGTTCTTAAGCTTTTGAGTCTATGTATGTAATCCGAATTGCGATCCATTAATTTTAACCTTGTGATTCATATTACTTCTCATGTTGGCATTAATATTGTTCTACGAGAAAACAACATTGAACATTGAACCGTCACTCGTCAGTAAGTTCTGTAATAGACATAATATCATTATCAATTTTTTTAAGTACCCTCGTGGCGGCTGAACTACTGGTTCAACTTTAACAAATGTGGTGTCAATAGATAAGTCATGATGCCTAGGTTAACATCTAAGGCTATATATTTTTTTAAATTTGTGTTTACTAAGAGCCATGCCACACGATGCGGTGCGGCGGGCGGCGCGGCGGTGCGCGGTTTCCTACATATAATTAAGAAATTTAAAAAAAAACCCGCCAAACAGCTTTTTTTTTTATGAAATAAGGGGGCAAACGAGCAAACGGGTCACCTGATGGAAAGCAACTTCCGTCGCCCATGGACACTCGCAGCATCAGAAGAGCTGCAGGTGCGTTGCCGGCCTTTTAAGAGGGAATAGGGTAATAGGGGAGGGTAGGGATGGGAAGAGAAGGGAATAGGGGAGGGAAAGGAAGGGAATAGGGTAGGGGATTTGGCCTCCGGTAAACTCACTCACTCGGCGAAACACAGCGCAAGCGCTGTTTCACGGCGGTTTTCTGTGAGAACGTGGTATTTCTCCGGTCGAGCCGGCCCATTCGTGCCGAAGCATGGCTCTCCCACGTATATGTGGGAGAGCCATGCTTCGGCACGAATAGGCCGGCTTGTCGACACGGTGGTCCCCCGACACGGTGTGTTAACTACAACAGCGTCTTTCGCATTTTGTATCGCTGATTGTCTCGATTCAGTTCGTTGTGAACTGACCTTTAAACTATAATGTTATGTGAAATCAAACATCTACATTAGCTGTCCCCCGACACACTTTGACAACAATTATGGACTAAAATATTACTTTACACTTAGGAATTATTTAAACTTAAAGTCAGTAAATATTATTTCATTACTTTTTAAAGCTGTTGTTTGGTGGGGGTTTTTTTAAATTTCTTAATTTAATTTAATTTTATGCTTTTTAAACTTGTGTTGGTTATAGTGCAGAATTGTTCCTATCAACAGGATCATATCCCAATGAATACGACCTATAAATATCCTCTTGTATGAGGCCGTCAATATGAGCCCAAACATGAAACCTCCACCCTGGGTTCATACGGAGCTCGGCTCCTATACAATCCAGGTGATGCTGCAGCAGCAGCATGCAAGTATTTACTGCTTATATACGTCATATTGGTTGTCGCAATTAAAATGAGCCCAAACACGAAACCTCTGCTCTAAGTTGGTGAGGAGTTGGGTATCCTATTGATTACCAGGTGATGCTGCAGAACCAGGTCAATTTTCCATTAATATGTATATATTCAAGTGTCACGAACCAAAATTCAAAATATAAAACCCATCAAACGACTGCAAGTTGCTAATCGGCCTATCACGAACTAGATAAACCGTGATATTTCAGCAATGAGCGGGCTGATGATGATGAACTATAGCTAAGAACACTCTCAATTATGTCAGCTTTCAAACAAAAAAAATTAGATCAAAATCGGTCCACCCTTTTGGATGCTACGATGCCACAGACAGACAGACAGACAGACAGACAGACAGACAGACAGACAGACAGACAGACAGACAGACCGACAGACAGACACCCCCCTTTTTGGTCGGGGGTTAAAAATATATGGTATGGCACACGGCGCGCGGCGCCGTCCGGTGCGCTTCGGCGCTGCACCGGAATCGAGACGAGGCGGAGAGGGGTACAGTATTGCAAAACGTTGCGGCATCGCACTCATCGTGTGGCCGGTAGTCCGGCGAGATGACCTCCGGCGCGGCGCCGCACCGCGTCGTGTGGCATGGCTGTGGGCGAAGCCAAACGAGCGTAATTTGTGAGTTGTGAGTCGCAGAATTTCGGTTCGGCAGAATTCTGCTGTATTCAGTTTCATACAAAAGTCCCGTTTGATTCACACGAGCGTAATTTTGTGAGTCATGATATTTTGTATGAAAAGATATTTACGCGGCAGAAATTCTGCGACTCACAACTCACAAATTACGCCCGTTTGGCTTCACCCTAAGTGGTAGGGTTACAGTTTTTCAAACTTGTTTCAGTGCGCTTCGTCCGCAATAGATTCGGCAAGGACCTAGCTTTGCTCGGCGGGTTCACTTACTACTGCGCGTCCCTCAACATAAAGACCTCGATCTGGCGATGCACGCGTTGGGGCTCGTGCAAGGCCAGGTTTATCCTGAACGAGGCCGGGAGCTTCAATACTGCCAACCTGAACCACGGCCACGTGAAGCCAACTTACATCATCAAAAATGGCATTTACATAAAAATTTAATCACACAAGTCTCTGACGAAGGAGTGTATCTAATACTTAACGGCGCTGAAAGTAGGAGTACGGAGTACTTAAAAAACCGGCCAAGTGCATGTCGGGCCACGTGCAATATAGGGTTCCGTAGTACCGCTAGTTATAGATAATTTTTGTATTGTCGATGAATGTACATTTATAACATGTTTTACACTACTAACAACATCGTCTCAGTTACGTTTAAAGGAATTTAAACGAAAAGTTCCTTAAATACTTTTTTGTTTAGCTGTTTAGCTGGTAGAAGGGGGGGACACTGGACTCTAACGATTTATCCCTAAATCGGAAAATGGTCTATGAATACTCATAATATGTTTAAAAAACCTATCCAACGACACCCCACACAATGGGGTGGCCGCGATATTTTAAACGAAATTTTTATCACTATTTTTCACTTCTTGTACTTCTTATACATATCTATACTTCTTGTATGTATACCATTAAATATGCCCTTCAGATCGATCTGAAGGGCATATTTAATGGTTATTTTATTATTACTGATACCTATGTATTTTATTACCTACTCGAAGATTTATTGGAATCACAAATTATTTTAAAAGTTTTATTTATGAAATACTGTTTAAGGCTTTGTGACGAAATGTGAACTGTCAACCTAAGTTATACCGAGGTTAAACTAGGGCGGGGGTTGGTATAACGGTGGTATAACGTTTATATGGGAGTTACACCAACCTTATACTGGGTTTAAGTTATACCTTGTTTATGAGTCGCGATTTTGCTTATTCTAAGTTTATTCTGAGTATAACTTTTATACTCGGTTTATAAGTAACACAGTTACACCCGTATTCTTAGTTGTTCCCTCAAACCCGCTTTGACTCAATCTCAACGAAGGTGTCCTTAATGAATTCCTCAAATTTGGTATTCTTAAACGTAACTTCTACCTCAACGAATTACTCCCTGAGTGGAGGTGGAGGTGGAGGTATGACGTCACAGAAATTATTTTTTTAGTGTCAACACCGATGGAAATCGACCCCAATTTGACAGATTGTGAACTCCTCGTTTTAAAAAAATATAATGTCAGTGCCATTGTCAAATGTCACATTGTTACGTATATTTTTTGTCATATCACAGGCCGCCATAATTAAAGAAGAAGAAGGAGTTTTGCGTTGTGTTTTTGTATTATTTTCCTAAAATTGTGTTATTTCGGTTTTTAATGTGTAATGTTGGTAGAATACCATTAAATATTCGATGTCGCGCACAAGTGTGGGCAAGTGATACAACTTCAAGAAACGTGCCATTTTGTGTTCCCTCCAAAACTCCATCGAAAGTTTAAAGGGGCCTACCACTTTACTAAAACAACTGACTTGACTCGTTGACTTTACTGACTACTTTTTTAGACTTTTACTAGACTATCGACTTGACGATAATCTGGAAAAACGACTTTAAATTTGTAAACTTTTCATGAAAAAAAATTTCTCGCCATATTTTACTTGACACTGGCCATGGTTAAAAAGCCGAGTGCCATATTAAGAAAAAAAAGAACAAGAAGAATATGTGTTTATGTGATCAGCTGTTGTTGCGATTTAATTGTTTGCAAACTCGTGTTGTTTTTTTTTTCAACTTTAGTTAAGCGTGTTGCATATTAATGCTTGTTTTGTTAAGTATCTAAACCTAAATTAATTCTTGAAGTCCTTATCACTATACCGCCCTAATTAGTTTTGAGCGTCACGCAAATATCTGCGCCAAGGAAAATTATGTGAATTTTCATGGACATAATCCAAAACTTATTAAAGTTTTTCATGGTAAACACGATTTCTTGTAAATTAATGGTTGGAAACAGACAGTGAAAACACTCAAAGAAGCCTTAAGGTACATCCTGAACTGCCTCAGGTATGACAGTTCATTCGTCACCTCTAATAAGAAAATGCCTCAAATCAAGGAAGTTAGGGTAAGGGTCACAGAATATATATTAGTAGTAACTAGTACCAAACTGGGTGCAATCAGCCTGTATTTAAATATCAGAACTCAGAACTGCCATTGAATACTGTTTAATATGTTTGTAGTGACTTTCACTCATTGTGTGAATGGAAAGAGGATGATTATTCTAAACGGGTTTTCCTACAAGCTAATGAGAGAGCAGAGTACAAACGACTACTACTGGTGCTCAGCCGGGTCCAATAAGTGCCAGGCCAGAATCGGCATCACCAAAAACAACGAGATCACCAGAGCCAACTTCAACCATAATCATCCACCACCAAAATATATAATAAGAAACGGAGTCTACTATAAAATATAATTACTGTAGGAAAGTTTGGGAATAATCTGCTTCAAATGTACCGATTATTCTGTCAGATTTTCATTTTTCTTCGTAAACTCTGCATAGGTTGTAGTTGTCGTTATTCGATTTTATTATGTCTGTGTATTTTATGATATATGAAGACTAATATTATAATGATAATATTTAGTCATTTGGTTCAGCCGTTCTCACGTTCAAGAGAAATTTAATTTTTTTTATTTATATAGATAGATTTAACACCTTCACTGCGGCAAGTAAAATCTTAAACCTTCGTCTGGTGCGGCGGCGGGCCAAAGTGTGCCCCCAATGATTTTTCCGCCAGTGCGTGGTAGGCCTTTCTCGACCCACCAGCACAAGGTTAGATTAAATTACTATAACTTTGCGAAAACATAATGTAGGTGTACAGTTTTTGGACTGTTGGAATAACCTTGAACCCAACTTCTTTAGATTTGATTCGCCCCGGGATCTGCCAAACAGGAAATGGGAAATAAACAAGGGAAAGTGGCGGGTCGATATCGTCCTGAACCGCACTACAAAGTATTTTTAGTAGTGATGGGAAATACAAAAATAAGGGGATATCGAAAATATATTTTTATTTATATATTTAAATGCCTGTCTTTAAAACACAAAGCAAAAAGATTTTGTTTGCACATTCTGCAGTATGTTTTTTTTTTCAATTTCTTTTTTGCTTCGACACTCCTTATGGTTTCCCGCAGTTACTCATAGCACCCTGCACAATTTCGCCGTTTAACGCTCATCTCAAGGATATGATCTTTTGTTTCCTGCTATCGTGCGTTGTTAATTTTATTAAATTATTAATTGTATTTTAAAAAGATAAAACCGACTTCAAAATTGTACGTAATTGAGAATCAAATTTCCCTATCTTAAACACTACTGATCCGATTTTGATGAAACTTGCAGTATTCCCTAAGTTAAACAATACCTAGTACAACAAAAAAATAATTACTTTAATCGGACTAGTAGTTCCGGAGATATGCGAACACAAACATAAAAACATACATACATACACTTTAGAAATTTGACACATTTGTTCAAATGCTTATAGACTAAAACATACAAAAACTGGGCAGTTCTGGAAACAATACATACATACAGGTCAAATCGATAACCTCCTTTTTTTGAAGTCGGTGAAAAAACGCGACGTACGTCAGTTACGATAGATTGCACAACACAAACACTAACTGGCGAGGCGGGCGTTCGGTGCGGTATCGGGTCGCCACTCGCCAACCGCCTGCTTGGGCGGCGGGCCGCAATAGGCCCACTGCCGCACCGAGTTGATTTTTGACACCGTCAGTGCGTGGTAGGCCGATAAAGACCTGCCGTCATATTTTTATAGGGAAGACCTATAATTTTGAACACCATCTCAAATATATATTTTTCTCTATCATACCTTTACAAACACCTGAGATAATCGTTCCGCACCGAGTGAGAGAACATAGTTTTCTTCGTCCGCACCAGCTGAAATTCCGCGGTAGGCCGATTTGGGCCTGATCCGCAGTGAACGTGTTAACATACATTGTATCATAATATATTTCTTACTTGCTGTAATTGTATAAGTCTTTCCTTTAATATATTTTACTTATATCAGAAGAAACTCTGCGGAGGCTTTTATTTCTTAATAGTAAGTACATATCTATCTATATTTTTTATAAACATAAAATTAGTAACTTATGGTTTTGAATAAAATCGGTTAAAAGCATTGATTGATTGTACTTTTTGAAATGCAGAAATTGATTCACTAATCCGCATCCAAAATATACGAGCAACCAAATAATATTACTTATATTGTTTTAATTTCAGTCAAATGGATAAAAAATAGTAAAGGAAAGCTGTTAGCACTGATCAACGGATTTACATATTTCAACTACAAGAAAACTTCTCGAAGTTCAATATGGTATTGTACTAAAAGTGGCACATGTAAGGCGCGATTTGCACAGGATAAAGACTCGATAATCATTCGTCAAAATTTGAATCACGATCACAATCCGCCTGCCTACGTCGTTCATAACGGAGTTTATTACAAGAAGTAAAAAATTAGAAAATAACAAAAATATTATTATTATACTAGCTAGGTATTATATTATTATTATACTTACTAGGTTACGGATGAAATAGCAAAATAATATTTAACTGTAACATTAATCTTGAGTGCGTTTTTATTTGGAGTTCGGGACTTATAATTGATTAAAAATTGTATGTAGGTAAAAGTTTGTATCCTCACGGATTTTCGTCTTGTTTCTTGGCGTATGTCTTAATAATAACGGCATTAAACTCCATTTTTTCTTCATAGTAGCATCAAACAACAAATAAGTGTATTATAATATATATTGTTTTATAAAAAAATACCAATTATTTATTGGCTATTTAATTACAACTAAAATTTTATAAATATTTCAGTGCAATGGATTAAAAATCGTAAAGGTAAAACGTTAGCGCTATATAAAGGGTTTACATATTATCATAAACAAGGTGCATATTGGTACTGTACCAAAAGTGGCACATGTAAGGCGCGTTTCGTACTAGAGGACAGCACCGAGTCCGTTCGAGCTGTGTGTTTAGAGCATGACCACAAACCGACTGGCGTTATATGCAAAGGAAAGTACTTTACAAGGAACCAATTTCGTATTCGCGAAACGAAGGGGTCGGATGAGAGTGATTAGGTATATTAGGAATCCGGCGTATATTCTGGCTCATAATTAAAGTGAATAAATCGTTAAAAAACATGAAGAAAGTTCAAATTTTTAGACATAACAATTATTGGTTTTTTGAATAGAAATTGGAAATATAATTTAGTTTATGTTAGATTTATTAATGGTAAGGTGTAAATTGTAGTAATGAAACGAGAAATATACAAAATAAAATATATTTTGTTTAACGCCTGCTATTTCTATTATTTTGTTATTGTACTAAACGTAAATGTTTTGGAGTGAACGACCGATCCAATTTCTTAGTAATTTATTTCAAAAGTAGTACTGGACGTTGAATGAGTTAAAAATATTATTTTTAATATAAAGTCTTGTTTCAGTGGTATGGACTAAAAATAAGAAAGGCAAGTCACTGGCCATAATAAATGGATATACATATTACTGCCACAGTACATGCCTCAATGCTCAGAGCTCAACATGGTACTGTACCAAAAGAAGGACATGTAAGGCGCGTTTCACACTGATGCATGAGATGAATGAAGTCTGTCGCATGAAATTAGAACACGATCATAAAGCAAATTCTTATGTCATCCATAACGGAGTTTACTGTAGGATTTGAAACAGAACAGCAAATTAATCAAATAATGTAGTGAAATAAATAAAAAGTATTTTAGAACAAAATAATAATAAATACGTAAAGTTTTTTTTTATTCAAGACTTTTTTATGCAATATGTGTTTAGTTACAGCTTAGCTTAAGAATGCAAAAGATGGCTTCAGATTTTCAGTGTTCACTATAAAAATGTAATTTCGATTTTAATATATTTTTAGTAAAATGGACCAAAAATCACAAAGGGACGACGCTGGCATTAATCAATGGATTTACATATCACTGCCGTAAGACCGGCCCCATTTCAATATGGCGCTGTACCAGGGGACGATCATGTAAGGCCCGTTTCACACTGACTGAAGATTTGCAGTTAATTCGTATCTATTTGGATCATGATCACAAACCTTCTGCCTACGTAATAAAAGATGGAATGTACTTTAGAATATAGATTGACAATCATTAATAAACAAATAAGTATTATAACAAACAATTAATTAATTTTTGATGTAATGTGTGAAACAAGTTTTTTTTAAATACAAGCAATGTTTCTCAGACTGTGGCAAATTATTACTTTTATAATTTTAAGATCGTTTTTACAAATCTCATTGCATTGGGTTATAATTTTATTTTGCTTTTAGATAAAAACAAAATAAAATTATCATAAAATACATACAATTAAATTAAACATCTCTGTAGTAGCTATTATAAAATATAATAACTGTAGATAATAATTATATAATTACTATTTTTTTTTCAGTTGAATGGATTAAAAGTAGCAGGGGAAAACCATTGGCCCTCATTGGTGAATTTACATTTTACCTCTACACTCAAAATGAGATTGCTCAAACTTCTGTATGGCGCTGTACCAAGGGACATCCTTGCAGAGCGCGTTTTACAATGAACAAAAAGTTGGAGTTCATCCGTTCAAATTTTGAACATTGTCACGAAGCTCCTTCATTCGTGATACATAACGGTGTTTACATAAAACTTGGTGATAAAAACGTAAAATAACTTCAAACTTTTATGTATTCTTAAAGTTATTATTTGCAAGTAATAATTTTGTATTTAAGGCGTATAAAACTTTAAGTTGGCGAAGCTAGAGACAGGAAAACTTTTACTAATCTACAGCGTCATTTAAACTCAGCTCTGTTGGACAGGAAAGTGTACAGCCTACAGGGAAGAATGTAAAAGAATAAATCTATAATATAGCAATTAATATTTCTTTACCTTACAATAAATAAGTTAAAAATTCATAAATAAAAATAATGATTCTAAAATTGTTGTTAAGCTTCGAACAAACCTACGCGTCAATGACGCGGGACGCGATACGGGAGTGTCTGCAACGCGAAACTGGGCGTGCACACCTGCGCGACTACGGTGCGGGCGTGCGCTATTTTTATCAGTGGTATCAGTGGTCGCGCGTAACCTAAAAGACGTCTGACCGTCGACCGTGTCCGACGACGTGGCAAAAGAGAAACAAAATACTTTTGATTAAACATTATTTATTATTTCATAAATAGATATAATTATTACTCTTATATATTAGATGAAATTCATCCATGTACGAGCCCTCAGCTCGTACATGGATGAAGTTCATCTAATAAGAGATATGTGTAAAGGAATAAGGTAGTTTACAGGAGAAACATCAGAAGAGATCCCTACCAAAGTTTCTGGTTTCCGTAAACTAACTGCTAAAATAGATAGAAATACAACCCATACCTCTCAAGATACAAAAAATTTATCTGCCCTGAACATGGCATTTCTTTCTGTGGCGGTCGCGTGGATGTGGATGGCTCATAGTGAGTAAACCTAAGATTCTTTATAATTTTTACGTATACTTACGTTTATATATTTTAAGATCTAACGTTTGTCATTCTAAAAAGTAAAATACAAAGTGCGGATTAGTCAATTTTAATTTATTTATTCATAAATTTCGAGATGTTAGTTTTTGTGGTTGTAAATTTTACACTGTCTTTTTATAGGAAAAAAACGATAATTATATATTACTTGTTTTTACTGTGTATCTTCAAAACATTATAAACTAAGAACTATTCTTTAAGTTAAAGTTAAATTTGTTTTTAATTTCGTTGAAATGGTAAAAATTAACAACGGTTTAAAATCCAGGTAATTATGACCCACCATGCAGTTCTCGTTCCTATTTTCTACCAGGCTGACGCCGGGTTAAGGATGTATATGTATAACATTTATAAATTCAAAGATTCTGACCTAAATTCGAAATATATAGTAGAATAAAACATCCTGCATCGATTGATATCAAAAAATCAATACCTTACCGACAAGTTATGTGAAATAATTCATTTTAAAATTTCCTTTTATCATACGTAATTTTTGCCGGAAGTGTTACAACTTTTGAGAATTCGCCAGAATTGGGAACTTTGTATCAAAGATAAACGGCTAAATAACTGCTTATCAATTTCTTTGTACGATTTGCGATTTTTTAAGCACAAAAAAAAAGTGGGTTCACCGACAATTCTGCGGAAATATTTCAAATTGAAATTTTTATATACAGGCGATACAGCTGTTAGATTAGACATATTCGTTTCATTTTCATGCGCATGTACAGCTTTCGCGCATGTGCAATAATAGAAATTAACATTAATTTTTGTCAGATTTTGGCACATGACACTAACACTGACACTAATTTTTAACTTTGCGCATGCGAAACGAACACGACTCTTGTGTTTGAAATATAGTAGCGGTGGTCAAATTATATCTCAATTTTTTTCAATAATAATTAAATGTCGTATAATTCCTTAAACATTTATTATAAATAATCATTATAATTAATAATAAGTGTCTGGGTGTCCAATTTTTCACATATTTAGTACTTTCATAATTTAATTGGACGTACTACGGAATTTGACCTTATATGTATATATATATATATATATATATATATATATATATATATATATATATATATATATATATATATATATATATATATATATATATATATATATATATATATACTAGCTGACCCGGCAAACGTTGCTTTGCCATAATAATATAAAGTATTTCGAGCATATTATTATTTTATTGAAGTGACTAACGGCCGTTCCCAATTTTTGATCTATCTCTGGTTTTGCCCTACTAGAGATAGGAATAGCTCTCATTAGACATTAGAGACATATATTTTATGTCAATTCAATGTTAGCTGCGATCGGTCGTATGTCAAACCAGAGATAGATTGAATATTGGGAACGGCCGTAAATAAGTATGTTACCATGGTAACGTTCCGTCCCGTCCCGTCGCACAATCAATGGTCGCCGTCAGTCTCGAGTTGTAATAATTTACTATTATTTTTTCAACAAATGCACTTATCAATATAAAAAGTATCCAGTAGCCGATTCTCAGACCCACTAAATATGCATATAAAATTTGGTTAAAATCAGTAAAGTCGTTTCCGAGGAGTACGCGGCCTAACATTGTGACACGAGAATTTTGTATATAAGATACATCCTTAAAAATAAGTCTAGTAATGTGCACTACAAAACTATTGACATAACAAACACAAACACACGTTTGACACTAAAGTCTTGATGCGCACGTCCCGCTTTGCCGACGCGAACATCCCGCGTTGCGGTCGCGCAGGTGTGCACAGCGCCATAAGATTACATGGGCAGCGTCCGCCGCGCGGTAGACGCTCCCGCTTCGCAGTCGCTTTGGTCGCGTAGGTTTGGCCTAAGCCTAAGTTTTTATAATAATTTTAGATCGATCTTTTGGCTTGATGTTATTTTAATTATATAAAGCTGGCGAAATCGTAAAATACATAAAATCAAACACATTTGTAGTCCAGTAGATAATTATATGATTATTTTGGTTTATTTCAGTTGAGTGGATTCAAAGTAGCAAAGGAAAGCAAATGGCCCTCATCCGTGGATTTACATTTTACAATCAAAGAACGACTGCTCTGTCTTCTGTTTGGTGCTGTACCAGGGGACGCCCGTGTAAAGCGCGTTTTGCAGTGAACAAAAAGTTGGAGATCATCCGTGTGAATTTGGAACATTGTCATGAAGCTCCTTCATACGTGATACATAACGGTATTTACGTAAAACTTGGTGATAAAAACGTAAAATAAGATTAACTTTTATATGTGCTGTCATGTCAGTGTTATTGTTTGACTCACTGAATTTTTAACTTAAAAATCGCTTGTCAAAACTGGAGGGAGGGAAACTTTCCCTGAACTACTGAAAACGACCCGTCTGACGTCTTATTACTGCTCTACAAATCACTTATCGGCGATTTTTTTATATATGCAATTAAACCTACCGGCCAAATTTTTTATGGCTTAAGTATCATTAGGAGAGTCCATTTTACCAAAAAATGGGGTGTTATTTTGTTTACAATAACATTTTATCCCACTTAAAATCGTTTCAGAACGGTCACTTCGCGGCGGTGGGTAGAGCGGGGGTGACGCGGGGGTTGGCGTAGTGTTCATTATTTGTGGTGTTTTATAGGATAACTTTTTGAAGCTTTTTCTCAACATGTACTCATTTTTCTAGTACTAGTAGTGTATTTTTATTTTTAACAAGGATCAATATCTCGAGGCCGGAAGGTACCCTGTATATTTACTCACTTAAAAGTGCCTCGACTAGGCCTCGACGGTATAGCGTGCTGCGTGACGGGTATGATTTTGAAGTAAATGATAAAGTAAGTAAGAAAAAGTGCAAGTAAATTGTGTTTTATTAGTGTTTTAAGGGTTTTTATGATTACATACTATCTCTTATTATATATCTATTCTGGTGATACAGGAAATCAGGGAATGAGTCACCACAAATTCTCACCACTGCACTGTATCAAAACGGGTAAAAATATAATATTATATTATGCACCTCCTCATTTCCTAAATCACCCTCGTAGTCTGTTCTTACTAGACACCTTATTCTTTAGTGTTTTTTTATTTTTATTTTTTTTTTTATTTTTTTTTTATGAAATAAGGGGGCAAACGAGCAAACGGGTCACCTGATGGAAAGCAACTTCCGTCGCCCATGACACTCGCAGCATCAGAGAAGCTGCAGGTGCGTTGCCGGCCTTTTAAGAGGGAATAGGGTAATAGGGGAGGGTAGGGATGGGAAGGGATGGGAATAGGGTAGGGGATTGGGCCTCCGGCAAACTCACTCACTCGGCGAAACACAGCGCAAGCGCTGTTTCACGCCGGTTTTCTGTGAGAACGTGGTATTTAAATTTATATTTATATTTACATTTCAACACTTAATTATTATTTATTTCATTTGATACAATATATTAATATAATGGATTAAGTATAGTAGAGAAAGGCAATTGGCATTTATCAACGGGTTCACATTTTGCCACTACAAAAAGCTAGCCTCAAGACATGACATGGTACTACGTACGTACATGGTACATGACATGGTACTGTACTTAAGGGAGGATCGTGCAAAGCGCGGTTTGCGGTGGACGAAGATTCTTCGATACTGCGTATGAATTGAGACCACGATCACATGACACCTCCCTATATTATTCATAAAAGGGATTTACATTAAATTGTTTTTTTATTTTATTTAACTATTATTTGATCTAGATTTGCTGAAAGGCATTGACTAGTTAAATACTACTTACTAATATTTTTTTAAATAAATGTGTTGAGTTTTGAACAAATATTTTAGCTATGTTACGAGTATGTACTTTTTGTAGTCATGATTAGTGGAGGTCCATTATAATATATTCTGTGGTGGAGGTTTTTAAAAAATACAATTTTTTTTTTTTTTTATTATAGTGTTTATTTTTTAAATTTCACTCTGATTTAAGGTCGTACTGTATATTTACTTACTAGATGTTTTGCGCGGCTGCGCCTGCGTAAATTAGGAATTTCACGGAAACCGTACATTTTCCCACAAAAATAGCCTGTCCCTAGGTCACGTGGTCTACTCTACATCTGTGCCAAATAACATAAAAATTGCTCCAGTATTTCAAATAATTTTCCCCGTTTTTTCCACATTCTCCACTGTTTCTTCGCTCCTATTAGTCTTAACTTAATAATATAATATAGCCAATAATTACCCTTCCTCGATAAAATATGGGCTATGTTACATTGAATTTTTCAAAACGGTCCAGTAGATCCTAAGTTTAGCGCGTTCAAGCAAACAAACAAACAAACTTGTCAGCTTTATAATATATGTATATATTGAGACCTTCAATTTGCAATGCAACCCATCAATCCCCAAGCGGCACCCGGTCTGCGATTGTGTCTGCGATTCCCAAGATCGAGGTATTAAATAACCTGTCGCAGGCCTTACGGTTTTAAATGAGTGGTTACTTCTCTTGTAAAATACTTACTAATCATATCAAAGTATTCAAAAGCCATAGTTCTTTACTTTTTAGTAAAAGATGGCCCCGTGCGAGTTTCTTACGTAGGTTCTTCTCGCCGGGTTAGTTCCCGAACCGGTGGTAGGCCTCATGTAGACGTTCTAAAAGTGTTAACTTTGTTAACCTATTTAGAAATAAATATTTTGATTTTGTTTTAGTGGCAGAGGACAACATAAGCAGCGAATTGGATCCATTGGCCTATATCGACGGATTTACATTTTACAAGCGAAGCACGAGTACTCGAAGTGCGATATGGCGTTGCACCAGACGAGGATCATGTAAAGCGAGTTTCGCAGTGAACGAACAATTGAAGATCATTCGAAAGAATTTGAAGCATGATCACACACCTGCACACATTTCTCACACACTTCAGAATGGGGTTTTCGCAGTCGTTGGTGTCTTAAAATGAAATGAAGAAAAGGGTTGACAAAAAAATTCTGGCAGAGCAACCCGACCACATTATTTCTCTTTTTGTTGCTTGCGATTTAATGCCAAAAATCAACAGTATATCACAATCTGTAAAGCTATTATGCATTTTAGTGTCTTTTGTTCTTTGTGTTTTTTTATTTAGTATTATGTATGTATTGTGTGATATTAAAAATAATAATAAGTGTCTTTTTATTGTTATTAAAGCCTAAAGCTCGATTCGTATACCTTGAATGTTCATTCGATTGTAAAAGGTTATATCGCGCGCTCATATACGGACTATTCAAATTAAATAACAACAAACAGATGATTTATCAAAAATATTATTATTCATCGCAATGATAAATCATTTACATCTTATCGTGTTTTAGACTTATAAAGAATTTCTATTTTAGTGGAATGGATTAAAAACAGCAAAGGAAAACAGCTGGCAATAATCAACGGATATACATTTTGCTACTACAAAAAACATGGACTCAAGGCGATGACATGGTACTGTACCAAAGGAGGAACGTGTAAGGCGCGGTTCGCGCTGGGCGAAGATTCGAAACTCTTTCGTATGAATTTACAACATAATCACAAGGCATCCTCATATGTCATTCATAATGGAGTTTATATTAAAATTAATTAAAAAAATTAAGTAACCCTAAATAAATGCAACGAGGGAATGCACATTGCACACTGTACTAAAATCACGTAAAACATGTTATAAAAATAATTTAAAATTTGCTTATTGTTTTTAAATTTACATACTCAATTTACATCTGTATTGTGGGCAGCGAAAGAAAGCCATTGGCAAACATAATTTAAGGGTTTACTTTCTATAAATAATACCATAATTATTTATTTAAGTGGCCACTGTTTTATCCGGAACTCTTCTAAGAGTAGAGAAGAGAAACAACATATAGCGCGTTTCAGGAACGAAGTTTCAAAATTGTTTTTTGTAAATTTGAAACACGGTAACAAAGCACTACAATAATTTATTATCTATATTTAAAGTTAGCAGGAACGATTCTAAAGAAAAGTGTTTGATTTTATTTTATTTTCAGTGGAATGGACTAAAAACAGCAAAGGAAAGCCGTTGGCAATAATTGATGGATTTTCATTTTACTACCACCATACTACCAAAGACTCTCAGCACTCAACGTGGCGCTGTACCAAAAGTGGAACGTGTAAAGCGCGTTTCACACTCAATAAAGATTCGATATTTATTCACAAGGATTTGGAACACGATCACAAAGCACCCCCCTATATTATACGTAACGGGATTTTCATTAAAATTTAGAGTGTGGTTTAGGCTTATACCTGCTATTTTTTTATAATAATTTAATGTTTTCTCAATTTTTTCAAAGCAAATATTTATTTCCATATTACGATCCAATGTGACTACATATTAAAGTCTTTATGAATAAATATTTTACACTGTTTTATGTTTTTTAAATATCGGTACACTATTAATAATCACCTATAGTGTAGTCTTTATATAATTTGTTAAATATTTATTAATTTTAGAAAGACTTTAAGGATAATTTTAATTCTCCATTTATTTAAATTTGGTTAAGATTTATATATTATAAATGACGATCTAGTGTGTCTTTTAAAGTATTTTTAAATTAAAACATCGTTTCATTTATTGCAATTAACAGCAATGTCCCTTAAGTTAATGTAACAAAATATAAATTAACAATATTCTCTTAAAGCTACAGTTTGTAGGACTTTATAGGAAAAATTTTAAATGGTTTGATTTTTAAATATATATTTTTAGTGCAATGGACTGAAAATAGCAAGGGAAAACGACTGGCCATAATAAATGGATTCACATATTATTATAGTCATACTTCAAAACATCATAGCTCAATGTGGCGCTGTACCAAAAGTGGATCGTGTAAAGCGCGCTTCATACTGAATAAAAATTCGAAGATCATTCATAAGGATTTTGTACACGATCACAAAGCACCCCCCTATATTATACGTAACGGAATTTACATAAAGATTTAGAGTGTGGTTTAGGCTTCTGTCTGCTATTTTTAATAATATTAATTTAATTCGTAAGAATTTTGTACACAATTACAAACCATTCCCCTATGCAATAAGAAACGGAATATACATTAAGTTTTAAGGTGTGAATTGATGTAAACATCTAACTAAAGTAAATAAAAGTAATTCTAGCCTTTTGATCTCAATAACAGCACCGTTACATGTTTGTTTTTTTTATTATTTTTTTATTATGTAATTTGGGGCCGTGTATGGGCTATTTGTCCATATCCTTTTTTTGCTATCTTTGTATATAGGTTTTTCGCACCAAGGATAATTTAAATAATACATATTATTAATTGTAATTGTAGTCCATCACGCCATTATACCGTTACATGTTTTTGCAAAATCCTTATACTAAGTTTGTCCAGTGTACATTATTATAGTGTTACCATTAAAAGTTGTCGATGAATCATACATTAATTTTTTAATCTCACCCGTCACGTAGTTGAGACTTGAGTGCGAGAACGCAAGAAGTATAGTATTTTGTTAAAGGTTTGAAAGGTTGTTAAAGGCCTCTCGGTAGCGCGGACGCATATAAATCGAACCTGACCTAATTGCACTTGTAATTTAGATATATTATAATATACATGTGTATTTCTTATTTCAGTGGAGTGGGTTAGAAATAGAAAAGGCAAGCTTTGGGCAATAATAAACGGCTATGCGTTCTTTAACCATCGAACAAATGGTAAAGGCTCATCGTGGGTTTGCACCAAGAGTGGAACGTGCAGGGCGCGTTTCATCCTCAACAAGGATTCGATGATCATTCGTCAGAATTTGGAACACGATCACGCAGCACCCGCACATGTCGTAAGAAACGGAGTTTACGTTAGGATTTGTTAGCGAGAATCTCTTTCGGTTTTTGTCGAGGAAACGTGTTGTATCCAACGAAAAAGTGTTATATTAAATTTTTCTTTTATTTATTTTAAACAATTAACTGAGTCACATGGTCACAATAAACGTCTCGTTATAACACGTGTAATACCAACACCGCTCTCCGCAGATGCAACTCGAACTTGGCCGTTATTATTTTAAAGTAATACATTCACGGCTGTTCTCAGATCCTTGTTATTATTACAATGCCCTTCTATTTTTAGTGCAATGGCTGACTAGTGGTAGGGGTAAACCGCTAGCGTTAATCAACGGTTTCACGTTTTACATCAACTGCAAAAGCGCCACGACTACGCAGTGGCGATGTTCTAAGGGGGCGGTGTGTAAGGCGCGTTTCATACTCGACGCCAACAACACCATCTGCCGCATGTACTTGGTGCACACTCATCCACCTCATCGCTACTTTATTAGAAACGGAACCTATATTAAAATTGACTAAAAGTCTTTGATTTTGATGACTTCATGGCTATGCAATGACTCTTTGTGTTCATGTGCTTGTGTCATGTCTGTTTTTTGCCGTTTCGTCTCTATATTGTAAAGTTTGTTATTATTTTATTCATGTTTCATTTAGCAATAATTACAAATGTATGTTGCTGCTACTAGTCATTTGAACAGTTTAAGATTTTTTGTGTCGCTTTTGTAGTAGGTAGTACTTTAACAAAAACCCAACCCCACCTCATAACAAAACGTGTATTTGCAGGGACAATTGTGTTTTGTGTTTTTGAGGGGTTAACAGTTTGGGGTCGATAATCGTCTGGTGTTGTCGGCAGCTGTGTCAGCTTGCGAATAAAATGCTAAGAATAAATGCTACGTAAACTAGTAAGTGTTAATAAATGCTATGTAATCTATTTTATTTTTAAATAGGTATTTTCCCTTGCTACTATGTAGTTCGTTTCAGTTCATTATTTGTTCCGCTTAAGAACATCGGTAATTTGGTAATAAATTGGTAATAATCAATTTATACTCAATTACATCAGGTACATATTATTTTTTTAATAATATTTTGTGTTTTTGAAATAAAACAGTTTGAGAAACCTAGAGGTACGTATGAGTGTTCAAATAATATATTGTAATTTATTAATTTAATAATTTTATTATATAAGTATGTGCAAGAATATTCTGTGTTCCATTTTTGTCCCAGTGCCACTGTGACAGCACGTAATACGTGTTACTCAAGTTGCAACATAGGAATCACGCTCGCGCTATTGTGCATGCGGCAATTCGCGTACTTATATGAAATCTATCGTATACAATGTAGATATCTTGCTAGTACTTTAAGTAAATTGAGTTTTCAGATACCAGTCAGATTTCATGCTTTATGAACAGATTCTGCTAGGTATCGTTGTAGTCTAGTCACATCAAAAAGATAGGTAGATGCGTCGGGGATAATCAACCTTTATGCGTACCTTGCATATAAATTAGGCATTACTATCTACTTCTAATAAAAACTTTAATGATTTTACATTGATTGTTTTATTTTGAACCTTTTTTTGTATGACAGTCATCATGAGACCATGCTTAGTAAATGTTTCTTTTCTACTCTGCGCTGCAGCTATCTGCAATTAGGCGCAGCACGATAATTCTGCTAAATATTATGGGAACAAATATAATGACCACCAAAAAATGCTCTGATACCCTTAACTTGTTTACCAAAAAAATATACTTAACACCAAAAAAAGAAAGTCTAATATTGCAATACTACCATCTATTTAGTCACGACAACACTTCAAATTGTAATCGAACGCCAAATATAGTAAATGATCACCAAATCCTTGTGAGCAGATCAATGCGATATTTCTGTCCAAATAAATCACTACGATTGACATAAAATGTAAGCATATTAACAAAAAAAGTATTATAATTCCTTATTATTTAATATTCAGCAGTTTGGACCTGAAGAAATAACAGACGGACACCTACCTTTTCCAATTTAAAATATTAGCATGGATGATGGGAGTTATACATACATATATTATAAATGCGAAAGTGTGTCTGTCTGTCTGTAAGCTATTCACGCCCAAACCACTGAACCGATTTTGCTGAAATTTGGTATGGAGATGCCTTGAGTTCCGTTATCATTATATTATTATTATTTATTTATGATAATCAACGAGATGTAATTCTTTTGTTTCTCATTTTAAAATTAAAATGTTGTTCTTTGGTTTTTATTATTTATTATTTTCTGGTTAGCAATGCTTTTTTTGTTCATATTTCTTTAATAGGATAGCAAAATGAAAATTATTTGGTTATAATTTTACATTAAAATGCTAGTATAATGTTGGTGATCATTTACTAATTTTGGTGATCGTTTACTACTTTTGGTTTAACAATGATTTATTTGGAGTCATTTTGCATAAATAGGATAGCGAAATGTTAGATCTTTGGTTATCATTTTACATTAAAATGCTAGTATAATGTTGGTGATCATTTACTATTTTTGGTTTTACAATGATTTATTTGGAGTCATTTTGCATAAATAGGATAGCGAGATGTTAAATCTTTGGTTATCATTTTACATTAAAATGGTGGTCTGTATTTTGGTAATCGTTGACTATTTTTGTCTGTGAAATGTTACTATTTCTGGTGATCAGTTAATTATAAGCCAAATATTATTAGACGATTATCTTGGAAATAGTGGATGGTCGCTACCAATGCAACGTCATGGCCGCGCTATACGTGGACTTTGACAAGTTTTACAAGTTAATCACGATCACGAGCACGACATCAGCACACTTTCTCTTGCTAGTTAAAGTCTTTGACGAAGATATCTTCATAATTCATATACTACACGGACCCAATAATGGGTTTTTTTTAAATAAAATTATGGGCCAAACGAGCAAACGGGTAACTGGTTAAAAGAAATACCCAGTAATGTCGCTGGGAAACGTTGTTTTTTGACGCTTCTTGCATGTACCATCGAAGAAATTGATTCATAGTCAGTTGACGGACCTACGTCATTTGGTCGGATTAGTCAATTCAATGTGAGCTATGATTTGTTGGCTGGGTTTGACATAACGCGACCAAATTATCCAGGTCCGCCATCTGCCTATGAATGAACTTCTCCGATAGCACCTTTAATAATAGGCATGATGACATTTTTTTTTTCATAATGGTAATTGAAAGACCTCTCAAAATATAAACATCGGTGAAATAATGACTGTGATAGCTTAAAAATTCACCAAGATATGACAATTCAAACATCTCATAAAATAGACCTGCTCAAAATGCTCCATACAAAATACTACTCGATTATGACGTCACCGTAGAGTAGCTTGTAGGCATCTCAGGAGAACTTTGTTCGATAGCTATATTAATTATTGCGTTTATGAAAGTGGTTTCACAACAAAAGTTGCTTTAAATAACATAAGTTATCGAATGGTATACAAATATTAAGAAACATAATTGAAAAAAAATTCGACTTGAATATCCAACTTTGAAGGCGCATAACCAAAAAAAAAAAAAAAAAATACAAAAGTTATCAAGCTGAAATTTTGGAAACACTTATTTTTTACCGTCATTTTTTTATTTTATTAACAAAATTCGCAAATCTTTGACCTTGTCATCATCCCTATTATCTTGGTCAATAATAATAATTACACTCTTCTATATATTGCTACAGTGCTATTGGCGAGGAATTCTCACGGCAAGGAAACAGCTATCCTGGGCGGCTACAGCTACTACTGCTCCTGCATCAGCAAAAGGACCCGGAGTTGGCGGTGCACGAGGGGCAAGACCTGCAAGGCCAGGTTCATCACGGCCAGGGACAGCCTAGATATAATCAAACAATACCTCTACCACGACCACCAGCCTAAAGTTTTTGTTATACATAATGGAATCTACATGACGTATAAACAGTAATGTATAAATGATTGGAGGGGCTTGTTGCATGCTAAATACCTCTGAAGCTCTCTGCCAGGGATTGGGGGAATGCCTAACGTGATTTTTTGTCATTTTTTATATTAGTAAAGTGTATAGTAAATATGGATATGGATATGGATTGATTTTGTACTTTAATAACTTAGGGAACATACCCATACTACGTGACCTATTTAGTGGGGGGAGGGGGGTCTTAAAAATACTACGACCAGTCACAGCCCACAGGAGGGGGGAGGGGGTTTAGATTTTTGTCACGTAGTTGATTCCGCCGAAAGAAACGTCACACTTTTTGACTATCTTCGAATCTGGCGCGCAATGTTGGGTGCTTCTTCACAGTTGGTGGAGCTGACGCACGTATATTAAAACGTTGACAACTTCACCAAACTATGTACTACCTGACAAACAGTGTCTGTTTGTCAGGCAGTTTTTAGTTTGGTGAAGTTGTCATGCAAGTCGAAGAAAGCTCATGCTGTACAATAATATCACTGTACGATCGGCTGTATAAAAGCTTTTATAAAATGTTACAAGGGTTCCTTGTCCCAGTGCAAGCCATACTAAAAAAAACCATTAATGAATAATTTTTATGCCATTAAAAATAAGCACATAAAAAATCTGAATGAGCTAGACTCTAGAGCGTCGGACATTGTTAAAAATTGAAGAACTTGGTCAGATCGCGACTAAGAAAAATCGGCCAAGTACTAATCGGACTCGCGCTGGAAGGGCTCCATTCCGTTATATAGGAAAAATTGTGTTTTTTGGCATTACATACAAACATACAAACAATGTATGCTTGTATGTATTGAATAGGCTCAAAAACTTTAAACTACTGAACTGATTTTAAAAATTCTTTCACCTACGAAAAGCTACATTCTGTGTGATGGACATTGGCTATTTTTTATTCTGAAAATATTAGAGATGATTATGATTTCCAGCGTTTATCTGACATGAATATGGAGTATTTCGTTATTTATATTGTTCTGCCTATCTTTAAATTTGATTAAAAATCATTATTGTCAATGTCACGTGAAAACTTGAAGGGGTATGTTCCCTTATAATACCTACTCCCATACAAAAATCTAAATTTTTGCCAACTTTCGCTCTGTAACGGTACGGAACCTTCGTGAGCAGGCCCGACTCGCACTTGGACTTGCATTTTTCAATATACAACGAGTTTTCTTTTGTATGATGAAAAGGAGAGATAACATAGTCCTACTAATATTATAAAGGCGAAAGTTTGGATGTATGTATGTATGTATGTATGTATGTATGTATGTATGTATGTATGGATGTATGGATGTTTGTTACTCTTTCACACAAAAACTACTGAACGGATTTTAATGAAACTTTACAATAATATAGCTTATACATCAGAATAACACATAGGCACAATTTTAACCGACTTTAAAATGGAGGAGGTGTTATGTTCGTTTTTTTGTGTTCAACGATTACTCCGCCGTTTGTGAACCGATTTTCAATTTTTTTCTTTTGGTGTATAGGTTATCATCCCAATTTGGTACCATATTCATGAAAGTCGTTACCTGATGAAGGGATCCAAAAGAAATCGAGGGAACTCCTCAAAATTTATATGGGAACATGTGATGACTTCGGTTGCGTGAGCAGTATTCTAAGCATATGCTACCAACAAGCAAGATTTTGCACCAAGGTATACCATGGTTCGGAAGGTGCTGAGAGAACTCCTGACTCTTTATAGATACAAGTTTGGGAGTTTCGACGTTGTTTTAAGAACGGAAAGCATATGCTACTATGCAAATTACATTCATCATCATCACTACCATAAACCATTATAGAATCACGTATCGTCCCGTTTTGACTCATTATTGGTACTTTTCATAGTCTTTTATTATATATCACTTAAACCGCGGGTAACACCGCGGGGCACAGCTAGTAATTAATAAGTTTTTAACTTACTAGCGGCCCGTCTCGGCTTCGCACGGGTGGACGTAAGTTGGATTGCGTATTATTTAAGAGTTAGTCTTTTCTGGCAATAAATATAGTATAGCGTATGTTACTCAGGGAGAATGTAGCTTTTGAACTTGGTGAAGGTCAATGTAGCTTAGTGAAAAAACTGTTGAAATCAGCACAGTAGCTTTTAAATTTATTCATTAAAAACATACAGAAATACTAATCTTTTCTCTTTAGTGTAATAACCATATCCACGATTAGATTAAATCCAGACTGGCGCAAATGGGCCTCAGAAAACGAATGTTTTGTTCAATAAAATTATGGGGCAAACGAGCAAACGAGTGACCTGATGGAAAGTAATAACCAGTAATGTCGCGCTGGGAGACGTCGTATTCTGACGCTTCTTGCATGTACCATCGAAGTTTTAATATCGTGATAATAATTACCTCATATTTAATTGACATAATCAGACGAATACGTCATTTGGTCAGATTATGTCAATTCAATGTGAGCTACGATGAGTCGGCTCCGTTTGACATAACGCGAAACGCAAATTACACTAGTCCGCCATCTGCTTATGAATAAACTTCTCTGATAGTACCTTTAATTATCTTGGTCAATAATAATCACACTCTTCTCATTAAATTTGTATTGTTACAGTGCAATTAACGAGGAACCCCCACGGCAAGGAAACAGCAATCCTGGACGGCTACAGCTACTACTGCTGCTGCATCAGCAAAAAGACCCGGAACTGGCGGTGCACGAGGGGTAAAACCTGCAAGGCCAGGTTCGTCACGGCCAAGGACAGCCTGGATATAGTCAAACAATACCTCCACCACGACCACCAGCCTAAGGTTTTGGTTACAAATAATGGAATCTACATGAAGTGTTTTAAGCAGTAATGTATAAATTGGCCTGCGACTAGCCTCTTTCACAAAAATGATGCCGATAAAATGGTATATAAATTCTTACAAAAATATTTTTTTATGGTACCTCCCCTACACACCAAGCGGGGATGATTTTTTTTTCGCGTCCACCCGACCGTGTGGGGTGTCGTTGGTTAGGTTTTTAAAAAAAATATGAGTATTCATAGAGTATTTTCCGATTTAGGGATGGAAATATGAAGTTTTAAAGTGGAAAAAATCGTTAGAGTCCAGTGTCCCCCCCTTCTACCAGCTAAACGGTTGCTTCTGGAAATGTAAAAGAATTTAAAAGAAAAACTATCACGGCTAAGAAGACTTCATAAGTTATTGAGTAATAGTCGATCAACTTAAAAAATGTATTCGGAGAAGTATAAAGGAACTTTTCGTTAAAATTCCTTTAAACGTAACTGACATGATGTTGTTAGTAGTGTAAAACATGTTATAAATGTACATTCATTGACCTTTAAAAATATCAAAAACTAGCCGTACTATGGAACCCTTTACTGCGCGTGGCCCGACACGCACTTGGTTTAAAATAACTTCACACAAAAATAGTTCCATCAGTATTAGCTTAATCTCACTCTACTGTATATCATTTATATTGTGCTAGCTGTTTTTAAGGTTCCGTACCCAATGGCTAAAAGTGGCTCCCTATTACCATTTTCGATGTCTGTCTCCAAGCTGTATTTCAAGGACCATCCAAGGATAGCTAGACTTCTGAAATTTTCACAAATTGTGTATAATATATTATTATTATGTATATCTGTTGCCGCTAACAACATCAAATTATTAATATTTAAGGTACATACACAGTACACGCCATACAACAAACGCGACTTTTTGGCATTTTTTTGCTCGTAGTCAATAATAGCAACACGTAAGTATTCGAAGAATCTTCAATTTTATTTGTACTTTAATAAATAATAATAAAATTCCATATTTCCAGGAGCTTTCATAAAATCAACATTTTTGCCTACTTTCGCTCTTTAACGGTACGGAATCCTTCGTGAGCGAGTCAGACTCGCACTTGGCCGACTTTTCCATATACCACGACTCGCGAGTTTTCTTTGGTACTAGCGGCCCGTCCCGGCTTCGCACGGGTCCGGGTGGTATAAGCTGAATTACGTTCGTTAAGTTTTAGTAAGAATCTTTAATCTTTTCTAGCATTAAATATGTCAATCAGGGTGAATATAGCTTTCCATTGGTGAAAAAACTGTTGAAATCAGCACACTGAATTTTAAGTTTATTCATTAGAAACATACTAAAATACTAATCTTTTCTCTTTATAATTAATAATAATAATAATAACTCCCACACCGGTTTCGGTGACGGTGGCCGGTTTCATTGAAACCAGGCCAGTTACGCAGGAGTAGTTTTTATAGTGCCCAAGTGTGTGCGCAGTACACAAGAGCACTCTCTATTCCTTTTACTCTCATAACCCAGTGAGACGGAAGACCGACACGACTGGCGAGAGATCAGGCGTAAGACCGACTTTTTACATGCCCATCCGACGCATGGATCATCTTATTTGTCAGACAATCAGGTGATCAGCCTGCATTGTCCTAGCCAAACTTGGAAATAACATGTTTCCAACCCGGGAATCGAACCCACGACCTCCGAGTCAAGAGCCACGCTCTTAACCACTAGACCACGTTATAATTACACTAGTGTGATAAGCATATTCATGATAAGATTTCATTCAGACTGGCGCAAAAGGGCCTCATAAAAACAAATATTTATTGCAGAGCAATTTAAGTGTTTTGTTATTTACTGCATATTATTTTAAATACAATTCATTTGAATTTAAATAACTATATGTGATGAAATTTTATTATATGAGTAATAAACGAACATTTTGAATACGGGTTTACTTACTATTATTACTATTATAATTAAACTATAAATTATTTAAACATCTACATGTATTAAAGCACAGATGTCAGACTATAATTCTTCTTACTTATTTTAATATTATGTAAGAAAAAGTAAAGACAGTACCTTAATACTTGAAGGTAGTTAAACCAACACGTGTATATTGTCCTATTTTTGAAAATTATGACTTCGGTACTTTTTTATGTTTTTACATCTAAAATTCTCTTGCAGTGCAGTGGGTTCGCAGCTCTGCGGGCAAGTTATTGGGTCTGCTCGACGGCTTCACCTTCTACCAGAACGGTGAGACCCAGAAGAGTACGACTTGGCGGTGCACCAAGGGACGATCCTGTAAGTGCCGCTTCACGATCGACAAGCGAGACGGCACCGTCCGAGTTAACGGATTCGAACACGATCATCCCGCTCAGAAATACCTCATACGCGATGGACAAATTATTCGAATTTAATAATTGTAAATTAATATAATTTACGTTAAATATATTTTGAGCTATAGAAGCTGGCTAGCCAGTTCCTTTGCTGATTTAACTTTGACAAGCTGCCGCGTGTCTAGATGGTGTTGTTGTTAATTTTTGTGGGAGGTTGTATTATTAATTATTTTTCTGTTCAAGTCACAGATGACAAAGATAGCATTACGTGTATAATAAAAATAAAAATTAGGCATTTTTATGATCAAAAAAAGACAGAAGTATTCAAAATGTGATCAATTTTAGTTTAGGTTAATTAATACCTGGCAAAATGAGGCATATTAAAGAGGTAAACTGATAGTTGCACCATTTTAACAACTTATTGTATCATGTCCTTATTTTTACAATATAAGATGGAACGATTGTTCACGCTAGTTTTTAAGTTCTACAAAAGAGACCGAATAAATTACATTAAAAATATGAGTTTTCATTTTTTAAATTACAGTCCTCCACACCTCTATTCCATTTAGAAATTCCTTGTACAGTTTCTCCATAGGCAGGTGTGTTATAGAATTCGTAATTGTACAGCCTTTTATCAATTTAATGGTTCAAAGCACGAGACGAGCTAGTTCATGCAAAACTTTTATTACATATTAAGTTTTGAGTTTCGTGATTTGTACCATAATATCCTTTGGACAACGTTTTTTTATCGTAAGATTCTTCTTCGATTGGATTTTATTTTGAGCTTAATTCAACTAGACCTAATTTAATACTCTTACAACTGCGTTATATTATATTAAAAGTTACATGCTTTCAGTGATTTGGGCGAGGAAAGCCAGCGGGGCGAATATCGCCGTAGTGAACGGGTACACCTTCTCCAAGAGCGGGTCGACGATGTTCACTACTATATTCCGCTGCACCAGGAGGATCACGTGTCGAAGTCGATTCACCGTCAACAACAACACGAACGCGGTTCACCTGAGAACGCTACTTCATAATCACCCCCCACCAAAGTTTATTATACGCGATGGGGTTATATTTAAAATATAATGTTGTATTTGAAAGAGATCTCATAACAGGCATTCATTCTTCATTAAATTAGGTTACATCAAATAAGAGAAGTAAAGTTTTAAAAATATACAATTTATATAAAAAATATTCAATATTTAAGTTACAAATTAAAATTACCAGAGTTTTGTGCGGTATCGGGTTTTAAAATATTGTGTAAATACAATTAAGTGTACTACCTAAATATGTGGGTGTAATAAAATCAATTTGCGTTTATTGTTGATGCTTCATTCTTTTGATATTTCTTTGTTGTCTTGAATAAAATATTATGACACTTAAATAATATTTTTTCAGTTCCTACCTACTACCAAGATGTGAGCCACTTTTATAGTTTTTTTGTTGTTTCGGCCTATCCTCATAAGGCCGGCAATTATACGCGTCAGATTTTTTCATCCGATAGTCTGGCCCGATTGTCTGATCAGACTGTCTGAAGGCACTCGTGCCATACATTTATTTGAATACCTAATACACATCCGATCCGATAGTCGGATCGGACGTCCGAGTCGGAAACAGCGCCAAGGCGTTTACGATTTTACTGCCGTTCCGATTGTCGGAAGGTGCGGTCTGCATACTTTTGTACGGAGACCCAATAGACGTCCGATTCTTTCTGCCGACTTACCAGTTGTTTCTCTAGTATGACACTGAACGAACGTATCGCATGGTTGTGGTTCGGACTGACTTTTACTTGTAAACAGTAAGAAATAAAAGGAATCATGTAGGGTGAATAATATGCCTAATACCAGCCTCCCCCCAAAGATGTTTCAACTTTGAATCTCTGTTTTTGCCACAATTGCGGTCTTAAAAATATTGTTTTCAATACAGTTTTAGGTAGGTTGATTAATCTTTATTATGTAATGGTCTTGTGAGATTGAGTTTTTTCTTCT
This sequence comes from Cyaniris semiargus, assembly GCA_905187585.1. Lineage (NCBI taxonomy): Eukaryota > Metazoa > Arthropoda > Insecta > Lepidoptera > Lycaenidae > Cyaniris > Cyaniris semiargus. Next base: position 10,810,495 of record LR994549.1, on the reverse strand, counting down.
TTCGCGCTAACATGAGCAAATATGCAATAAGTAACATTAGTTCGTCGTCCATTTTTTCTTTCTGCTCCGTATGCAAGCTCACAGATAGCTCGAGAACGACTGAGTTCAGAAAAAGTCTGGCGCAAAAATCGGATGTGTATCGAGTAAATACGATCAGATTATCTAATCAGACAAACGGAAACAAAATCTGACGTGTATTCCCAGCCTTAAAATTAAAATAAATCATTTGACACTTTTCAGGTTCAGAATTTTGGAGTAAAGTTAGTTTTCGGTTTTTATTTTAATTTTGATATTAAACCCCGAATAACTATTTTTAAAATCGATTGGTAAGAACTTTTGGCTGTGTCTTTTGTTTGGCCACAAATATAAATAAGTTAATTGAAATATCACTCATTAACTGATGAATTGTTAAATTTAATCAGAAAACTACGTTTTTCCAGTGCAGTGGGTCCACAATCCTATTGGCAGAATGTTCGCAGTCATAAACGGGTACACCTACTTTAAGAAGAGGCAAACGAATTTGACGACAACTTGGCGATGCACCAACGGAAACTCCTGCAACTGTCGCTTCCTCGTCGACAAAGAGATGAAAGTGGTCAAAATGAAAATTAAACCCCACACCCATCTGCCGCCAGTTTTTGTCATCCACAATGGAGTGATTGTAAAAATTAAGTGAAATTTTTGTAAATTTGAAAAGTCAAATAAATATAAGTAAGTCTACAAGTTAGTATTTAAATAATTTAATAGATACAAATTTTTTTTATTTTTTTTTTATTTTATCTATGGACGCTTCATACCACGTCAGTCTGGCCCCGTGGTAAGTACCTGAAGGACTTGTGTTACAGGTACCAGACAACGGAAATATATTTAATACTTTTATACTATACATATATTTAAGATTTTTATTATATTATACACATATTTAATACACATCCATGACCTAGGAACTTTGAAAACTTTTTGTTCCGTCGGCGGGATTCGAACCCGCGACCCCCGGCTTGAGCTACCGCCCACCAACTGAGCCACAGAGGTCGTCAAATATTGAACATAAACGATGTAGTTTTATTATCATAATTCTAAAATTTAATTACTATTATATTATAAGATTGAACATGAAGAGACCGTTCGAAAATTTTCAACCCTCTTTATATGGATTTTAGTGCAGTGGGTAAAAAACACTCAAGGCAGAGTGGTTGCTGTAGTGGATGGGTATACATACTGCTTAACGAACGACCGGAAGACGACCAGCGGCTGGCGGTGTACGACCGGTTCCTCGTGTAAAAGTCGTTTCGTAACGGACAAGAACTTAAAGATTATTTCCGCGCGTATTGTCCCACATCATCACCCGCCCCCGAATTTCATTATCGACGATGGAGTGTTGGTGAGGTTCAAAAGCAGTGGTTAGATCTTGTTAATGTCAGGGTCCATTTTTTAAATTATTATTAAATTTTAAAGTGTTAAGTTTAATATAATTATGATCTATTATATTTTTATGTGTTTTATATTATTTGGAGCCTACATTATTTTTATTTTTAAATAAAATGGTTTTGATGATTGCTTTATTATTGACATAAATAAAAGTATAACCCTTTGCCACGATTATCTGTAGCAATAACTTTATAATTTTCAGTACAGTGGTATAGAAACAACAGCGGGAAGCTGGTGCCAGTTATAAACGGATTCACATATACGGTAGTATTTCAAGGAAAAAGCACGACGAACTGGCGTTGCACGTTCGGTAGTAAATGTAAATGCCGTTTCGTAACGGACAAGGAGCAAAACGTTAGGTCCATACAAATTACTCAACATCATCACCCCCCGCCGCTGTTTATAATTCACAATGGAATATTAGTTAAGATCAAAAGAGGGTAAAAACTCAATAAAACTTGTTGATGTTAAGTACAAAATTTTGTTTATGAAGCAAATATAATATGGGTTACATTATCATATTTTTTCAATTATATCAATTGATAGTGACGCACAAGTCAAAGAGATGAACTTGTCTGTTCTTCGGTGGTAACTGGTAACCCAAACTGTATCAATGATGATGGATTAATTGATCTTGTGTGCCTTGTGTGTGTTTATTTTATTTATTTTCTATTATTTATTAAGATCAACCTGCTCACCGTCTTGATTTGTTATTCGATAACATTTTTAGAAATATTATTAAAAGCTATTACTTTACAAATCATATATTACAATTTTGAAATTTTAGTTCATTGGGTGAGGAAAAGAAACGGAAAGCTAATTGCAATAGTCGAGGGTTATACATACTTTATGGAGAAGGAATATATAAGTTCTACAGCCTGGCGTTGCACATTGGGTAACGCGTGTAAATGTCGCTTCGTAACGGATAAGGCATATAACGTTAAGTCCACGCAGTTCACGCCGCATCATCACGCGCCCCCGAAGTTCGTCATCCATAATGGAGTATATATGAGGATCTGAAACAGTGATAATTTTTGTAGTGCCTTTTCAACATATAATGTTTCTACATCATCACCCACAACCAAAGTTCTTCACATGCAATGAAAATTTTATATTATAAGATCTAACAAAGTAGTGGTTGGTAGTACTTTATCAATGTTTGACGCTATGTAGCCGTAGGGTGTTTCGTGTCAAATTTCGTATGAACATGTGGAAGCTATTTCGTGACATATGACAGCTGTTTGACACGTCAATTGACACGATAGACCCTACGGCTGCATAGCGCCAAACATCCCTCAATTAGAACAATTTTTATAATTATAGTGAATTCTCAGAACCTGCTGCCTGCTGTGTTGACTCGGCGAACTTCGTATCACTTTGGAAAATAAAAATTTTCAAGTACCATTATTAAAAGGGGTAGTATTATTTCTCCATAATGGAGCAAAGACAATGCTCAAACTTTCATCACCCACAACCAAAGTTTGTCGAATGCAATGAAAATATTCAATCTAATATAACAAGATTTAAGTGATACGTGGGAGAGCCATGCTATACGTGGGAGAGCCATGCTCTACGTGGGAGAGCCATGCTTCGGCACGAATGGGCCGGCTCGACCGGATAAATACCACGTCCTCACAGAAAACCGGCGTGAAACAGCGCTTGCGCTGTGTTTCGCCGAGTGAGTGAGTTTACCGGAGGCCCAATCCCCTACAGTATTTCCTTCCCTCCCCTCCCCTATTCCCTTCCCTTCCCATCCCTACCCTATTCCCTCTTAAAAGGCCGGCAACGCACTTGCAGCTCTTCTGATGCTGCGAGTGTCCATGGGCGACGAAAGTTGATTTCCATCAGGTGACCCGTTTGCTCGTTTGCCCCCTTATTTCATAAAAAAAAAAAAAAAAAAAAAGTGAGTAATGGTTGGTGGTGGTGGTCTACCAGAATCTGATGGCAAAAAGTGAGAAAATAAATTGACTAGCAATACGGGGGTAATTGGAATAAAACATTTTGATCCTTTTTTTTCTTATAGCGGCTGATTCTGTGTGTAAACATGCAAATATAAAAATATATCCAATGATCAGGGATATTTTTTGAAAATCTGCTGTCAATAATTGCCATCAGATTCTGGTAGACCTATAGTACATTAAGTTTAAAGTCAGAGCCAGTGTTTTGTGTCATAAATCCACATTACAATTTGATACAATAATAATTTTAAGTTATGTTTGTTGTGATATTATTACATTTCATTAAATCACAAAAGCTGTGAAATTTCCAGTGCAGTGGGTAAAAAAGCCTAACGGAAAGCTGATGGCTATAGTTGAGGACTATACATACTTCATGGAGAAGGAATATAAAAGTTCTACATCCTGGCATTCCTGGCGTTGCACAACGGGTAACGCGTGTAGATGTCGCTTCGTAACAGATAAGACACGTAACGTTAAGTCCTCGCAGTTCACGCCGCATCATCACGCGTGTCCGAAGTTCGTCATCCATAATGGAGTATATATGAGGATCTGAAACAGTGATAATAAATGCTATAGTGCCTTTTCAACAGAATATAATGTTTCCACATTATCACCCACAGCCTAAGTTCTTCACATGCAATGAAAATTTTATATTACAAGATCTAACAAAGTAGTGGTTGGTCCGAATCTATCAAAATAGGACTTTAACTGTGTTTGGCGCTATGTAGCCGTAGGGTCTCTCGTGTCAAATGTCTTAAGAATATGTGGAAGCTATATTTTAGTGGCATATGACAGCTGTTTGACACGTCAACTGACAGGATAGACCCTACGGCTACATAGCGCCAAACATCCCTCACTTAGAACAATTTTTAGGGTTCCGTACCCAAAGGGTAAAAACGGGACCCTATTACTGAGAATTCGATGTCCGTCCGTCCGTCTATCTGTCTGTCTCCAGGCACAGGCTCTGTATCTCAAGAACCACTACAGCTAGACTTATGAAATTTTCACAGATTGTGTATATCTGTTGCCGCTATAACAACCAATACAAAAAACAAAATATAATTAATATTTAAGTGGGGCTCCCATACAACAAACGTATTTTTTTTGCCTTTTTTGATTGATATCAATAATGGTGACAGGTAGCCCCTTGTCACAAAGTTCTTGATTATAGTTGTTCTTTATTAATTAATAAAAATAATGAAATAAAATAAAAAATTAAAGGGGCTCCCTTACAAAAACACAATTTTTGGCCTATTTTTGCTCTATAACGGTACGGAACCCTTCGTGAGAGAGTCAAACTCGCACTTGGCCGACTATTATAATTATTGTTAATTGTCAGAACCTGATGTCTGCAGTGTTTTAATTTTTGTATCATAACATTACACTTAAAATTATACTAAGTTGACCCGGGGCACTTCGTTACACTTTTGAAATTAAAAATTTTCAAGCACCATTTCTAGTGGTATTATTTTACAGTCTCCGTCATCACAGTTTGACATTGGCGATTCACGAAAAACTATTTTATTTTTATTTTAAATGTTCTTCGAAATACGCGACTTTCAATAATCGCAAACCCGTTACAAAATGTAAGTATTTTAATAAAAAATTTAATAATATTGTGAATTTTACATGTTTTATATCGAAATACGCGGCTATTGTGGATATATTTTACTGTCGATTCAAAACCCACAATGGAGTGGACAAAATAAAGTTCATCATCCACAATTGAGTGTACTTGAAGATCTGAAACAGCGATAATTTTTATAGTGCCTTTTATTATGTTATTATGATGTTCCATGTGGTATTATGTGATATTGTGTGGTATAATAATATCTATGGACGCGGTATCATAGTAATGTAGCAAAGACAGTGCCCAAACTTTTACAAATCATCACCCACAAGTTGTGGGTGATTGTGGGCCACAATCAAAGTTTGTCGAATAAAATTAAAATGTTAATATATCAAGATCTAACTACGTAATGGTTGGCAGTACATTAAGCTAAAAATTTAGAAGAAAATAATAATTTTCCATTGTCAGAGCCAGTGTTTTAATTTTGTGTCATAAATACACAATTTTATGTTTGTTATGATATTACATTTCATAAAATCACAATAACTGTAAAATTTCCAGTGCAGTGGGTAAAAAAACCTAACGGAAAGCTGATGGCTATAGTTGAGGGCTATACGTACTGTATGGAGAAGGTGTACAAGAGCTCTACGTACTGGCGTTGCACAAACGGCAACGCGTGTAGATGTCGCTTCATAACGGACAAGACACGTAACGTTAAGTCTACGCAGTTCACGGCACATCATCACGCGCCTCCAAAGTTTATAATCCACAATGGCGTGTATTTGAAGATCTGAAACAGTGATAATTTTATAGTGCCTTTTCAACATATTATTATGTTCCATGTGGTATTATGTGGTGTGATGGTAGTGTAGCAAAGACAGTGCGCAAATTTTTACACATCATCATCACCCATAACCAAAGTTTGTCAAATACAATGAAATTATTTAATTTCATATTATATAAAGATCTACCAAAATAATGGTTGGCCCTAGAAGCCTAATCTATCTCAGGAGTACACAAAGCCTTGATATACTTCTCAGAGGCGTACACATATAATTCACAATTTTTATGTAAAAATAGCATTATTTTGCTTCTTTTTGGACTGATAATTTAAATTTGGAATATAAACTAATAATAAAATGACATTTTATGAATAATTACTATAGTCATAGTTATCACAACAATAAAAATATGTGCAAAAATTGGAACAAAAAATCAGGTTCCTCAAAAATTAACAGAAACATATTATTTTTGCAAATAATTATTTTTTTAATTCTAATTAGTTATTCATAGAGCAAACATATAAACTACATAATTAGATTTCAAAAGACTAGGTAAACCTTAAGAGTAGTCTACAGCCATATAAACCTTGCGCTCGCTACACACAGATTTTTCAACATTTATAACAGCCCAAATTGGATATTTTCCTTTTTTATAGGAATAAAAGGTGAAATATTGACGTGAAGACGAAACATATTCAGTCACATAACTTTTTTTTTCTTCCCTTTGAACATCGCCAATAATTTGGTCATTCTCAACTTCGATACCCGAATCTTCCAAAGAAGGATTATGTTCCCCGTTTAGGATTGCTAAACTATCGTCTTCGTATAATTTTTGAGACTGTGACATTTTATGTCTAAAACAACGCCGAAAGAGACATGAAAAGTACGAAAAACAAGCAAAAGTAAAATCACATTAACCTAGTTAAAACTTACACAAAGCTTAAACATACGTCCCGTAGGCGCGCAATCCTTCGATAAGTCAAAAATGGTGAAACTTATTTTAAAAATAAGGACATCGTATAGCTCCTGGCTTCCACTGAGTTGGCATAAGAGCACGACGCACTAGCTTCAATCATTAGAAAAATACAAACGATATTCGATTTCGTGTACGCCTCGCAGACGTAGATTAGGCTTCTAGGGTTAAGTTAAAAAATTTAGAACAATTTTTATAATTTAGAATTATTTGACACAAAATTAAAACACAGCCAGTGTTTTAATTTTGTGTCATAAATCTACATAACAATTTGATAGAATAATAATTTTAAGTTAATATGTTTGTTATGATACTACATTTCATGAAATCACAAAAACTGTAATATTTCCAGTGCAGTGGATAGAAAAAACTAACGGGAAGCTGATGGCTATAGTTGAGGGTTATACGTACTGTATGGAGAAGGTGTACAAGAGCTCGACGTACTGGCGTTGCACAAACGGCAACGGGTGTAAATGTTGCTTCATAACGGACCAGACACGTAACGTTAAGTCCGCGCAGTTCACGCCGCATCATCACGCGGCTCCGAAGTTCATCATCCACGATGCAGTCTATTTGAAGATCTGAAACAGTGATAATATTTTTAACCCCCGACAAAAAAGAGGGGTGTTATAAGTTTGACGTGTCTGTCTGTCTGTCTGTTTGTCTGTCTGTCTGTCTATCTGTCTGTGTGTGTGTCTGTGGCATCGTATCATCCAAACGGGTGGACCGATTTTGATCTAGTTTTTTTTGTTTGAAAGCTGACATGATCGAGAGTGATAATAGCCATAGTTCATCATCATCAGCCTGCTCAGTGCTGGAAAATCACGGTTCATCTGGTTCGCGAACGGCCGATCAGCAACTTGCAGTCGTTTGATGGGTTTTATATTTTGCATTCTAGTTCGTGACATTTATGAATATATACACATTAATGGAAAGTAGGCCTGGTGCAGGGTGCTGCAGCATCACCTGGTAATCAATAGGATACCCAACTCCTCACTAACTTAGAGCAGAGGTTTCGTGTTTGGGCTCATTTTAATTGCGACAACTAGTAAGACGTAGATAAACAGTAAATATTTGCATTCTGCTGCTGCAGCATCACCTGGATTCTATAGGAGCCGAGCTCGGTATGAACTCAAAGTGGAGGTTTCATGTTTGGGCTCTTACTGACGGCCTCATCCAAGAGAACATTATTGGTATTCATTGGGATATGATCCTGTTGATAGAAATTATTCTTCACTATAACCAACACAAGTTTAAAAAGCATGAAATAAAATAAAATTAGGAAATTAAAAAAAAAAAAACCCGCCAAACAACTTTAAAAGGTAATGAAATAATATTTAAGTACTGACTTTAAGTTTAAATAATTCCTAAGTGTAAAGTAATATTTTAGTCCATAATTGTTGTCAAGGTGTGTCGGGGGACCGCGCGTATAGTTTAGGGCTCAGTTCACAGCGAACCGAATCGAGACAATCAGAGACTTGGCGATACAAAATGCAAAAGTCGTTGTTGTCGTAGTTTACTTGGCGGTCCCCCGACACACCGTGACAACAATTATGGACTAAAATATTACTTTACACTTAGGAATTATTTAAACTTAAAGTCAGTACTTAAATATTATTTCATTACTTTTTAAAGTTGTTTGGCGGGGTTTTTTTTTAATTTCTTATTATAGTGCCTTTTCAACATATTATGTTCCATGTGGTATTATGTGGTATGATGGTAGTGTAGCAAAGACAGTGCGAAAGCTTTTACACATCATCGCCCACAACCAAATGTCATATGCAATGAAAATATTATAATATTGAGATTTAACTAAGTATTGGTTGGCACGTTAACAATAAAGAACTATTATTTTTGGAATTCTGAATTGTCAGAGCATTATGTTTTAATTTTTCTGTCATAATCTACATTAAAATTTGATAAGTGTATACTTTTAAGTTATTTTATTATAATATGGTTTATATTACAACCACAACATAACAAAAACCGTACAATTTTCAGTGCGGTGGTTAAAAAAGCCTAACGGAAAGCTGGTGGCTATAGTCGATGGGTTCACATATTGCTTGGCGCAGGATCGCAAGAACACGACATGCTGGCGCTGCACCTTCGGTAATGCGTGCAAATGCCGTTTCGTTGTGGACAAAGAACGGAACCTCCAGTCTGCATCCTTTGCCCCCCATACCCACCCACCACCACAGTTCATCATCTACAACGGAATCTACATGAAGATTTGAAGGAGCACCTATTTACCCACTTTTTAATTGCAATTTTGATTTGTTTTTTTATTACTTTTTAAGCATAAATTACCAATAAAGTATTTAAATCTCTGTATGCATATTTTTTGGCACGCTGAGGGACCTAAACTTGAGAGGTCAATCGCTAGTTAAAATCATCACATTTTTAGAGTTACTAGAGATCACCCAATGGTCGAAATTCGACCTCAAATAAAAAATTTAATTATAACCGGCCGCCTAGACGAGCAATTTTATTGTCAATATCATGTTTTAATTTTATTGAATCCATACCCCAGTCAAGTTAAACATTTGAGGTTGCATAAATTCGCACCAAGCTGAAAATCGGTAATATTGTTTTTTTAGACATAATCCCTGCGACAGTCTCAGATTAATAAAGTCAAATGATGACAGACTGGCCGTTTAATAATTGTCTTACAGTATTTAAGATTCAATAACAAAAACTAAATCTATTTTCAATTTGACAACAGACTTCAACCATAAATAAAAGAGTATAATTCGTGTGTATAGGCTTGTCAATCAAAATCTCCTAGTGTGTGTAATGTTTTATTTGTTAATAACTGTATTTTAAAAAGATAAAACCGACTTCAAAATTGTACGTAATTGAGAATTAAAACTCTCTATCTCCAAAACTACTGAACCGATTTTGATGAAACTTGCACTATTCCCTAAGTTGAACAATACCTAATAGTTGTATTAGGTATTGTTCAATTTAGGGAATAGTGCAAGTTTCATCAAAATCGGTTCAGTAGTTTTGGAGACTGAACCGATTTTGATGAAACTTGCACTATTCCCTAAGTTGAACAATACTAATAGTTGTATTAGGTATTGTTCAACTTAGGGAATAGTGCAAGTTTCATCAAAATCGGTTCAGTAGTTTTGGAGATAGAGAGTTTTAATTCTCAATTACGTACAATTTTGAACTTTTTTTTGTTGAAAAAAAAGAATTATTGAAATCAGACTGGTAGTTCCAGAGATATGCGAACACAAACATAAAAACATACATACATACATACATACATGATACATACATATATACATACATACATACATACATACATACATACATACACTTTTGAAATTTGGCACATTTGTTTAGACGCTGATATAGACTAACATATACGAAAACTGGGCAGTTCTGGAAATATTACATACATACGCGTCGAATTGATAACCTCCTTTTTCGAAGTCGGTTAAAAAAATGTATGATAAAAGTATAGTTTCAAAATAATATTAGCTCGATGCACTCCTTCACCATATAAACTGTGCAAAATTTCAATCACCTACGTTTCCGCATTTTTCGTCAAAAGGGATCCAAAGTTTTTCGCTCGCGTATTAATATTATATCTAAGATAATATGTACCCAACATTGCAATTTGCAGTAGAGCATTTTGTTTTTTTTAGAAATTTTTGGCAGGTTATGCTTTTCATTTTATGTTTATTTAACAAAGACTGCATTTTCAGTGCAGTGGGTGAGGAATACTAGTGGGAAGCTGGTAGCGATAATAGACGGGTACACTTACAACGTATCGTTGCAAAATAAAACCACGACGAACTGGCGTTGTTCATTTCGCAGCAACTGTAAATGTCGTTTTGTAACAGACAAGGACCAGAATGTGAAGTCTGCTCATATTTCTCAACACAATCATCCGCCTCCTACGTTCGTCATTAACAACGGCATTTACTTTAAGATTTAAGACTTTTTTGCGTTTACACAACTTCTTTTGTTGACTTTAATCTTAATAGTCCGGGCTCCCTAGAACAATTTTTTTTAATTAATATCAAGCTGATTTTTCGTAAGTAGCTTCATTTTGATAAGACGAACAAGAATTTTTTTTGCTAGAATTCTCGAAAGTGGTAGCTAACAGAGAGAAAGGATTTAATATTTTGATTGCATAGTCCTCAAATATGGATTGTTCTATTTGTAGGACAATGCTACTGTTAAATTATATAACTATTGACTTATCAATATACAAAAAATCAGCTGGTTAGGGTTCCATTTTAGGGTTCTGTAATCAACAAAACTTGGTTGACTACGAAACCCTAAAAAGGACCCTAACCAGCTGATTTTTAGGGTTCCGTAGTCAACAAGGAACCCTTATAGTTTCGGTCTGTCCGTCCATCTGTCTGTCCATCTGTCCGTCCGTCCGTCTGTCTGTCCACGGTTTTTCTCAGAGAGTAAAGGACCTACAAAGCTGTAATTCGGCATGAATGCACATATTAATGATGCCGACAAAATGGTATATAAGATCATTAAAAAAAAATTTTTTATGGTACCACCCCTACACATCAAGCAGGGGTGAATTTTTTTTCGCGTCCACCCCACCGTGTGAGGTGTAGTTGGATAGGTTTTTTATTTAAAAATATTATGAGTATTTATTTTCGGATTTAGTGATTCATTTTCGGATTTAGGGATCTATTTGTGAAATATGAAGTTTTAAAGTGGAAAAATCGTTAGAGTTCCGTTTAGCTTCGTTCGTTGCTTCTGGAAATGTGAAAAAATTCATACTGAATTTAAAAGGAAAACTATCACGGCTAAGAATACTTTATAAGTTATTGAGTACTTAATAGTCGATCAACAAAAAAAAAATGTATTCGGAGAAGTAGAAAGGAACTTTTCGTTCTAATTCCTTTAAACGTAACTGAGATAAAATATAACCCTAAAATAGAACCCATAAAATAGAACCCTATATTGCGCGTGGCCCGACACGCACTTGGCCGGTTTTTTATATATTGATAGGTTAATAGTTATATAATTTAGAGTAACATTGTCCTACAAATAGAACAATTCATATTTTAGGACCATCCAATCAAAATATTAAATCCTTTCTATCTCTGTTAGCTACCACTTTCGAGAATTTTCCCAGACTGCAGGGGAAATTGTTGTTAGTCTTATCAAAATGAAGCTACTCACGAAAAATTAGCTTGATAGTAATAAAAAAATGTACTATAAGAAATTAGTGAAAAATATAGTTTTGAATTTTTGATTTTTTTTTTCTTTTTGTTTAATTCACTTTTAGTGCTACCATATTATCGCCATGGATAATAAACGAATGGCTATTGGTTTTATTGTCACCCGACTGTTTTGTTTTTTTTGCTTCTGTTTTGTTTGGTCCTTTTTTTTTTGTACACTAAAAATCAATACAATACCCTAACTAGCATTAATTCTTATGCCAAGTTATATTCCCTTCAAACGCGTTTTGCACTTTTTTTATAAAAATGTAAAGTATTTAATAAAACCTGTAATATTTGCATAATAATTTCATAATGCTACAAAGTTTGTGGTTTTTCAGTCAGGTGGTTGAAGAATTCTAACGGTAGGCTGATAGCGATAATAGATGGGTTCACGTACTGCGTGGGCATGGAATGGAAGTCCACGATAAACTGGCGTTGTACTGCCGGAAGTAAGACGTGTAATCGTCGCTTTACTACGGACAAAGAGCTGAATATAAAAACAGCGTTGACTTCCCCTCACCCTCACCCGCCCCCGAGGTTCGTCATCCACAACGGAATATACACGAAGATCTGAATCATGTTTTTTTTTTTAATCCTTATTTTTAAAGGGGTTTGATCACTTAGTGATTAAGTCATCTGAATCATGTGTGTTGTAATTAAATATATTATATTCAATGTCTTTTTTTATAATAATTATGTACTTAAATACAATACAAATATAACATCATATTTGGCAACGCACAAGTCATATTTTAACGAACTTGAAAGAGCTAGAATTATTCTTTGATGACGATCTATTTTATAATTGAATACGAAACAATTCAAAAATTTTAAAATAAATGGATTTTAAAATCAAATGAAATTCAGATGCTATCATATTATAATGATGCAATTATTTTTTTACTATTATTAATAATTGTGGTTTTTAGTGCGGTATACAAAAAAAGCTTGCGGAAAGACAATTGCAATAGTAAATGGATTTACGTACTCTGTGTCTATGGTGTGGAAGACAACGATGAATTGGCGTTGTACGACCAGGGCCAAATGTAAATGTCATTTCATAACGGACAAGGAGTTGAATATAAGGTCCGCACAGATTCATCCCCATAATCACCCGCCCCCGAAATTTATCATCCAAAACGGAATATACACCAAGATCTAGAATATAAGTATACCTAGTTATACCTAATATGCAATATCTATGTAGCAGTCATATGACTGCGTACTTAATTAAATGACTAAAGGACAACTCTACATCTTAGTACTCTACAAGTATGTAGAGTACTAAGATGTAGAAAGAGAAGAGAGAGTACTAAGATGTGGAGATAGAAGATAAGGATAAGTAGTAAGTAGAAAGGATAAGTCTACTAAAGGAGAACTCGTGAAGTCGTTGAACGTAACGTTGAACGTATTGACTTATCGTCATTTAGTGAAGTCGTTGAATGGGATATAGCATGGAGTATAGCCTAAAACAGTTATACCAGAATAAATTGTTCAACAAGTACAGTAAGTTACCAATAAGCGCGCTAGTCATTTTATCAAAGACTGGGACATCTATACATTTTTGTATTGCGTAAAAAATATTACATTATACAACTTATACGTAGCTTATACAGCATAAATTGTAAAATATAATATAATTGAAATGTGTAAGTTATTATAATATATTATTATGTTATATAATATAAGTTTTATTTTTATATGATACGGAACCCTAAATATCATTTCGAAACGTTCGTAAACGATATATTTTTTACTTTTTTTCATTTTAAAATTTACAGTTAATTTAATTAAAAACGTTGGCGGAAAGCCGATGCTATAATTGATGGATTTTCATACTATGTCTCCAAGGAATGGAAGACAACGACGAACTGGCGTTGTACGTTTCGTCCGTACGGCAACAACTGTCACTGTCGTTTTGTAACGGACAAAGACATGAATGTGAAGTCCGCACGGATCTCCCCACACAATCATCCGCCCCCGGAGTTTATCATCCACAACGGAAAATACATGAAGGTTTAAACATGAAGGTTACAGTAAGGCTTAAGCCTGAAGGTGGGTTAAAATTATAAGAAGAAATTGTTAGGAATAATTGACGATTTTTATGCTACATGTCCATGCAATGGAAGACCACAACGAATTGTCGTTGAGCGTTAAAGATAATTGTAGGACAATGTTTCTCTTAAATTATATAACTTTTAACCTATCAATATACAAAAAATCAGCTGGTTAGGGTTCCGTTTTAGGTTTCCGTAGTCAACCAAGTTTTGTTGATTACAGAACCCTAAAACGGAACTTAGGGTTCCGTTTTAGGGTTCTTATATTTTTTGTATGTTGATAGGTTAATAGATATATAATTTAATAGTAGCATTGTTCTACAAATAGAACAATCCATATTTTAGGACCATCCAATCCTTTCTATCTCTGTTAGCTACCACTTTCGAGAATTTTCGCAGAGGAAATTGTTGTTCGCCTTATCAAAATGAAGCTACTCACGAAAAATTAGCTTGATAGAAATAAAAAAAAATGTTCTAGGGAACCTGTACTATAAGAAATTAGTGCAAAATATAATATTGAATTTTTGAGTTTTTTTTTTAACTTTTTGTTTAATTCACTTTTGGTACCACAATATTATAGGACCCATAGAAACTCGTTTAGTTTCTATGACTAAAAAAGACCAAACAAAACAGTCGGGCGACAATAAAGCCTTATTGTCGCCCGACTGTTTTGTTTGGTCTTTTTTTTGTACAATAAAAATCAATATACCCCTATACCCTAACTAGCATTAATTCTAATGCCAAGTTATATTTCCTTTAAAACGTGTTTTGAACTTTTTTATAAAAATGTAAAGTATTTAATAAAACCTGTAATATTTGCAGTGCAGTGGGTTAAAAAGAATGACGGAAAGCTGTTGGCTATAGTCGACGGGTTTACATACTGTTCAGCGCAGGGACGAAAGAGCACCGCTTTCTGGCGTTGCTCGGCCGGGAACTCGTGTAAATGTCGGTTCGTAATGGACAAGGACCGGAATATAAAATCTGCGCACACTTCCCAACATAACCACCCTCCACCGAAGTTTGTCATCTACAATGGAATTTACGTTAAGATCTAAAGAAATAATTCGGTGCATTTCATTTTCTATTGTACTTTTAAGTTAACAAAATCTTTCATATAGAAAGCATTCAGTTGTTTTAATTTTTATATTATAAATTAACACATAAAGTTTTATTATGGTTATTATTTTAGAAATATCCCCATAATGCTCAATTTTAATTTCAAATTGCTACAAAGTTTGTGGTTTTTCAGTCAGGTGGTTGAATAATTCTAACGGTAAGCTGGTAGCGATAATAGACGGGTTCACGTACTGCGTGGGCAAGTCATGGAAGTCTACGATAAACTGGCGTTGTACTGCCGGAGGTAAGAAGTGTAATCGTCGCTTTACTACGGACAAAGAGCTGAATATAAAGACAGCGTTGACTTCCCCTCACCCTCACCCGCCCCCGAGGTTCATCATCCACAACGGAATATACACGAAGATCTGAATCATTATTTTTTTTAATCTTTATTTTAAAAGGGGTTTGATCACTTACGGCCGTTCCCAATATTTGATCTATCTCTGGTTTTGCCCTACTAGAGATAGGAATAGCTCTCATTAGACATTAGAGATATATATTTTATGTCAATTCAATGTTAGCTGCGATCGGTCGTATGTCAAACCAGAGATAGATTGAATATTGGGAACGGCCGTTAGTGATTAACGGCCGTTCGCAATATTTGATCTATCTCTGGTTTTGCCCTACTAGAGATAGGAATAGCTCTCATTAGACATTAGAGACATATATTTTATGTCAATTCAATGTTAGCTGCGATCGGTCGTATGTCAAACCAGAGATAGATTGAATATTGGGAACGGCCGTAAGTCATCTGAATCATGTGTGTTGTAATAAAATATATATTCAATGTCTTTTTTGTACTTAAGTATATAGATAATATATTGTACTTATATATAGTTATGTATTTAAGTATAATACAGATCATTCTATTATAATTTATAACATCCTATTTGGCAACCCACAAGTCATATTTTAACGAACTTGAAAGAGCTAAAATTATTATTTGATGACGATTTATTTTATAATATACGAAAGAATTCTAAAATTTTTAAATAAATGGATTTCAAAATCGAATGAAATTGAAAATGAAATTCAAATTTTATATAATGATGCAAATTGCAATGCAATTATTTTTCAACAATAATAATTGTGGTTTTTAGTGCGGTATACAAAAAAATCTTTCGGAAAAACGATCGTAATAGTAAATGGATTTACGTAGTCTGTGTCTAAGGTGTAGAAGACAACGATGAATTGGCGTTGTACGATCAGCGGGGCTAAAATGGTCGCATAGTAATTCCTCTCAATCAATTCACAAAATTAATTGTCAAAACTGTCAAAGTCACAAATGTCAAATTAGTACGAATTTAGACCAATTGAATTGGTCAAACTCACGAATGTCAAATTAGTACGAATTTAGACCAATTGAATTGGTCTAAATTTGACATTCGTGCGTTTGACAGTTTTGATAATTCATTTTGTGAATTGATTGAGAGGAATTGCTATGCGACCATTTTAGCCCCGCTGGGCCAAATGTAAAATATGTCATTTCATAACGGACAAGGAGCTGAATATACGGTCCGCACAGATTCGCCCCCGAAATTTATCATCGACAACGGAATATACACCAAGATCTAGAATATAAGTATACCTAATATGAAATATCTATGTCGCAGTCATATGGTTGAATCTGCTATTTGATTGCGATAACTATAGCGCGTTCAATATGACGACATACAATTGAATGACTGAAGGACAACTCGTGAAGTCGTTGAATGTAACGTTCAACGTATTAACTGATCGTCATTTAGTGAAGTCGTTTAATGGGATATAGCAGGGATTATAGAAAATAAACCTGCCATGATTTTGTTGTTTATATTCAGTTTCGGGTCAATTTTTTTCTTTAAATGTGGCCGACAGTTAATTAAATGCCGTCATTCAAAAACACGCTTGTAATTCAATCAAACAGCAGGCTCAACCAGATGACTGCGACATCTATAAATTTTTGCATTATGTTAGAAAATATGAAATGAACAGAATAAAATATAATTTCGATATAATAGTATATTTTATTTTTACAAAATATATTCAGAAAATACCCTTTGGATACGATTCCAAAACTATGCGATTACAAGCTACTGAATGATCATAAACGTAATATTTTTTACTTTTTTCATATTATAATTTGCAGTTCAGTTTGTTAGAAACGTTGGCGGAAAGCCGATTGCTATAATTGATGGATTTTCATACTACATCTCCAAGGAATGGAAGACAACGACGAACTGGCGTTGTACGTTTCGTCCGTACGGCAACAACTGTCACTGTCGTTTTGTAACGGACAAAGACATGAATGTGAAGTCCGCACGGATCTCCCCACACAATCATCCGCCCCCGGAGTTTATCATCCACAACGGAAAATACATGAAGGTTTAAACATGAAGGTTACAGTAAGGCTTAAGTCTGAAGGTGGGTTAAAATTATAAGAAGAAATTGTTAGGAATAATTGACGATTTTTATACTACTTGTCCATGTAATGGAAGACCACAACGAATTGTCGTTGAGCGTCAAAGATAATTATTGTAGATTTCGTTTTGTTACGGAAAAAAAAACAGAATATGAGGTCCGCACATACCACCAAGTCGTTTCAAGATTTGAGTTTTGTTTTCTAATGTTGTTATTGACTTTTGATATAAAGGACAAAAGCGTTCTCTGTATTAAGAGCAATTAAATTATTAAAAATATGCATCTAATATAAAGTATTGTTAACTATATTTTTGTATAGTTTACCTTAACCTATTTCTACCTAATATTACAATATTTTGTAGAAACTACTTTTGACGTAATCGGTCATGTATGGTCAGCAATAGATTGATGAGCACAAAAAGTGCTTGCTATCCCAAAATACGATCGAATAATATTGTATCCTAATAATCAATTTTAATGTGCACTTTCAGTACAGTTGGCTAAAAATGCTAGCGGAAAACAGTTAGCCATATTAGATGGATTTACGTATTATGCGTCTATGCAATGGAAATATACGACAAACTGGAGATGTACGGCTGGAAACTCGTGTAAATGTCGTTTCACCAGCGACAAAAATATGAATGTGAAGTCTGCAAATGTTGCTTCACACACCCATCCGGCCCCGAAATTTATCATCTACAAAGGAACGTTAATGAAAATCTGAACCAAGAACCAATATTGCTTATAATAGGATATAATGTTACTCCAGTGTTTTCACGCTAGAGGCAGCACCTGCATAGACAGTAAATAAAAAGTTTTGTTCGACGTTTGACAACGTTTCTGTTTATTTTCTGATATGACGTGTGTAACATAGTCAGATTTTGGTTGGTTTATTTACTGTATGTGATAGAAGCGTGATATTCCCTATTTTGTCAGGTTTTGTTCACGATTACGCTCGTAAAATTTTGATGGAATCAGACATGGATAGTATAATTATATTATACTTTCGAATAATAAATTTATCAAAGTATGCGTAATTTTTTTTTCCTACGTATTTACTAGTTAAAAGATGAGCTTTGTGAGGGCTCGCATCTTTTTTCTGCGTGGTAAAATGGCAGTCTTTATGGCAGTTTTTTTTTAATATTTTAATAGCAACCAAACCTTGACTGACCGATGATAACACTTCTACATATAAATAAAAAGTTACCGTGGGAGAGCCATGCTTCGGCACGAATGGGCCGGCTCGACCGGAGAAATACCACGGACTCACAGAAAACTGGCGTGAAACAGCGCTTGCGCTGTGTTTCACCAAGTGAATGAGTTTACCGGAGGCCCAATCCCCTCCCCTATTCCCCTCCCTACCCTATTACCATATTCCCTCCCTCCTAAAAATAGCTTAGCTTAGCTCTTAGCTCTTCTGATGTTGCGAGTGTCCATGGGCGACGGAAGTTGCTTTGCGTTTGCCACCTTATTTTATAGAAAAAAATACTATGTTTAAGCACAAATCAAATAGGCGTGATAGTTTTTCTGTAAAGTGTACCACAAAAGTGCTCAGGTTGTGGGATATACTAGGGCTCGCTTCGATCATGCATTATATTATATTTTGCACAAAATACTGTGATAATTATGATGTGTCATGTGATGTTAGCAATACTACGATAAGCACAAAAAGTACTAATTGTAATTGCAAAATACTGTGTAATAGAATAGTGTCGTAAATAATTAATGTATCTCCAATTTCAGTACAGTGGGTTAAAAATGTTGGTGGAAAACTGGTAGCCATAATAAATGGATTCACATACTACATGTCCAAGCGAAGTAACAGTACAAGGAATTGGCGATGTACAATTAGAAGCAAGTGCAAATGTCGTTTCACAACGGATAAAAGTATGAAGGTGAAGTTGGCACATATTGCCCCGCACCACCACCCGCCACCCAAGTTTGTCATCCACCACGGAATATACATGAAGGTTTAAATAGAAGGCGCTGGGTGGAGCTAAATTTGCAAAATTGTGCATTACAAAAAAAAATAATATTATGGAAATAAGACTCCTGTAGCCCTAGCACGGCGACCAGTAGAAATGCGAAAGTATAGACAAACTGTGGACATAAACTTAAGGTGCCGTTCCGATCTTTACCGCGGCTAATCACGACCGACAAAAATTCAATTAAAATGCCACTTTATGACAGACTATAGTATATGTCATAAAGTAGGATATTATTTGAATTTTTAGGACTATAGTCTGTCATAAAGTGGCATTTTAATTGAATTTTTCGGAACGAAAAAAGATCGGAACGGCACCTTGAGTTTATCTCCACAGTTTCAAGTTTGTGACTATAGTCTGTCATAAAGTGGCATTTTAATTGAATTTTTCGGAACGAAAAAATATCGGAACGGCACCTTAAGTTTATCTCCACAGTTTGTCTATACTTTCGCATTTCCACTGGTCGCCGTGCTAGGGCTACTGGTAACATTCAGAATCATGATATTCGACGTATATGCTTTTCTGAATTCAATCTCATACACAGAGGAAATCCTCATTTGATGATGATCAGAATCCGGTCTGCATTTTTGCATACTTAACTCTACCCCGCTCTAAATTACTTTTTTGTCAGTCTTGCAACGTATTATCATAGGATAGTAAAATATCCAAATCTTTTTATTAGTAAATTACAAACCTAAATTGTAAATTGCAAAATAGTTTTTAACACGCTTTTGTTAGCTTGGGCAGTATGTATGTAACGGAATCTTTGAGTACGATTTTTATCTATCTCAAGTAGTCTAATTAATTCGAAACTTTGCATTAAGAGCCAATGACAATGCAACAATTTGTTAAAATTTTTGAAAATAATAATAATAAGTAAGTGTGTTTTTTTAGTTTTTTTTAACTATTATTTATTTACCTAATATTTATTGTATGGATAATATAAACTAAAAAAATTAATGACTCAAAATCTAACATACATAAGTTGTATATTTTGTAACATATTTTATACCCCATTATCATAATAATATTTACACAGTGAATACGCTTTACGCTATAAGATGTTATACAGTCCTTGTTTTACAACTTACAAGTTAAATAGGTTTCTTGACAGACAAAAACAAAAATTATAGTAAAAAATCAATGCCACTTTTCGTTGTAATTTTGTAACTCAAGAAGCGGCTCACCTATCCAAGGCAAAATATGTTTAGGCTTAGCTCGTAGTATTTAGTAGATGGTTTAAGGTAAGTGCACATTCATTAGCAAGCACGCGTCGTACGCACCGCATTTTGGAATCCGTTGTATGTTTCATACAACGGATGATATTGTGAAACCTCGCATATTCGTCCGCACCGTACTATGACAACTATGCGGTGCGTTCGACATATACATATGTATAGTGTGTAATGCATTTGTGCACAAAATACTTCGATGTGATGGGTCATGTGACGTTAGCAATGATCGGCACAAAAAGGGTAATTGCAAAGTACTATAAAATAAAATTGTGTCATAATTAATTAATTTATCTGCAATTTCAGTACAGTGGGTTCAAAATTCTAGTGGGAAACTAGTAGGCATAATAGATGGATTCACATACTACGCGTCCAAGCAAAGGAAAAGTACAACGAATTGGCGATGTACAATTGGAAATACGTGCAAATGTCGTTTCACAACGTACAAAAGTATGAAGGTGAAGTTCGCACATATTGCCCCGCACAACCACTCGCCACCGAAGTTTATCATCCACAACGGAATATACACGAAGGTTTATGACTATAAAGATAATCAGCCTTGAAACGTTAAGCTTTTGTAAAATAACAGACTTAGGGCCTGTTTCACCACTTCCTGATAAAGTGCCGGATAGGCTATCCACAACTTTTTTGACAGATTCTCCATACTCTATCTGTCAAGTTAAGTGGTGGATAACCTATCCGGCACGTAACAGGAAGTGGTGAAACAGGCCCTTAACGATGTAATGACAAAAGAGTATTTTTTATATATGTATCGAAAGATTAAATTAAAAAATATAATAAATGACTTAAAATCTACATATTTGTAATATTTATACCCCTTTATAATATGAACATGTACACAATGAATACACTGTAAAATGTTATATTATGTCCTTGTCTGATAACTTAAATAAGTTACTTGACAGACAAAAACAAAACATAATATAATGCTGATGTAAAAGCATGCGCGCTGACGAATAAGCTTATTCTTTGACGTCAGAAATTCTTTGAAGGTTCTCCTTATAGCTTAACATTAAGATGAAATAAAACTGAGTCGTAATTCTTTTTTTCATTTGTATTTCAGTACAATTTGTTAAAAATAGTAGCGGAAAGGAGTTAGCTATATTAGAAGGCTTTACATATTATCAGTCCATGCGATGGAAAGCTACGACGAATTGGCGATGCACGGGTGGAAAAGCATGCAGATGTCGTTTCACAACGGACAAAAGTATGAAAATAAAGTCTGGGCAGACTTTCCCGCACCCTCACCCGCCACCGAAATTTATCATCTACAAAGGAACATTTATGAAGATCTGATTCAATGCCTTTTCTTATAATCGTAAGATTTTAATGGAAATTATGCGAGTTTTTAACTTTCGTTACAGTAAAATTGTCAAAAGTGTGCATAATACCCCAATCAAGTTAGACCAAAATACCTTTGTAAGGTTGCATAAATTCGCACCAACCTGAAAATCGGTAATATTGTTTAGAATGTGATTACGAATAAAATTTGAATGTTGCCCATAATAAATTCTCTTGTAAGTATGCAAATTTTTTTAATCAAGGTCAAAGGTCCATAAAAATCGTTTTTCACGGTAAGTTTCATAAAAATACTTCAGATGAAAAAATGTAGGCCATAAAATTGTCTAATTAGCATTAATTAATACTTTTTTCATACAAATCACCGTTTTTGAAATGACTCGAAAGGTTGTATTTCTCACAATATGCATATGTAGGCCTCGTATACAATGTACGCCTATACCTGCAGTGTCAGATCCTTTAAATGAGAATGAGAGAGAATAAGAGCCGTAAGACTTCGGAGAGTCGTAAGTCTACGGAGAGCCGCAAGGCTACGAAGAGCCGCAAGGCCAAGTCTTCTCGACCTGGCAAGGACGAGAGTACGGGGTGCGATGAGGAGGGCTTCATACTAGTGTAGAGGAGGAAGAAGAAGCCCGCGCCCTATGTACCTGAGCTGCGTCTGCGGAGCTAGGTCCCCGCGACGTCCCTGTACAAATCTCGCCTGCACTGGTAAATGGAGGTCGAGGACGTCGTGAACTACATCAGTAAGAAGACATCCCTCCACTTGAGGGTCGAACGTCTGCAGTCTCGCCACAAGGTCAACTTCAGCTCCTTTGTGGTGAGAGTACCGACGCATCCTCTCCCGACCTTTGAAGCGGAGGAATTCTGGCCGACTGGTGTGGTTTACCGAAGGTTCCGGGGGAGACTCCGGAATGAAGCGCGCGTCACGTCGCCGTTAATTTGTGATAATGTGTAGTTGTTAATTATATATAATTTTTGTGTATGTTAGTCATTAAGGTATATATTGTATGGGCCTACGTAGCCTGATTTAAATAAATAAATAAATAAAATATATTGATACTAGAAACAATTTAACAACAACGTTTTCCAGGTCAGCTAGTAACTTACAAATGCTATTTCTAATTTCAGTGCAATGGATAAAGAATTGTAATGGAAACCTGATAGGTATAATAAATGGGTTTACATACTGCGTGTCGATGCGGAATAAGAGCACGATTAACTGGCGCTGTACGTTCGGGAGCTCCTGTAGATGTCGCATCATCACGGACAAGGAGCTGAATGTGAAGTCCGCTATTGTCACCCCGCACCAACACGCGCCGCCGAGATACATCATCCACGAAGGAATATACATGAAGATCTGAATGTATACCCGAGGAAATTGATTCCTATGCAGTTGACAGACCTACGTCGTTTGGTCGGCTTATATCATTTCAATGTTAGCTGTTGTCGGTCGGATGAGTTTGACTTAATGCGACCAAATTACTTAGGTCCGCCATCTGCCTAGGAATCAACTTCTCTGATTGTACAACGTTATCAATTGTTTTATATTTTCGGTTTTGCCCCAATTTGTCATAGAGTGTACAAAATATGTCTTTTTGGAGAAAATTACATATTTAGTTTTTTTATGGAAGTTAAAAAAATATTGTGCTTTTTACATTTTAGTTCATTAAGTGTATTATTTTAAAACTTAAAATAATTAATGATAATTATTAAATATTGTTATTTGCAACCTAAATAATATACTTTTTTAAGAAAAGGGAAATGTTTTTTATTTTACCCTATCGTATAAGCTTAAAAATTACAACTATTTAATAGTTGTAATATTTAAATGAAGACAGTTTTAATTATATTTAAAACATAGCGAGTCTCGGAAAACTACTGTGTTTTGCAGTTCGTAAGAAAATTTTAGTTTACATAATATAATTATATTCTAATCGGTTTTCCATCGGCAACCATCATACGAATATGTAATGTATAATAAGTAATAACTATTAAACTCTTTTATCTTTGACAACAATGTAAAAGATCATTCGCCAATATTTTGTTTATTAACGTAATTACTAATTTCCAGTTCAATTTGTCAAAAATACATCCGGGAAGGTCGTAGCCATCGTTAACGGGTTCACATACTGCGTGACGAAACTGGGGAGGAGAACTACGAACTGGCGCTGCACCTTCGGCAGCAGATGCAAGTGTCGTTTCACAACGGACAAGGAGTTGAACGTGAACTTCGGGAGAATATCTCCACATGGTCATCCTCCGCCGAGCTTCGTCATTCACGAAGGAGTGTATATGAAAGTCTGAAGGAGCATGGAATGTACCGAATAAATTTAGTCATAGGTGGAAGGGGGATCTTCGGTATTATTATTCGGTAGTTTTAGTGTTCGGTCGGGTTATGTAATTCAATGATAGTTTTAATTGTCTAGGTACTCTCTAGCTGTGTTTGATATGACACGATCAAATAACTAAACATCTTGTCTCTTGTCTTGGTTACTCAATATCTAATCTTGATTAATATCAGCTAATAAACAAAACTAAATGCTAAATGAGTTTTTTTAAGTAATGACACATGCAATTACTTAGGCCTGCAGCCTGCTACATTTTTTTTCAGTAAGTACATTTTTCATGAATTTAAGTATAAAGACAAGGATAGACAAGGTTCTTGCTATCTTTGAACATCTGATTAAGCATTGGGTAAAAAACAATGCCAATTTGTGTTTCGATTTCAGTGCAATGGCTTAAAAACAATAAGGGCTATCCTGTGGCTGTGCTGGGAGAATTTTCATATTATTTATCAAAGACTTGAAGGAACTTGTTCCATTGGCGGTGCACGGTCCGGGAATCATGCAACTGTCGTTTCACGACGGACGGCAAGCAGAACGTGACGTCCGCATGCGTCACTAAGCGTCGTCACCCACCACCGAAGTTCGTCATCCAAAACGGGATATACATGACTCCGGAGTAATGAGGACCTGAAGCATACAAAGAAGGTTGTGTTGTTATAGGACGTATTCGATTTTAGGCTTAGGAATACTGTGCAGTAACTTTCTTAAGTTACTGCTAATTTTATACCAGAAGGAATAAGGATTTTTTGATGCTTTTGTAGACTTAACGTAACGTAATATTATTCCGAAAAAGTCCGAGATTTGACTCCATCTTGAGCCACTGTGGTGGACAAGGGTCAAGGACATATTATAATGACATTTCAACAAAGTCTTAATATAAATTGAATGAAGTGGCGTTTTTTAAATAAATAAACAAAAAGGCGTCAATTCTACACATCATGAGCACCGTCCAGCGGGGCTAAAATGGTCGCTTTGGAGAATCATCTTATGAATCATAATAATATGATTGACACTCTGTTTGCAATTCAGATGTCTAAAGGTACAATTCCGTGCATCGCGACCGTCGTATACCGTGCGCGGCCTACGACTGTCGTCGGCCGCTCGCGACAATAGTCATTGTATGAAAATGTATGGCACCGCTTCCGAGACCCGCGACAGACGCGCGCGGCCGACGACTGTCGTAAGCCGCGCGCGGCCGTGTCATATAATTTTGACACGGTCGCGCGGGGCCTACGACTGTCGTCAGCCGCGCGCGTCTGTCATAAATTCAAGACACGGTCGCGCGCGGCCTACGACAGTCGTAGGCCGCGCGCGTCTGTCGCGGGCCTCGGAATCGGTGCCATACATTTTCATACACTGACTATGGTCGCGAGCGGCCGACGACAGTCGTAGGTCGTGCGCGGCCGCGATAGATTGTGATGCACGGAATTGTACCTTTAATTCGTACTAATTTGACATTCGTGAGTTTGACAGTTTTGACAATTCATTTTGTGAATTGATTGAGAGGAATTGCTAAATGTGACCATTTTAGCCCCGCAGTATAATAGGTTAAATTTCGAAGCTTACCTTAAGTTATATTAACATTTTAATGGACACCGATAGGCATGGTTATTATAGAATATAGATGGTTAGTGGACTTGAACCTAGGAATTAGGATCTGGTAATAATATTAGGAACATACATTCTAATACTTAAGAATTTTTTTGTTGCAGTACATTTCGTGAGGACTAGTTTGGGTACAGTGGCATTACAAAAAGACAAACATAAATTCTTTAAAGACTACACGAGCGGGGGCAAAGTCAGATGGCGATGCAGAAAAAAACATTCTGGATGCTTGGCAGCCATCACCACTTTCGAAAATACTGTTTTAAAAATTACAGGAGAGCATAATCATGACTAATGCATACAGTTGTAAAGTAGGGTTCGATAAAAACGTAAAATCCGCCAAAAAATAACATGATTTTTTCATAGTCAGTATATGGTATGCGAATTAAAATCTCTTTAGAAGACGTAACCCACTTAATTCAAACAATTTTAATGCGAAATGATGACTGTCTTAAATAAATATTGTGACGAAAACTGGGAAAACGGCGTTTCACAACTTCGCTTTGTTTATAAAGAAGCTAATATTAAAATAATTTGAGTAATGTATAATAATTGTTATTGGGTAAAAACTAAAAAATAAGTAAGGTTTATTTGCATTAAATACTGAAAAATATATCAAGCCCCAGTTTAGGAGGTTATACATAGTTTTCAGATTTTACGTGCGATAAACGTGATTTATTGTTAGTTTTGATCCGAAGTCTGATTCCGATTTTTATTTTAAGTGCAATGGATCAAGAGTACTTCTGGTAAACTGGTTGCGGTCGCCAATGGCTACACATTCTTCAGGCAGCGGGAGAAGAAAAAGACCAATCAAATTGTTTGGGTGTGTACGTTTGGAAACAAATGCAAATGTCAATTTGTCGTTGATGAGAGAAACAACGTTATAGATGCAAGACTAGAGCCTCACCCACACACCGCACCTAAATTTGTTATTCACAACGGACTCTATCTTAAAATATAAGATAAGAGGGTTTAAATTCTTAATAAGGGTTAATTCGGTATCACTTATAATTAAGATTTTTAATAAGTAAATATTATAATCTAGCGTAACTACTAACACTACACAATGTGGTAAATTATATAAGTAATCTTGAATAATATTTCCGTAATTGTAATTTTCAAGTGAAATGGATCTTTCTGATCCATTTCACTATAACAGAGAATAAGAAAACAAGTCAAACTGTTTGGGTGTGTACGTTTGGAAACAAGTCTCGGTGTAAATTGTTGTCGATGAGAGAAATAACGATATAGACGCAAGATTAGAGCCTCACCCACACGCCACACCTAAGTTTGTTATTCACAATGGAATGTATTTTATATTAAGGCCATCCCCCGACCTTGACCATACATTTGACGCGTTGCCGAGATCGCACAAAATCCTATTTATTTTACTTAGCTTAGTTCAAAATTGATCTAAAAAAAAATTAATACGGGGAATATGTAGTTAATGAAATTATCTATCTATTGTCTTGTGTTTCAAACAAACGTAATTTGTAAATACTAGGGAGATGCTGAAAGTATGCTTCAATTATAATAAATTGGTATTACTTTGGAAGCTAATATCATGAGTATAATAAACAAAAATAGAAAATTTAAAACAGGGAAAGGAATGTTGATATACTGAAGATTATTGCTGTATTTTTATTATAACTTTGTAGGCTTTCAAATTATGAGTTTATAAGGCTCTAAATACGGTAAATTACGGAATCTCCGTAGGGGAAGGGCCTTAAAATAAAAAAATATAAAGGGTTTTGTCGACAGCTTATTGTAGAAATAGTTTTAGCTTAGATGTTAGTGGGTTTTAAGTTACGTCATTAAAATATAATGTATTTTTTTGGGTTTGTTTCGATTAAAACCTTTCAAGAAGTTAATTTGCTATCACTTAAACTTAAAATCTATAACTTATATTGTGATCTGTAGATGAATATAATTTAGCATATTTGCTAAGACTACAAAATATTCTAAAGCAATCTAGATTGACATTTTATGTAATTGTAATTTTCAAGTACAATGGATCAGGAACACTTCTGGTAAAGTAGTTGCTGTCATCAATGGCTACACATTCTTTAGGAAAAGAGAGAATAAGAAAACAAGTCAAACTGTTTGGGTGTGTACGTTTGGAAACAAGTGCCGGTGTCAATTTGTTGTCGATGAGAGAAATAACGTTATAGACGCAAGATTAGAGCCTCATCCACACGCCGCACCTAAGTTTGTTATTCACAATGGAATGTATCTTAAAATATAAGATTTTGAAAGGTTTAACGACACTTTCTATTAAAAATAGTAATTATTTTAAGCTACGTATAATTATGTTAGTGGGTTATTATTAAAGGTTTCCTCGTTAAAAGATAATAATAGTTTTTTACTTTGTTTTAATTACTGCCATTCAAGGGCTTTATTGGCTATCACTTGTAATCCAGGATTTTGTATTGTAATTTTTAATTAAATATAATTTAGCCTAACTGCTAAGACTTCAATTGGGTTTAATGTAATTTTAATTTTCTAGTGCAATGGGTCACGAACACTTCTGGTAAACTAGTTGCTGTCATCAATGGCTATACATTTTTCAAGAAAAGAGAGAATAAGAAAACAAGTCGAACTGTTTGGGGGTGTACGTTTGGAAACAGTTGCAGGTGTCAATTCGTTATTAATAAAATAAATAACATTATGGACGCAAGACTGGAGCATGTACACGACGCACCCAAGTTTATTATACATAACGGATTTTATATTAAGCCTGTAGCATACAAGAGAAGACTTGGTGATTGCTTATTTAAACAACTACGTACAAAATAATAAATTAATTCTGCACTACTAAACTACGATACCAGAGATTACAAACTACGATAACGGAGATTACAAAGATATTGATGGAATGATGTTAGGCTACGAGCGATTGTAGGACGATTAGAGGTCGGGCAAATCGAGCTCCCTCCTGCAGTCCTCGATGACGTAGCTAATGATTATTTTCAAATCTTTTATTCAAACAATTTATTTTCCTAAATTTGTAATATTCTAGACACTTGTAAGATATTTTGCTCAAGAACATTCATAATTCAAACTATGATTGTACTTTTTGTTTTAAGTGCATTGGGTTAAGACTTCAGAACACTGCTGGTAAACTTCTCGGTATCATGAAAGGCTACACATTCTTCAGGAAACGAGAGAATAAAAGAACAAGTCATTCTGTTTGGCTATGCACGTATGGGAACAGATGGAAGTGTCAATAATTCGTTGTTGATGGGAAAAACAACAAATTAATAGACGGAGCAGAATAGACGGGAGCATGCACACACCGCACCCAAGTTTGTTATACACAACGGAGTGTATATTAAAACATAAGGTCTAAAGTTTTATATAATTAAATAGTCTAAAGCAAGTATGATCATCTTTGTAATTTTTAATGGTCACATTTTTTTTTTGTAAACATATTACATAATATTATTTTCAAGTATTTTATTCAAACAATTTATTTGCCACAATTTGTAATTAACCTATCAATCCACAAGCGGTGCGGCAGCCGGCTGCCGCATAACAATTGAAAATCTATTGTGTCTGCGATACCCACGATGGAGGAGCTACGATTCTAGACACTTGTAAGCTATTTTGCTAACGAACAATTCCATTCAATGTCTGATTGTACTTTTTGTTTTAAGTGCATTGGGTTAAAAAAACTTCTGGTAAACTTATCGGTATCATCAATGGCTACACGTTCTTCAGGAAACGACATCATAAAAGAACAGGTCATTCTGTTTGGATATGCACTTATGGGTACAGTTGCAAGTGTCAATTCACTATTGATGAGAGAAACAACGTCATCAACGTAAGGTCGGGTCCTCACCATCATCCCTCGCCGCAGTTTGTTATTCACAATGGCGTGTACCATAAAGTCAGGAACTGAAGGGCACTAACAGTCTAACTAACAGAAACACGGCATAGAAAATGTTTAAATCGATACTACTACAACTACAAGCATGAGTGTGTACAATGTACGTAATTTTTTATCATCTACATTGCTTTATGAGCAGTAGCCTCGTAAATTTTGTGTAAATGTGTAATTGAAATCGAAAGTATTGTATTCATGTGATGCAATTCATTTTTGTTATTATTAAACTGATTCAAAATTAAAATCTATGGTTTTTAGCAGTAATGTGGTCTGTGTGATGTGTTTATATTGCACGTTGTGCGTTTATAACTTAGAATTATACAATGCTATTTATTTAGAATTAATGATAATAAAATATACAACCCACGACTCTAGCTAACTTTTTTATAGTCAAGTGGGTGAGGACGAAGTATAATTATGTAATAGAATTAGGTACTTACTGAATTTTTGGCCGGATTTCCCTTTCGCAACACAATCACAACACAACAAAAAATATATCTTATATTTTTTACAACCCACGACTCTAGCTAACTTTTTTTATAGTCAAGTGGGTGAGGACGAAGTCAGGCAAAACTATGGCTGTGCTGGGTGAGCACACGTACTACGAGTTGAACCGCCTAGGCGTGCAGACGACCTGGTGCTGCTCCACCTTCTCCTGTACCTGCAGCTTCACCGTCTACAGGGACACCATCGTACGCATGCCCGCTGTCCACCAACACCCCCCACCAAAGTTCCTCATCAAAGATGGTGTCATCATCAACATATTCAAGAACTTGTGACATTTGCTACGTTGAATGTTTCCCGTACAAATAATGTAAAACGCACATTTTGCCTATAAGCAACACACGTCTTTATTAAAAAAAAAAACTCTAATAAAGAATTAATCTAAACTGTCTCGACCACAGACATTGATCAAGATAGATACCGCATGTGTATGTACTTCGCGTGCCATATCGCGTTCCTAAACGACGAGCAATGCTCGTCTTTCGAATGTCTGCTATCGGAATCGGACGTCAATCGGAATTTGAAAAATGCCTAAATGCCTAAAAGTGCCGTATTGAGCTGTAGAAATTCAAATAGAAACGTTGGCCTTGATAATGGACACGTTTCTTATCATCGGTAAGTGACAGTAGGTAGTAAAAAAGTGGCACGCTCGTTTTCATACAAATGGAGCGACATGCGGTATCTATCTTGATCTATGTCTGTGGTCTCGACATTGTTATGAGTCACTACATCGCTTTTGGCTGCTTGCCCTTATTCGCATGAATATTTAAATGTACCTAGTCAACGCCAAATGAATCTGAGAAAATTAATGAAGTATTGCTGGATACATACGGTGGTATGAATAAAAAAATCTTAGTGAAGGTTTTAACAGTTTTCTAACTTAAATGTTCGCTAAAGTTAAAAACCGTCTTATAACACTCCATATGAATAAACGCTTACTAAGCCTTCGTTAAGTAAAATACTTTTAGATGACGTTTTATAGTTTTTTTTTTGTGAATGTTGGTAGTCTGCCAATTTATTGTGTTCAATGTGTCAAAAATAATGAGTATTTTGTAAAAAAAAGTAAATATACTTTATTGATTTCATAAATTACGTCATAATAAAGCAAAGTAGACTTTGACATTGGCAACTCACTTGCTGACTACCATAAAGTTAATATACCTAGCGGAATTCCGCTAGGTATATTAACTTTATGCTGACTACTGAGGCCGCCATAATAAAAAGAAGAAGAAGAAGAATGACTAAATTCCTTCGATCGGGGATTCTTGGAAATGCTATTGTATTCTATGGTAAAAGTTTAGAATCATGCCCAACGATTTAGGGGGGGAGGGGGGGGGGGGGGGGGGGGGTGAACCCCCAGTACCAACTCCACACTCAGGAGCCCCCCCGTTTTGGAGCTACTCACCTTTGAAATTTTGCTAATATTGAGGTTAGGTCATCTGTTCCCGGGTGTTTACGAAGTGTTTTTGAAGCATCACAAGGCTGTGGTTGAGTGAAGGATGTATATTCCAATTTTGTTTCACGATATAATCCAAGTTTTGTTGATAAAAATTAAGTAAAATTAAGGTATTGAATTTGTAGGTAGTGAATTTTGTTAAATTCACTACCTACAAACTATAAATAAAATCTACCGTGTTATCACTTGACATTACTTTGACGTTTTTTTTTTTATCATAATGCAGCCTTCTGCTTAGGAATTGCACTCTAGGGGTTGGCAAATTCGTTTTTGGGACCATGTCCGTTTGTCACGTCTCCGGCGCTGCGGGAAATGCAGCCCCTTCGCCCTTGCGTAACGAAACAAAGAAACCAGGACTCGCCTTAGGCACCTCCGGCTTTTCCGCCTCCGCCGCCACGGAGTCCTGGTTCCTCGTTTCGTTACGGCGGGCGGAGGCTGCTCTCCCTCCGCGCCTCCGGCTTAGGAATTACACTCTAGGGGGTGACTACGTGGAGTCGGGGTTGACAGATTTGTTTCTCAGTTATAATTGATTTCATAAGCATATTTTCAGATAAAATAAAATAAAAGGCTCAAGTAATCGGCAACACTTCAAGAAATATTTTTATACATTGTATCAAAGACACATTTCTTATTTAAAATATTCATTTTATTGTAATAAAAAATAAATAATATTACCTAAGTATATTTATTTATGAATCAATATTGAAATATTACACTACGTAAAATATAAATAATCCTTAAAAAAAATTACGAAAACAATGCAAATTGGAATGTCGAAGTGGCAAAGTACACCCTCAGTATCAGTGCCAAAAGCCAACAAAAGAAAAAGAAGAAGAAGAAGCCAAATATTTATTAGCCAAACCCATACAATTACTATATACAGTCCGACAAGGCTTTATATGAATGTGTCAAACTGTCAATGGGCGCTGCTGCTGATAAGGAGAACTGTCAAAAATTACGTTTGTGTATGATAGAAGCGTTAGTTCCTTTCTCGCCACGTTCGCATACAGCCTTGTCGAACTGTAGTAGTGAATTTTGATAATTTTACCTAATTTTTATCAAGAAACCTTGGATTATATAGTTTTGGAATGACGGAATATTCGTCCCCCACTCACCACAGCCTTGCAATGCCTTGAAAACACTTCGTAAACACCAGAGAATAGAAGACCTAACCTCGAAATTACGAAAATTTTAAATGCATAAATGGAGGGTCTCCTGAGGATGGAAGTGGTACGGGGGGGTTTTCCTGATCCAACCTATCCCTCCTCAACCCATCTCACCACCAAAATCGTTGGGCATGATTCTAAACTTTAGCCTATTCTATTGTTGTCGCGATCACCGGTGCTCGTGCGGGGCTTGATGGGTTGATACAATTTTATTCTGTGTAGTTTACTTTTGAGGCCTTCAATTTATTTTTAAACAAACTACGTTATATATTATCCAAAATGCAAAGTGATAAAATAAAACGCATCCGAAGTGAAAACTGGCTCGATGAGGATAAAGTTCAGGTGTGATGCCGCTGCCTCGTCTATCTTTTTGTAGTTCTTCAGACACTAATGACACAAATGTATCGTACTGATTCTTTTGTAAATCTATTTTTTTCTAAAGTCGTCCTCTGTTAAATCAAATGGATTTATTCTTATCTTATATACTTTTTGTCGACGAGGGCGGCTAGAAATTCCTTCAGAAATTGCAATAATGTCAGAAATCGCGATAATACTCGATATTTCGTTCATTTCAATCTCTTAAAATGGTCTTAAAGTAGGTCCGAGGCTTCACTAAAGTTTGCGAACTCCTATTTGACGTTTCGAGCCTAAACAACTGTTAGCAAACGTTTATTCATAACGATTATGCTTAAAATGTTCTTAAAATAGGTTTATAACAGGCGCGCTATTTTTTGACAGCTGTCACCTTAAAAAGGCGTTAGAGCACTGTTCGGGAACCTTTATTCATAATAAATTTTAGAACAGGCTTTTAAAGCTAATATAAACCCTCGCTAAATTTTTATTCATACGACCGATATTATTTTAATATTTTTTGTAATGAGGTTTGAGAAGGATTTATTTGGCGTAACATTATTATTCTACTGTGAATATTCTACATGCTCTATGCAAGACTATAGAAGGGAGTTGTTTCGAATAAGGGGGACATTGGTAGACTGAAAAAGCTGTCTCTCAAATAAAAGTGTACTAAGCTAACTAAAAAAGAAGAAGAAACTTCCTCCCGTTCTCATTTTAGCCAAGCACCACAAGATATCATTGTGAATTAAGTATTACATCAACAGTTACTGTCAAATTATCATTTTGTTTCTTGATTTGTCATTGCGCAAACATGAATGATCAATATATTTTGGTACCATTTAAAACTTATTTAATATAAAAAAAATGTGGTGGCTTTAAATTGGTTTTGAAGGTAGGTATTCTTTACCAAAATAGCATTTTGGTTACCATTTAATAATTAATACTTATTTTTGTCGTGATTTGATTGAGATTTACATTATTAGATTAGAGTATTTTGTATACTTGTAGATGTGCCAAACTATTTGTCGTTATTATGTAAGTGTGCCGTCAATACTTAGGTACAATTAGAATAAACATTCTGTGTATTAGTGAGTAAAATTTTTAACAAGCCATATATTGAGTAAATATTATAACTATTACTATAACTTTAAGTACAAATAAATAATACATTGCGTATTGATTTGTTATTTTATTTTACCTTATACATCTCTTAATTACACACTATTGTGCAATAGTCTGAAACATTTTATATCGAACAGTATCATTAACAAACATTCCATTCCAGTTGAATGGGTGACGAACAAAGTGGGGAAGCTGGTGGCTGTGGTCGACGGGTTCACGTACTACCAGAACAAGGAAACCCTCAGCACCACTGTGTGGCGGTGCACCAAAGGCAGCTCCTGCAAAAGCCGCTTCACCACAGACAAGAACAGAAAGATCGTGAGGATGAGCAAGACACCCCACTTCCACCCGGCACCACATTTCATCATATACAATGGTATGCTTATCAAGGTTTAGAACATTGCAAATAACGGTGGAGATAATGTACTCACGGTTCAGAGTATAATAAGCATACAATTTTATAATTGTATGCTTATTATATTTATAATTAGGTAATATTGTTATTAGGTTATCCTAATAACAATATTACCTAATTATAAATTGACATCGTTGATAATAAGGTCTTAAGGTCTAATAGACAAGCAACATTATTATGCTCTGAAGCTTAGCCCTATCTTAGCACACCGTTCCCTGATATAGATAGATGGTAAAGAAATGCTCTTAAAAGGGGGGAATTAGTATCTTCGAAGAAAGGGATACTAACTACACTTATGTAGTGTAAATTTGCCTCATTAAAAGATTTCATGTTATGTCACCAATTGATTGACAATAAAAGTTAAAGAAGACTATACTTTCTAAACAGCGCTTATATTACTTTAGTTTTCTATTTAAAAAACATAATAAAAAAAAAGAAATTTAAATCATATCCTCCTTCTCCTATCCTAACGTTTCTGTTTTTTTTTTTTTTTTTTAACAAAACTTGTTAGATTTTTCGTTTGTCAAAATATTGTCACGCATTTTTCTATACAATGAGTATATGAGATACGAGATTTAACTTGGCTCGATCAAGTAATTGTATGTAAATGACAGCGCGACCGCGCCTCTATTTACATAAATCGTTATGCTGCGTTTCTATTTTTGCCTGGGCTTGGCAAGCATCCACAAGGCACAAGCGTCCACAAATCTCGCATGGCATTGGGAAGTCATTTACACGCTTGTGAATGCGTCAGTGTATTACGTACATCCAAGCAAGCGCCCTTTGATCTGTGTCCAAAAACCGACACTACACCGGATCGGATACAAGCGTCCACAAGCTCACGCAAGCCAAGCCAAATACTCTCTTTACACGCTTGTGCTTGTGGACGCTGGTCAAGCCTTGGCAAGCATAGAAACGCAGCATCACATACATACTATTGCTTGTGATCTCGCGGTGTAGCGGCCAAAAGGCTCGTTCGCGCGGGCGCATATAAATCCAGAATTAGGCTAAGGTGAAGTCAGCACTAAAGACTCGAGTATGTATTATAATCGACTTGAATACTTTACATCATTGTGTGTAGACACACTTCATAATAGTCATATATTTTTTAACCGACTTCAAAAAAAGGAGGTTATCATTAACCTACTTCAAAAAAAGGAGGTTATCAATTCGACGCGTATGTATGTAATATTTCCAGAACTGCTTAGTTTTTGTATATGTTAGTCTATTTCAGTGTCTGAACAAATGTGCCAAATTTCAAAAGTGTATGTATGTATGTATGTATGTATGAATGTATGTTTTTATGTTTGTGTTCGCATATCTCCGGAACTATAAGTCCGATTTTTTTTAATTAAATAAAGGGGGCAAACGAGCAAACGGGTCACCTGTTGGAAAGCAACTTCCGTCGCCCATGGACACTCGCAGCATCAGAAGAGCTGTAAGTGCGTTGCCGGCCTTTTAAGAGGGAATAGGGTAATAGGGGAGGGTAGGGATGGGAAGAGAAGGGAATAGGGGAGGATAGGGAAGGGAATAGGGTAGGGGATTGGGCCTCCGGTAAACTCACTCACTCGGCGAAACACAGCGCAAGCGCTGTTTCACGCCGGTTTTCTGTGAGAACGTGGTAATTCTCCGGTCGAGCCAGCCCATTCGTGCCGAAGCATGGCTCTCCCACGTAAAATTTAAGTAATTCTTTTTTTTCCGATTTAAGTAATTCTTTTTTTTTTACTAGGTATTGTTCAACTTAGGGAACACTACAAGTTTCATCAAAATCGGTTCAGTAGTTTTTGAGATATTAGCAATTAGCAATTTTAATTCTCAATTACGTACAATTTTGAAGTCGGTTTTATGTTTTTAAAATACTATTTATTTTATATTTGCAAAACAAATACACGACCTATTTTTTCATGATTATGATATTCATTTGTTTACACATTTTTTTGTGATTTCAAATCATAGAGGAAAAATACTTAAATCAAACTAGTCAAGAAGTTTTAAAATCAGCTTTATTTGAAGTACCAAAAAAGTCATTTAAACATAATATAAGTGTTACTAATAGTGATTAATTTACATAGGAACAAAATTGTACATTGTAAAATAAAATTAATTATTGAGTGCTATTCACGGATTTTTATTTAAGTTTTATGAAACTTCTTTTGAATTTTTCCTTTCTGCTCTCCCCTATACAAATAAAAAATATATATTTTGTTTTTCAATTTAATATTTTTTTGCATGTTTTGTCATTGGCAGAGTCTTCCACGAAATTGAAGGTGGTGAAGACCTTAAAGGGAAATGTGGCAGCTGTGTGGGACGGTCAAACCTACCACCGGTGTCGAGAGTCATCTTCAACTATGGAATGGCGCTGCTCCTCCGGCAAGCGCTGCAGTGCTCGCTTCATAACCGACAAGAACCTTACAGTGACCAAAACGAATATCGCACATAACCACGAACCCCCTGAGTTTGCTGTTTGTGACGGAATCCTAATGAAGTTTAGGACTAATTAAGGCGAGGACTTATCTCAATTCCAAACGATAACCTTGCACACAACCAAAGACCAAGCGTGTACGCATCGCAATAAGATTCATTTTAGCTTAGCATAAAATTGTAGTTTCTAGGGGCGGATCTTCTCTATTTTTCATGTGTTTTTTAAATATCTTTTTAAATAAATATTAAGAAAGAAGATTATTCGTTTCAGACCTTTTTAAAATAGATTCATTAACAATTTATTAAAATAAAATGTAAGTTATTCTTGTTAATACTTATATTTCGATGACAAAGAGTTTTGTCGGAGGTGAGTTTGTAAATTAATTATAGCGAAAGTATTATTTTTTATTAAAATGTTTTTGATTTAAACCCTTTTAAATATTGTGCTCTATGTCTCATATTTTTTTACATTTCGTTATTATATTGGAACTAGGCAAATCGGGTAATATCAAGAAATAACAAAATGGGGTTTCAGCCCGCCTTAACTCTAGAAAGACAGGACCGAGAGCTATATATATGTAGATCTATTTTCCTTTGTTGTAAACCTGGTCAGGATAAATTATTTGAAGTAACCAGAAAAAAAAATACATTCGTAATACATTCCGTAATACATTCCGTCTTGCCACTGCCCTGCGTCTTGGTGCCCCCCATGTCGTCCCCCATCAGTGTGTTTGCGGCGCGCACGTAGGCAGCTACGGTCACCACGGGCTGTGCTGCTCGCGAAGTGCTGGACGCTTTTCGCGCCATCACAGCCTGAATGACCTCATTCGCCGGGCTCTTGTCACTGCCGGCGTGCCATCGATACTGGAGCCCTCCGGTTTGGCGCGTGACGATGGCAAGAGACCCGATGGAATGACCCTGGTCCCCTAGAGTGTGGGACGGGCCCTTGTGTGGGACGCTACTTGTGTCGACACACTCGCCTCGTCCCATATTCAGGGCACCTCGAGCTGTGCGGGCGCAGCCGCAAACCAAGCAGAGAACCTCAAGCGGCGCAAATATGAGAACCTCAGCGGAGATCTCATATTTGAACCGTTTGGGGTAGAAACTCTAGGCGCATGGGGTCCGGGGGCACATAAGCTTTTTAGAGGAATATCTAAGAAGCTTGTTGAAGCCACCCGAGACCCCAGAGTTGGGAGCTACCTGGCACAGCGGATAGCAATTGCCATCCAACGTGACAATGCTGTCAGCTTGCTGGGCACTCTGCCAGATGGGGACGACTTGGGCAAGTTTTTCCTTTTATAGTTTTATATTTAAAGTTTGTATATATCTGTATATTTTAGATTGTATTTTTAAGTAACCAGTGGATAGAATAGTCCAAATGCGTGATCTGTCATGCGTGGTCTGTTCTTAGGGTTATTTGGGGCAATTTTGACATAATTAATAAGTCATTAATGTTGGTCTTACCTTTTTATAGCCTTTATCTTTGTCAACAAATTGTAATGAAATATGTTTTAACGTGACAGGGCTAATTTGAATGCCTTTAACTAATTATACATATATAAAAATATTTATAATTTTGGACTAAGATTTTCTAACTATGTTTCGCGTGAGTGAGTTTACCGGAGGCCAAATCCCCTACCCTTTTCCCTTCCCTACCCTCCCCTATTCCCTTCCCTATCCTTCCCTACCCTATTACCCTATTCCCTCTTAAAAGGCCGGCAACGCACCTGCATCTCTTCTGATGCTGCGAGTGTCCATGGGCGACGGTAGTTGCTTTGGGATTATTCGTGACTGAAATATCTGAGATGTTTAACGTAATATTTTTTATATTTTTTATAATATTTTTAAGTTAGCATAATAAACCATGTCACATTATATGTTCTTTAGTTTTATTTACAATAACTAATAAAATATTTCGTTTTTCATTTTATTGTATCAATCCTTAATGTCACACGTATTTCATTCTACAGTTACCTGGGTGAAGAACACTAACGGGAAGATAATTGCTTTACTAAACGAATACATCTTCTGTAACAATAAGGAGACGCACGCAAATATTTACTGGCGCTGCTCATCAAAGACGTGTAAAAGTCGCTTCAGAACCGACATGGAGTCTACAATATCTCTCCTAGTCGAAGAACACAATCATGATCCTCCAAAATATGTCATCCAC
Source organism: Cyaniris semiargus (assembly GCA_905187585.1). Lineage (NCBI taxonomy): Eukaryota > Metazoa > Arthropoda > Insecta > Lepidoptera > Lycaenidae > Cyaniris > Cyaniris semiargus. The sequence goes on along the minus strand of LR994549.1, from coordinate 10,771,020 downwards.
GCTGGAATCCTAATAAAGTTGTAAATAAAACATTTTTATATTTTCTACTAGCTTTTACCCGCAATAGGCATGATGACTATTTTATTTTCTTATTGGTAATTGAAAGACCCTTAAAAAATAGAAACATCGCTGAAAGAAAGACTCTGATAGCTTAAAAATTCACCAAGATATGACAATTCAAACATCTCATAAAATAGACCTGCCCGAAACGCTCCATACAAAGTGCTACGAAAGAATGACGATTGTGTTCACTCTTTCGTAGTTTGTACGCATCGGGAGAGAACTTTGTTCGGTAGGTATATTAAATATTGCGTTTGTGAAAGTGGTTTCATAACAAAAGTTGCTTTTAATTGCATAAGTTATCGAATGGTATACAAATATTAAGAAATTTAATTGAAAAAAAAATCGACTTGATTATCCAACTTTGAAGGCGCATAACAAAAAAAAAAATACAAATGCTATCAAGCTAAAATTTTGGGAACACCTATTTTTTACTGTGATTTCTTTATTTTATTAACAAAATTCGCTAATCTTTGACCTTGTCATCATCCCTATTCCACGTTAACACATAATAACGAAGATAAATCATTTTTCATATTTTTCAACATTTTCCACTGATTCTTCGCTCCTATTAGTCGCAGCGTGATGTTACATACCCTAAGGCCTTTCTCATATGGAGTTTACATATATGATGCAAAAATAATCCAAATTCCACCAGACCAGTAGTTCCTGAGAAAAAAGCGCCCAAACAAGCAAACAAATTTTATTTTTCTTACATCGTGCTGTTCTTCAAAACATTTTAGAACAGGCTTTGTTTCTAGTGTGTCATGTGTGTGATTTTTTTTTACAACTACGTACCTTCTTAACATTTAATATAGGTTATATTGTTCCACAGTTAAACTAGTCAAGAACACTAAAGGGAATGTGCTGGCTGTGCTAAACGGTCACACTTTTTTTAAATATAGAACGACGCACACAACAACGGAGTGGCGCTGCTCTTCCGGAAGAAATTGCAAAAGTCGTTTTATCGTCGAGGAGGACTCTACTGTACAACGCGTAACTCACAACCACAACCACAAACATCCAAGGTTTATTATTAATGACGATGACATACTTGTACGTCTTAAGTATTAGGGGAAAATTATACCGTTTTAATCGTTGGCAGTTGTACTATTTTTGGCAGCTTAGATTCATGGAAAACAAGGAATGCGAATAATACTACTTTCTGTAATGTGAACTCTTGAAGTGTAAATAATAATAATTGGATGCTTAGGGCCTGTTTCGCCACTTCCTGATAAGTGCCGAATAGGCTATCCACCACTTAACTTGACAGGTAAAGTATGGAGAATCTGTCAAAAAAGCTGTGAATAGCCTATTCGGCACTTTATCAGAAAGTGGTGAAACAGGCCCTTAATATAATTCAATATCAGCTGCGCAGGTTCCTCTAACTTATTCCTATCGGATAATCTAAATTCTAAACTATCACAGTTGTAGAAGGCTGCTTGCAGTCCAATAAAGTCCCTACTTACAAGGGGCTACCTATGCAGCAGAATCAGTTACTTAGGGCCTGTTTCACCACTTCCTGATAAGTGCTGGATGAGTCCACAACTTAACTTGACAGATAACGTATGGAGAATCTGTCAAATAAGTTGTGGATAGCCTATCCGGCACATTATCAGGAAGTGGTGAAACAGGCCCTTAATGTTGTAATATTTCATGATAAAATAAAGACACGACTCTGAACATTTTTTTATTACGTAAATTACATTATTTCTAGTTTTATTTCTATTTTAAATTATCACTTTTGCTTCACAGTAACGTGGGTAAAGAACACTAAAGGTAGCATGACTGCTGTATTAAACGAGTATACTTTCTATAATAATAAAGAAACCCATACAAATACTTACTGGCGCTGCTCGGCAAGAAAATGTAGAGGACGCATAGTCACGGACAAGAACTATAGAGTAACACGCCTATTTGAGCAACACAACCACAATCCTCCAAAATATGTCATTCGCGAAGGAATCTTAATAAGGATTTGAGCGTCCATTGATAGCAATACTGTAGTATATTCAAGTGTTATGTTTTTGGTATACTTCTAATTTTTTACACCAATAAAAATTTAAAAAATAATAATCATTACTTTTATGTTTGTTTTTTTCTTTAACCCCCGACAAAACAGAGGGGTTTTATAAGTTTGACATGTCTCTCTGTCTAAATGTATGTGCGTGAGTATGCATGATCGAGAGTATTCCTAGCAATAACTAGTTTATCACCATCGTGCATCGGCCCGCTGCAGTGCTGGAAATTTTAGGTTTAGCTTTTTAAAGAAAGGTTGTAAGCTAGTTGTAAGCATCTAGTGATTTGATCTACTCAATATTTTGTATTCTGACACTTAGAGTTTTGAATCAGGGGTTGTTTTAAAATTTCCTAATTTAAAATTTTAAAGGTTATTGTCAGATATATTATGTCTGCTTCACAGTGACCTGGGTGACGAACGTTAAAGGGAAGGTGACGGCTTTATTGAACGGCCACACCTTCTACAACAACAAGGAGACACGTACAACTATAGAATGGCGCTGCTCCTCCGGCAGAAGCTGTAAAGGCCGGTTCATCACTGACAAGGACTACACAGTCACTCGCATAGTCGACGAACATAACCACAATCCTCCGAAATATATTATACGTGACGGAGTCATGATAAAAATTTGATTTCATATTTATTTTGCATTTGTTGTATTCTCGTTAATCACAAAAATAAATGGCTTGTATAATTTATAGAAAATACATAATTACACCTTTTTTTATAAATATAGTACTGGAGCTAGTCCACACGGCGCGTTGCGTCAGCGTTGACTGGCTCTTAGTAGAAACAAATTCTTCTGTTAATTCATACGAGCAATGTTTTTGTTTAAAATTTTTGTAAATTGTTCTAATTTTACAAGGACTCCTATGTTCTGCACTTTAAAATATAATATTAATCCTAAGCTATTTAGATTTTCCGATTTATTAAAATTTTAACAACTTTGTTTTGTTCCGCAGTCACCTGGGTGAGGAACAACAAGGGGTATCTCGTAGCCGTGTTGGACGGTTATATTTTCAACAAGAAAGAAACAACACAGAAGTCAATAATATGGCGGTGCTCGCGAAGGGGGGACTGTAGGGGGCGCTTCATCACGAACAGGAACATGGAAGTGACGCGTATCATCAATGAACACAACCACCTGTCCCCGGTGTTCGTTATACACAACGGAATTCTTATACGCAGTAAGAGAAGAGTAGGGAAAACCCGAAGACTATATTAAGCCTTATTCGTTTTTAATTTCGTTGACGCACCAAAATATTATAGTTGTTCGACTTTAAGTTGTCTCTTTACTTTTTTGTCATCGTGTGTGACGTAATTTTTTTATTAATGATAATGTTTTCAATTGTTATCAACTACTATTTTGTGATTCCTTTCAATATGTCTATTATATAGGTTTGGTAAATAATTGCTTAAATAACTTTTTTATTATTTCGAGGTGAGACCGCACCAAGCATATAACTTCCACAGTAGTGTGGAGTGCCGTGTCGGATGATTCTGATTTCGGATTGACGGCAACAGCCGCGTAGTATTTGACGTTACTTTTCTCGTGCTGCAGTTTCAACTTGTGCGGTCTTACCTTAGTTTCAACTTTGGAATTGTATTATTAAGCAAAGTTAAGCATCATATTTGTTTCACTTTAATGAAAATAAATGTTAGTTTTTGAGTTCGAAAACCAGTATCCTTTGTTTTTGCCGTCAAACATTCACCTGGCACATCAATTTTGAGTTTCTTCTCTCCTTTCTGAACAGTGAAGTTACTACTGTATTGAAATCAATTTTACCATCACAGCGGTAACACGCAACTCTCGTTATTAGCTCGCTAGAATTATTAAAAAAAAAAACGTATATATATATATATATATATATATATATATATATATATATATATATATATATATATATATATACAAACTACATAAACCAATTCAGGCCGTAAAATATGGTAATATTTATAATACTATTTTCAAACCATTTGTGGACAGTTGATTAAAACAATATTTTTATTTCAGTTAAAATTGTAATGAACAAGGCGGGCAAGGAAATAGCTCTGCTAAACGGTTACACATACTACTTGGCCAAAATAAGCTCGCACACGCTAGCTTGGAGGTGTACTAGAGGGAAGGTCTGCAAGTCCCGGTTCATATCGACTAAGGATTTGGCTATTGTGAGGTCACAAATAGCACACGAACACCATCCGTCAGCTTATTACTTGGACAATAGCAAAAGATATTATAAATTAATATAAAAAAAAATATTGTGTTCATAAAATCGTAGTTCATATTTGTTCCGGTTCCTGGGACTCGTTAAACCCCACCGCATACTGTATTCTTAGTGTTGGTAAAATATTATAGGGGGCGAATAGTAATTACATAAAAAGTTCGTAGTTTTTTCGATTATTTTTTATTTCATGCAAAAGTGCCCAAACTTACGCGCCCTTTGTACTAAAGTTCCAAAACTTACGCGCCTTTTGTATTAAACCGTTCATTTTGATGGAAAAATGAAACTAAATATGCTATAACTTTTACCCCTATTTTGCCAGACATTATGAAATTACTCGCAACATTTTTATGATAAGATATTTGTAAAAAATATAGGCTATATTATCGAAACTACGAGTATGTATTATGTACGAGTATAAGTATCTAAGTGTTGAAGTTACCTTAATTTTTTGGAAACCTCCTTAAGCAAAAAAGGCTTTACACAGTTTTTTTTTATTCAACTACAATTGTACCTTAATGAGTCATATAGAAACAAGATTATAAATTTATAATTTTATTTGTTTGTCTTTCTATCTACTTTGCATTTTTGAGAAAATAAAATGAATATATTTATGATAATTTCTTCATAAAGGAGCCAGGTGATTTTGCAGATACGAGGTAAATATTATAGTACAATGTGTCCCGACACCAGTGAGAGAAAGAAAAAGTTTGAGTGCCAGTTTGTCAATAAAATATGCCATACATCATAACATTAAAGGTAAGGACACTGGTGTGTCACACATTATATATACGTCTTGTCCTATTAATGTAGGGCCTGTACCTTAAACAAAGTGAAAGTTTCAGATATTGTCAACCGAGATGAATTCAACACAAATTTGCAAAACTACTACAGTAAGTTAAATAAAAAAAGCAAAAAATTGGAGTGGACGAGTGATAGAATACAAAATGTTATTCGATTGTTGAACGAATACAGCAGCAGAAAAGCTCAAGGCAGACGAGCGTTGAGCACCCACTACCATCACGCGAAAAAATACGATGTTATGAATATCGGGAGACAACAAATTTTAATTGTTAAGAAAAAGCATATTTCAGGACCTATAATACAGATCGTACCCACGGAGGAATATTACAAGACGATATTCGACGCACATGTTGCAACCGGACATGGGGGTCGAGACAAAATTATTCGCAATCTGAAAGATAAATACTTGGTACCGATAGTTGCAATTAATATATTCCTAAGTTTGTGTAAGACGTGTTTGTCAAAAAGGAGTTTACCAAAAACTGGAATAGTGTAACCGTTTTGATCACTTGATGCCTTAAAAGGGCCCAATCCCTAAGATATTTTTAAAGCGTTGTAAAATATAAGCGAAGTGAGCATGTGTAGTGTAGCTCTTATAAAATATCTTTTTGTACGTTACAAGAATAAAAATTCATAAATTCTTCTTTGAATTAATATATATATAATTTTTTATTATTTTGAACAGCACATATACTTTACTAACAATAAGTAGACTACACTCGTTTCTGTCGTTTTTTATGTCACCACTAAATTCAGAGACAGCGATCTTATGCCGTATCCACACATGCCGCTGGCTTATACCGCCGGGTTTGCCAACGGCTTTCAGACTGCCTTGCCGCCGAATTTAAGCCGCAGGTTAGCCGCCGGCCGTGCCGTCCGGCATCTGTAGATACGGCATTAGAGGCCTTCAAACAGAGTACTTTAAAACAGTCGTGTCTTACAGTGGGTGACCTAGGTTCTAATATTCAATGGGTGACCAACCTCGCGGGCAAGAAGCTCGCCGTGCTCGACGGGTTCTCGTTCTACAACGACGGCAACTCGCAGAATACCTCCAAGTGGCGCTGCACCAGGGGCGGCACTTGCCGGGCGAGGTTTCACGTGGACCTGCCCACACAGAAGATCCGCCGGTACCAGCCCGTGCATGACCATCCTGCGCCCTCCTTCTATATACATAACGGCCTCTACATGAAAACGAACAGGCAGACTTGCCTTCTGATGAGTGATGATCATTTTATTGCTTAATTATTACTACATATAGAAGAGACAATATTGTCAATATGGTACTGCTTACAAATCGAGGCGATCACTTTGCAGTGCGAAATGGGACAGAAATCATGTCTCCGAAAGTCTTCCCCGATACTGCTGTTTTATTCCAAGTGTAATGCAAGTTCTTCATTTCCAATTATTATAAATAGTAGTAAAGGGAGTTTTGCGGTTAATTCGAATTCCATGTTTTAAGAGTTTAACAAAATTCTTTGCTGAAAGAGGGTGTTTTTGAATAGGTTTTGGCAAAGATCTACGCCACTAACAGATAATATCTGTGAGTGATGTAGATCTTTGCCAATATATTATATCGACAGAGAAAAGAGAAATACGAGTTACGACCAATGGGTCATTGGTATAAGTATTAATATTATTACTTAAATGTAGAGGTATTTATTAGTACTCTAAAGTGCCATATCGAGATGTTTAAAATATTCTATAAGAAATACTATAAGACTTATATTTTTAATTTATCAAATCCTTACTCTTTCTTCTTTGATATTTAAAAAAAAATGTTTTGTTTGTTTGGTTAGGTTATACCTATTGACATATTAGTAGATTAGATTAGACAAGTTAAAAAAAAAAAACTCTATATAATAATATGATCTCGAGCGTTCTATGTCAATGTTTTTATTTATTTATTTTATTTTACATTTATTGCACACAAGAAATTTTTACATAAAAGTTGACATAGAAAGACGACACAAAGGAACTGCTTATTTCTATAGAAATTTCTTACAGCAGCATGTTGTAAAAAATTACTTCAGAAAATATTAAATACCGGTACCAAGAAAAAAATATTTAATTTAATTTTATTTCTAAGTCTCAATTATAATATTATCTATAACAAAATTGATACTATCATGTTGGTTTCATTATTTAATGCAGCACTGTGTAATATCCCACTTTCCACTAATATTAAGAGCTAATATACTACTTAACCTACCTTAAGTTTGCATCTACTATTGTTTGTCGTTTTTTGTAAAAATTTGCTCAGCTGCTTTAATTATTATTTATTAACATAATTATAATCCACTAAAAAATGTTATTTTTTCAGGCCCAGGTCATTCATTTGAATGGTTAAATTGTGATCGTAGCTCTGTTTTACAAGACAACGAGGAGCCGGTTGCATCACCAGATCTGGACTCTGTCGTCGTGGCAACACTTCAAGCAAGTAGCTCATTCTCTACTTCAAGAAATCCTTCATTTTCCAAAAGAGAATATAAATGTAAAAGGAGGAGGCGCGAAAGTGAATGGCTGGATAACAAAAGAAAATTAAATAGAAGTTTAGGAAAAGATTACATAAGTCGAAACGGTACACTAGTAAAAGCTAAAAAATTGGGCGCTAAATGCCCATCAACTTGTCGATTGAAATGTCACACAAAATTTTCTGAAGAACAAAGAAAGCATATCTTCGACAGTTTTTGGTCAATAGGCGATAGAGCAAAGCAGTGGGAATATTTAGCTCAATTTGCTTTAAGAAAGACTGCGCGAAGGATGCTTACGGATAGAAAATGTAATCGCAAATATACCATTAAGTATCATTTGCCATCAAACACGGAAGAGCAAGACATTTTGCAGCCAATTGAAGTTTGCAAAACAATGTTTCTTAATACTTTTTCTGTGGGCGTGCAAACGGTATATACAGCACTAGATAAAAATAGTGAAGCTACAAGGAATATTAGAAGCCGATGGCCGTCGTAAGCATAAAACTTAGCGCAGAATGTTTGACTGATGAAGACGTCAAAGTATTCAGCATAAGGCTGCGTTTCCACCGGAGATGAGCTAATCTATTGGTTCTTAAAAACACATTCCTCGCAACGCAACGCAGCTTAGCTCAGCTCCGATGGAAACGCAGCCTTAGATAGAACGCGTTAGGCAATAGTAGGCAACTGATATTGTAGGTTTTGAGGCAAACTAGCCCGATTGATGGCGTTAGATAGTTTTCTCTCCCAATTAATTATCTCTACTAGCTATAACTCTCCGATGATCTCGAGTATTCTATGGTGATATAAATTTTGTAAAAAATTACTTTAGAAAATATAATATAGGTACCAATAAATAAACATTTTATTTTATTTCTAATTCTAAATCATAATTTAAATCTAGTAATAAAATCAATAGTAGCATGTTGGTTTCATTATTTAATGCAGCGCCATGTAATATTCCGCGTATTTCCATTAATTTTAGGAGTTAATCTACTACCTACCTTAAATTAGCAATAAGTCTATAATTATATATAAAATTTACAAACTCAGTGAGATGGTCGATAAAATAATTTCTAATTGGATGCTGTTGAGCATTCGTGTACTAACCCACAAGAAATACGTATTGGGGTAAAAATGCAGTCATGTTCTTTAGATATTTTTGAACAAGAATATATTCAAAAAATAGAGAAAAAAAATGTGGGATAGAACACAAATGCTTAACTGGGACCAATTTTTGTTTTTACTTTTTTATAAGCCGAGTTTTTATCTACACTAATATTTTAAAGAGGAAAACTTTGTTTGTTTAATTGTAATGACTAGGCTCAAATACTACTGGACTGATTTTAAAAATTCTTTCACCATTCGAAAGCTACATTATCCACGAGTAACATAGGCAACATTTTATTTTGGAAAAAATAGGGTCCCGTAAGATATTTGGTGTTTTCGGACACATGTGTGTAAAAAATCAACCAGAAAAGTTACTCATTTTGCGTACGCTGCCTTAACTATAAAAGATAGAAATAACATGAATATATGTTATTTATATCTTTTATATACATTAATTGTAGATCTTATAAATATCTACAAAAAATTCGCGACACATATTTATACCTATCTATGTTGAGTGAGGTACAACAACCGTTTTTTTATTTAAAAATCTTACGCGTTTATTTTACTCATGCTATTAATCCTTATCAAAATAAATTATTTCATCACTAAGTACAGTTTATGTAGATAATATTTGGTCTTTGATTGATTAAAATTGGACGTTTGGTTTTGAAGTTATGATGAAATCAACATATAACGATTTCTGCTGCACGGCCCGTTGCGAAGTGGGCGTCCGCGAGAAACTCTACAGTAATCGATTAAGTTATTTATCCTTAAACAACGGGTTGCACTCCGGGGCTGCCGGCAGAAGTGAAAACTTAGCATTATATACTTAAATTTAAATATTTTCATTAACGACTTTAATACCCTCAGAGAGACAATCTGTGAAGCCTGCGGATAATGACTGCGTCATCGATGTTAGTGTCGTGTGAATTGACCTGGAAGTAATTTTGCTGACCGTGTCTTTCCCGGGTAGGCTTTTTGCAGCGGTAACCGACATCCACGCGGGCGGAGCCGCAGGCGACCGCTCGCGCTAGTTACATATATATTGTGATATTAATATAAGAACCACTAACATTTGTTTTTTTTTTCAGGCCCAGGCCATACATTTGAATGTTTAAATTGTGATCGTAGCTCTGTTTTACAAAATTACGAGGAGTCGGTTGCATCACCAGATTTGCACTCTATCGTCGCCGCAACACCTCAAGCAAGTAGCTCATTCTCTACTTCAAAAAATCCTTCATTTTCTAAAAGAAAAAATAAAGGTAAAAGGATGAGGCGCGAAAGTGAATGGCTGGATAACAAAAGAAAATTAAATAGAAGTTTAGGAAAAGATTATATAAGTCGAAACGGTAAACTAGTAAAAGCTAAAAAAATGGGCGCTAAATGCCCATTAACTTGTCGAATGAAATGTGATACAAAAATTTCTGAAGAACAAAGAAAACATATCTTCGACAGTTTTTGGTCACTAGGCGATAGAGCAAAGCAGCGGGAACATTTAGCTCAACTCGCTTTAAGGAAAATTAAGCGAAGGATTCTTACTGACAGACAATCGAATCGCAAATATACCATTAAGTACTATTTACCATCAAACACGGAAGAGCAAGACATTTTGCAGCCAATTGAAGTTTGCAAAACAATGTTTCTTAATACTTTTTCAGTAGGCAAGCAAACGGTCTATACAGCAATAGATAAAAATAGTAAAACTACAAGGAATATGAGAAGCCGATGGTTGTCGTAAGCATAAAAATCAGCGCCGAATGTTTCACTGATAGAGACGTCAAAGTATTCAGCATAATAGTCTATTTACACTGTGATAATAGATAGAACGCGTTAATTCAATAGTAGCCAACCGACATTTATTTTAGGTTTAACACAAACTAGCCCGATAGATGGCGCTTGGTAGGTACATAACAAGCCTTTTTCGAATCTATAATTTTCAGAAATAATGTGATTGAAGAATGACAAGCTAAACAATTCACATCTTAATAAACGAAATCTTTATTCGGTTGGACTGAAGGAAACGGGGCACTATGGGAAAAAGACTTAGAAACATTTTTCGTCAAAATTTTAATCTCTTATAACCACCCTTTTTGAATTTACCAATCGATAGCAATCAATATCGAAGCAAAAAAGCTCAGATAAACTTTTCTCAAAAATCAACCCCTGTCGAAAGAAAAATTTGCCCAATACGACTTGGTTGGGTAAGGTTATTTTTTAGTGAACCACCCAGAAATAGGAGCCCCGCGTAACGGGGCTCCGTCGACTTTCTTTTGTAGTAGTTTGTTGGGATAATAAAAAGTGGTCGTAGGGGTTGAATTTTTTCGTCAAAATTTGTTTAAGTATTTTCGCCATACAAACCAGGGCCACATTTCGGCCTATCATTTGACAGGGGTTGATTTTTGAGAAAATTTTATCTGAGCTTTTTTGCTTCACTTGGCACCCCCTATCGATTGGTATATTAAAAAGGGGTGGTCATAGGAGATTGCATTTTTTCGTCAAAATTTTTCTACACACATTGCGACGTGTAGAAGCTCGATGCTATTAATTTTTAAATGGGCTTTGAGAGAAAATGAGAATTGAGATCTACTGCGAAAGAATTAGTGAGATATTTTTATTAAGTCTTTTTGCCATACTGCCCCCGTTTCCTTCAGGCCAACCCTTTATTCAATTTTGTAATATTTAAAGGCTATTTGTTTTGAACTCACGAACATAAAATATACAATTATTTCCTCATAATAACATATATGATTACCCGTAAAGAGTTCATTGAGTAAGTAAAGTAGTGGTGTAAGATTATTTTTTTAACTATTTTTCGATCAAACTCAAGATGTTGGCGCATTTCTCATAGAAACATAGTAGTCAAAAGTAACTCTTTTAGCGCTGCTACCTTTATAGGGAACTCTATATTATAAGGGACACATACATGTTACTATGTTAAAGTGTCATATCGAGATATTTAAAGTATTCTATGAGAAATACTACGACTTATTTTAATTTACCTAATACACCTTGAAAATAAATTAAAAATAAATTCTCTCTACTCACTATAAGTTAACTCACCATTGACCTCGAGTGTTCTATGGTTCTATATAAATGTTGTAAAAAATTACTCAAAAAATATAATTCAGGCAACAAGAAATTAATATTTTATTTTATTTTTAAGTATAAATCATATGTATCAAGTAATTAAATAAATAGTAGCATGTTGGTTTCATTATTTAAAGCAGCGCTATGATATATTCCGCTTATGAAATTAGCAATAGATCTATAATTATACAAGGTACAATAAATCTATAATAATACTTTAGGGTGTGTATGTGTTCCTTGTAGAGAGTTCACTGTGAAAGTAGCAGCACTGAAAAACCAAAATTTTTTTTCGCTTTTGTATGACGGAACTCGTGACGCTGGGACGCTCGTCCATACAAAAGTGAAAAAAAAGTCTTTCAGGGCTGCTAATTTCACAGTGAACTCTCTACAAGGAACACATACACACCCTAAAGTATTATCACTTAGTTTTGTTACACCCTGTATATAAAATTGACAAATCTCAGTGAGATGGTCGCTAAATTTATAATTTCTAATTGGATGCTGTTAAGCACTTGTGTACTAACCCACAAAAAATACGCATCGAGGTTTGAATTGCAGTCATATTCTTTAGATGATTTTAAACAAGACTGCTTTCAAAATGTACAAAAAAAATGTGGGTTAGGACACAAATGCTTAACAGCGACCAATTTTTGTTTAAATACTTTTTGCAAAAATGAGCTGAGTTTTATTATTATTTAATAATATGATCTAATATATATAAAATCCTCGTGTCACGGGGTGCGTGGTGAACTCCTCTGAAACGGCTCGGCCGATTTTTGTGAATCTTAGCGAGCATATCGGCTAGGGTTGAGAATCGGACAACATCTACTTTTTATATTGATAAGTGCGTTTGTTGAATAAATAATAGTAAATTATTACAACTCTAGACGGACGGCGACCATTGTTTGTGTGACGGGATAGCGATGGACGTTGCCATGGTGACATACTTATTTAGTCACTTCAATTTATTTATTTATTTATTGTTGTAAGGCTACGAATAATAGTTTTTATTATTCGTAGTTGTAAGGACACCAAACAGTACATACATTAAAAACTTATAGAAATGATCATAAATAGTCAACAAGGGCTGATGCACGTACCTTAGTAGGTGGCACAGCATTTACAATAGCAAGTTCAGGCAGAATATTATAATACCACAATAATTAATTTAACTAAAACTAACAGTAAAATTCATTATATACTTAATTACAATAAAGAAAATAATAATAGTAAGTCAATAATAAAAAACACAAAATAAAATAAACAGCAGTATTTATTTTTATTTTGTGTTCAATAAAATAATATGGGCGAAAATCGAAATACTTTATACGGCAAAACATCGTTTGCCGGGACAGCTAGCATAAATATAAGAACCTTGCTGACCGTGTCTTTCCCGGGTAGGCTTTTTGCAGCGGTAACCGACATCCACGCGGGCGGAGCCGCGGGCGCCCGCTAGTTACATAATACATATTATATATTGTGATATTAATATAAAAACCACTAACATTTGTTTTTTTTTTTCAGGCCCAGGCCATACATTTGAATGGTTAAATAGTGATCGTAGCTCTATTTTACAAGATAGCGAGGATCCGGTTGCATCACCAGATTTAGACTCTATCGTCGTGGCAACACCTCAAGCAAGTAGCTCATTCTCTACTTCGACAAATCCGTCATTTTCTGAAAGAAAATGTAAAGGTAAAAGGAGGAGGCGCGAAAGTGAATGGCTGGATAACAAAAGAAAATTAAATAGAAGTTTAGGAAAAGGTTATATAAGCCGAAGCGGTACAAAAGTAGAAGCTAAAAAAATGGGCGCTAAATGCCCAGAAACATGTCGATTGAAATGTCACACAAAAGTTTCTGAAGAACAAAGAAAACATATCTTTGACAGTTTTTGGTCACTAGGCGACAGAAAAAAGCAGTGGAAATATTTATCTCAACTTGCTTTAAGGAAGACTGCGCGAAGGATACTTACGGACAGAAAATTTAATCGCAATTATACCATTAAATATCATTTACCATCAAACACGAAAGATCAAGACATTTTGCAGCCAATTGAAGTTTGCAAAACAATGTTTCTTAATACTTTTTCTGTGGGCGGGCGGTCGGTCTATACAGCAATACGTAAAAATAGTGAAACTACTGGTCGTAAGCATAAAAACCAGCGCATTGTTTAACTGATGAAAACGTCAAAGTATTCAGCACAATAAACAGAACACGTTTAGTGATATTATTTTCTTTAAGTACTAGAACTACTAGATAACGCTCTCAACTACGTTGCGCCAAATTTATTTATCGAGTGGAAACCGTACATTTTCCGGGATAAAAAGTATCCTTTGTCCTTTCCCGGGACTCGGAGTATATACTGCTAATATAGCTGAAATTTGGCATGACCAGCAAAATCGGTTCATCGGTTTAGGCGTGAAATGGTAACAGACAGACACACTTTCGCAGTTATATAATATAAGTGTGGATGTTCGTTTTTTCTGCTGATTTTTTTTTTTCAATAATAATCGTTTCGTGTTACTAAATTGTTAGTTATCATTATTAATATAGGTATATAATTATCAATATATTTTGTTTTATTAATTCCACGCTGAACTAACACTAAAATATGGATGATAGTCTGAAATAAATAATTTGATTTTCAACACAATTGCATCTTTTAGTAAGGAAATGAAAGGTTGCTAAAATTTTGGAATCCATTTCCGAAGTACTTGAAGTTCCGAGGTATCACTACATATTATAAAACAAAGTCGCTTTTTTTCCCTCATGTCCCTTTGTTCCCTTTAATCTTTAAAACTACGCCACGGATTTTGATGCGGTTTTCTTTAATAGAGAAAGTGATTCAAGAGGAAGGTTTATAAGTATAATAACATTCATTAAATAGTGGAGAAATACTGTTATTGTTGGGGTTTCTAATGTGATGTCGTAAATAATTACATTTTTTCCGCTTACATTGCAAACGCAAGCTGAACCCTACGAGATTTATCAAAATAATGTACCAAATATTGTACACATTGAAAAGGTCTACACACTCTACAGAAAACCCCGCGATGATGTCAATCTCTTATGGATATCCCACAATAACATTTTTTTGTCATTTACTTTTAACGACAAATAATGGCAAATTTTCGAAGCGATTTTAACCAATACGGCATTAATCCTTATTCAATTATACACTTTAAATACATTGTTGATTTAATATAGATCTATATGGCCCTTTACAGCATATGATTTAAATGAATGAATAATGAATATTTTCGAAGATATTACATATTATTTAAAAATTGCGGGACGTAGCATTTGCGGCGGTACCGACCAATGCGGGCCACGGGTAGTAATGAATATAAATCAAAACTGCTGAATCTATTTTAATCATTTTTTCAGTGGCTATATATATTTTAAACCCGTGCGAAGCCGGGGCGGGTCGCTAGTGTGTAAATAAATTCAGTTTTTTAATTACTTGGATATCGATTTATTTAGAATCCACCCTACTAACTCCAAGTTAAGTCAGCACCGGGTAACATAAACATTCAGAAGTTTTCGGGGCCGAGAAATCTACCTCGCATCTCACCAGCTAGCTCTGGCCTGTTGATGTTGAACTTTGTTGAGCAGGATGGAACCGTTGCATTCACAAACATTCGCTGTATTCGTTTGATTGAGCAGGTACATGGTCCTAACAAGCTTCGTTTTCCTCTTCTTTTGCCCCTTTAGATATCCTTGCTGTTGTTGGTGGGTTTGAGAAGATGCGCGTCTTTGTTCATAATGTTAACGACGTATTGCATGAACGCCAGCAGTTCGTTGACTACGAGCGCCATGGTGACGGTGCAGGAGCTTTGAGCTGTGCGTCTCAGGAAATATTACTTAAATTCATAATATGTACTACGCCTATATCCTTAACGTTACGCAACCATCCGCTGCGTGCAAGATGCTATTCCAATAAACTTTATTGGTCACTGTCAATAAATGTCACCATATATTTTGTTTGGCAGTTCAATGGGCCACAGATATTGATGACCGTCTTGTGGCCATTCTCGACGGGTTCTCATATCACAACTACGCCAACACGTCGACTTCGAAGTGGCGCTGTACGAAACCGGATTGCGGAGGGAAGTTCATCACCAACCCTTTGTTCCAGATCATTCGGTATCAACCCACACACGACCATCCAGCTCCATCATTTGTGATATACGAGGGTGTTTACATTGAAACTGACAAGACTATATCTAAATAATGACAGGAGATATAGACGCACAGTTTAGTTTTATTTACCCAACGCTTGAGTCCTTCAGCTGGCAATAGATTTTAATATGTCGCAGTAAAAGTGTTATCAATTTAAAAAATGTTAGGTACCGTTATATATGACACTTTGTAGTTTGTACGAATAAAGGACTTATACAAGCAAGATTGTGATATGCTTTTTATTGAGTCTTCTTTTTAAAAGGTTAATTCAATTCAAATGTTTATTGATTTTCAGTACAATGGGTAAAGAACAAAACAAACAAAACCCTGGGCTTGATCGACGGGTACACCTTCTACTTCGCCAGGAGTACGCTATCGACGACATCTTGGCGGTGTACCTGAGGGACGAGCTGCAAGGCGCGGTTCGTCTGCGCCCGCGCACCCGACTTACCCATACTTAAAAAGAACCTATGTCATACGCACAGGGCTCCTAATTATACCATGAAAAATGGTTACTACTATAAAAGTAAGGGAGCTAATAAATATTGACTATCTGCAACAACTAACACTGGTTTTTCATTGTATCTTCCACGATTACTAGAATAATGTAAGTTATTTTGTTAATTAACTTCCTTCGATCGTGGATCTGGATTCTTGGAAATCTATTGTTATTCTATTGTTGTCGCGATCACCGGTGATCTTATGGGGCTTGATAGGTTTTAATATTGACGATACTTTTTATTTCATATGCACATGGCATGTTGCCTCGCTACTAAAATATATAAGCGTTAAAGTTTTGTACCAAGAAACGTACATTCTGGGCTAACTTTTTTTAGTTGTTCTGGTGCCGAAATCGAACGGGGGTCAGATTGCTCTGGTCGACGGATACTCTTTCTACCGGGACAGTCAGCAGACGAACTTCGCGAACGGCTCAAGGTGGCGGTACACGATGTACAGCATTTGCCGATCCTACTTCTCCATGACCGACAACCGTGTCATCATCTCATCCAGAATATCACACAACCACCCACGGCCGCAGTTTACGATCAAACGTGGATTGTATTATAAGTTATAATATTGTGTAATTTAGGGCGAAGCCAAACGAGCGTAATTTGTGAGTTGTGAGTCGCAGAATTTCGGTTCGGCAGAATTCTGCTGTATTCAGTTTCATACAAAAGTCCTGTTTGATTCACACGAGCGTAATTTTGTGAGTCATTATTTGTATGAAGTAAGAGTCATGTAGTGAGTCGTAGAATTTCTGCCGCGTGAATATCTTACGCGGCAGAAATTCTACGACTCACAACTCACAAATTACGCTCGTTTGGCTTCACCCTTAGTGCTCATCATAGAAATTGATAAGCATATGGGCCTGCGAGATTTTGTCAGGATATGTCAAGCTGACAGTGATGAACTTGATTTGACCTAACCAGACCAAAATATGACGTAGGTCCGCCATCTGTATTTGAATAAATTGCTGTGATGGAAGTAGTCCTACCGAATATTTCGTAAGACTGCTTAACCTTTCAAGACTTGATGCATTAAATGACCAAGGCCCAATTTCACCGACGACTGGTAAAGTTAATGCTCGAATTAGTATCATTTTACTTCTTTATGAATAGAAGAGAAGTCACGACATTTTAACAAGCTGTTAACACTAACAGACGTTAGTGAAATTAGGCCTAAAGAGGTTTCTTTTTGTTTTGTTTTTTTCGTTAGCGAGATTTTAAACTTATATCTAAAGTGAACTAAAAATAAATTAGGTTGGGTTTAAGGAACGAGGTTTACAGAAAGTAGTTGACATTAAACGTGTTTCAACTTTCAGGAGCAATTCAGTTGGTCGAGAAGGTGAATGGTAAGAAGTTGGCCATCTACCACGGGTACACATTCTACTTGGTGTACGAAAGGTCGGACACGAGTATGTGGAGGTGCACCTTCACACACCAATGCAAGTCCCGATTCACCATCGACGGTAACCTAAAGATCGTCAGGGAGAAAATCTATCATAACCACAATCCCACCCCATACACTATATACAATGGGATCTACTTCAAAGTGTAAAGTCGTTGAGTTGTGTTGACTAGTTCTTGTGGATGTGTGAATTCGATACCCGAGGAGGGCAATGAAATCTTGGCGTGCGGTTGTTGTTTGTAGCTTAATCATGAAAAACGTTTACAAAAAGTTAGTGTATTTTGGAGTGTGTGAAGTTTTGAGTACGCGCCCTGAATATTCAATAAAACTAAATTTTTAATAAGGCTATACTTTCTTAACTTAGATACATCTCATTTTCACTGGGATAGCTTAAATAATGTGAAAAATGAAATACTAATGTAAAATTTAGAATATTCAGGTTGAGTTAGTTTAAGAATCTTATTAATTTATTTGTAACAAAGTCGTGTAAAAAGATCTTTCAAATAGAACAATAAATTCCCGAAAGTATTTAATTTATCGTTGATTGGCTTTACTTTACATTTCATTATTATAGTTTTCCTTTCTAATAGGTATACAATTATACACAATACTAAATGTTTATTTAATTTCGGGACCCCTTTATAAAAGTTGAATTAACCTCTGAACTGTGGCATAGCCACACTGTGGCTATTGTTTATGCAGCCGCATCTGTGGAGGACCCACTTTGTGGTTATTATCCAGATGTTTACAAAAACGTTCTCATGGGCGTACCCAGAGAAGATAAAATAAATGTCAATTTTCCTGGCAAGTGGGAATTAAAAAGCAAAAACGTATTACCTACTTTGCGCAAAATGAAGTGTTGGAAACAAAATATATTTTCAGTCAGATTAATAAAATTCAATTTTCATGATTGTTTGTTTCAATATACCAGACCGACCATATTATCTTCTCGAAAGGTATTTTTTGGTCACTTGACTTTTTAAGGGCTGCCTTTTGAGTATTCTTAGCGGCGTACAGACCTATAGGGAAAAAAGAGTTTGAAAAATTTTGGTGTTTTTTAGGGTTCCGAGAAATTCTTTCGCGCCACTCACCGCCACCACCAACAAGGCTACCAGCCCTCACGGCACACTTCCCGGCAGTGTACCCACCCTTCAAATCTGAGAAGCGACCGCAGCCACTGCGCCGGAAATGCGCCGTGTGTGCAAAGCGCACATCCACCTTCTGTGAAGGCTGCGACGTTGCTTTGTGCCTGTTCGCTTGCTTCAAGCAACACCACACTCAATAGTTATTTTTCTTTTCATTTATATACGCACCCAAACACTCACACATACACACATTCCGCACCCTGGTATGCAAAGGTAATCTGTAAGTTACAATGGTAAAGTAGGTAGGTGCCGCAATTTCAATGGAAATTAAGTAAGTAAGTACGTTCATCCTAATGGGAGTGGGAAGGACACAGCTGCATTGTATTTATTTCATTACAAACTGACAGACAATAAACTTAGACAGATGAGTAGACAGACAGACAGACCAACCGAGTTTCTTCCTGTACATATGTTACAAAAACCTACTTGTACAAAAATGTCCCATACTGTATAGAAGACTCAATTTAAAAAAAAAAACCTGTTCTTCTCAGCTCTGTGTAATCGAATGGGTGAATATAATTTATGACGTTTGGAAAGCGTATTTGATTTACCTACTTGAATAAAATGTATTCATTGATAATATTTTTGGCTAAAAAGGTTGGCAATTTGATTTTTATTATACTGTGCTAAAAAGTAATTGTTGATTCAATTCATTCTTAGTTTGGTGTAATCGAATGGGTGGATATAATTTCTGACTTTCGAAAAGTGTTTTTGATAATATACCTTTTTTTTTTCGTTGGGGGAATGCATTTACGCATCCCCGGGGCCTGGGGAGAACCACCGAGGTATGTGGGGGCAACGTAATATCCGCACCCGGGACTACCCACTAAAACCCCAACGGTGTTCCTGCTCCTGAAGGTGGGACTACGGGAAACGCGTAATACACGACCGCAGCCCCACCACCTCTGCCTCATTGGGCCCCACTCGTGGAAACACCACATTTCACACCACTCCGCGACGATGCGCAGGAACACCTAGCGCATCGTGGTCTACCTGGGACTCGATGTCATGGGCGACGGCAGCCCCATGCCGACGCCCCGAGCTCCCTTACTAAGGCGGGACGTAGTGACCATGTCTGGCCCTTGGTCTCCGCCTCGGCCTTCTCCAAGGATCGTGCGCCTCCGCCTCTCGCCTGCGCTCCGTCTCCTCCTTCGACGACATCACCGCTTCAGCGAATGTCTCGACTGCCCTCCAAAGGTGTTAGCTGTCCAGCATCGCACGAACGATGGCCGGCAGCGTGATGTCGGGTCCAATAGTGGCCTGTAGGGCCGCTCTTTGTCTGCTCCAAGCGGGACAGACGAGCAACGTGTGCTGCGCCGTGTCCCGGTCGTCATTGCAGTGATGGTAAGCAGTGTTTTGCTCGCGTCTGTCCATGTCGCACAGGTACTGACCGAAGCAGCCATGCCCGGTCAGCACCTATGTGAGACGGTACGTCAACGCACCGCTGTCCCTGTCCACCCATTCCCTCAGTACGGGACGTATTGCGGCTAGCAGTTCGACTCTAACTGGGGACTCATTTAGACGATCGAGCCAAAGGTCTAAATCTCGGCCCCGTGCTGCTCTTCTCCATCGCCGTATCTGGTCTGGCGGTAGGATCCGTCCTTCTTCGCGTTCCTCCTGGCACAGCCAAAATATTTCTGCCAATGATTCGGCTTCGATATCCCACGGGATACTGCCGGCAAGGACACACGCGGCATTTTTGGAGATGGTCCGGTATCCCCTTATCGCCCTTATTGCCATCGTCCGTTGCAACCCAGTTAGGATCCTCCTGGTCTTGGTTGTCAGTCGCTCGGCCCATATCGGCGCACCGTACATGCACATGGAGCGAATTACTCCCATGTACAGGCGCCGACATCTCAAACTGGGTCCCCCTAGGTTCGGGAGAAGACCCGCCAATTCGCCGGCGGCCTTGGAGACTTTCACCGTTAAACGGTGGAAGTGCTCTTTAAAAGTCCACCGGCTATCCAGCATTAGACCCTGGTATGTCATGGACTAACTGACCTCGATCCTTGTACCGCCTACAATTACGGCAGCTCCCGTCGGCGGCGCGTTTTGTGGGCCATGGAAACAGATCGCCTCGTATTTCTCTAAGGCGACCTCCAGGCCCAGAGCGCGGATGCGGCGCACCACCTGGGCAACCGCAGCTGTCCCAAGAATAATAGCCTCGCGGTGCGTTTTCCCACGACAAATTACTAGTGTGTCATCGGCATAACACAGCAACACTACTCCTCGCAGGTTGGCGATGCGTAACACCCAGTCGTATCCGATGTTCCACAGATGGGGGCCCAGGGCAGACCCCTGTGGAACACCGCACACAACTGCCATTCTTTTCCATCCTTCTTTTGTTGGATACTCTATATATCGCACCGATAGGTAATCACCAAAAATCCTTCTCAGGTACTTGGGCACCTTATGATATCGGAGCCCTTCCTTTATCGTTGCCCAGGGCAAGGAATTGAAGGCATTAGATATATCCAGGGATATTGCCAAAACTACCTTGCCCCGGGCGGTTCCTTCCCTTACGATGGTCCGCAATTGATCTAACGCCCCGATAGTGGATCGTCCCATCCGAAAGCCAAACTGATTGGCGTTGAGGTTTGGGCCAACACGATGAAGGTGCTCGGTGAGGCGCGCAACGAGTACTCTCTCGAGTATCTTGCACGCCTCATCGAGGAGAACGATTGGGCGGTACGCCGAAGGCCGAGTCTCTGGTCTGCCCTTTTTACGGAGCAGGACCAGCTTGCCACGCTTCCAGCGCCATGGGCGAGGGCGGATGTGTGCCTAGGACCTGCCAGTATCGTGTGTTCCCGAGCCTGTGTAGTTATGGGAGATAAGTAAATAATCCAGTACATTACAGATACAAACATATTATACTGTTTTAAAAAGTGATTGTTTATTTTGCTGCCGCTTACAAAATTATGTAGTACAAAATTGTATAGTAAGGTGTGTCCCCCCCCCCCCCCCCCCCCCTCTAACTTCTAAAAACTTCTAAAGTAGGGGCATGATAAGTTTAAAAAATATATGATGTACATTACTATAAAAACTACCAACGAAAATTGGTTTGAACGAGATCTAGCAAGTAGATTTTTTTTATACGTCATAAATGGTAAACCTTAAATTAACTTTCATTAAATCAACTGAAATATAAAAATAAATCAAAAACCTTTTCATATTTTCATAAAAATAAACCTTATTGCTGCTGCGGAACCCTTCATGGGCGAGTCCAACTCGCACTTGACCGGTTTTTTTTATTGTACATATCAGCAGATCTATCTCAGGCCAGCTCAAATCCACCAATGCCTCCATTATCGCCCGAGAATATTAAAGATAGATGGGACTGTAAATTAAAATTAAAAAAAAATATATTTTCAGATAGTACGAATATAATATAGTATAAGTGTTATTTTTTTAAGAGCCTGTTCTTTTCCACTGCTGGGCAAAGGCCTTCCATTTGTCTCCACCACAGGCCAGCCTGGCTCGAAAGATGGCTAGATGGGCTAGTCTATCTCGTCATTTTTTCGAGGTCGTCTACGATGGCGTCGTCCATCCTCTGGTAATTTAACACAGCTTATTTTTCAGTTGGTATACGTTGGGTGAAGACCAAAAATGGTAAAGACTTGGCTATTATCGACGACTACTCCTACTACTGTGGGGTGAAGTGCATGAGCTCCAGCATATGGAGGTGCACCAGGGGCACCAACATCTGCAAGGCAAGGTTCATCCTGTCCAACGTGAATGGAAAAATAAAGAAAGCCGATCTCCTACACTACCACCCTCCGTCAACTTTTGTTATTAAAAACGGATTGTATATGAAAATTTAAATGTAAATGTGATGGCAGGTATCCAACAGAGAATTTAAAGGTATGCTATTAAAAGATGGGCGGGATACGTTATTTGGTCGGGTTATAGCAAGTCAAGATCAGATTAGTTATGATTTGTCAGCTGGTCTGAACGTAATCCAATCAAAAACAGGCAACCTGTTTTTGATTCAAAAAACCCTTTGATAGTATATATTTTAGTGTAGACGCAAATTATATACACAGTGCAATATATTATGTAGATCATAAAAAGTGTATAGGTCCCTCGAAATTTGCGCGTATCTACGCTTGTGTATATTATAATTATTATGTACACTTACTATTAAAAATGTAAATACTAAAATTATTTTAGTGTCAAATTATAAAATTACATCAATTAACAATAGTCTTACTTAAGAGCCTGCTGCCAAAAGTTTCAAAGCACGCTAGCCCCGCCTATACACCCCGCTATCCTCCAATCGTGATATAATGATTCCATGAATCGTGCTCCCGAGCAATGTGGTTTACGCTGCAGCTAATAGTGAACAATATCGCGTAACAACGGTTCCCGCGTTATGGCACGAAAATAAAGGTCGTAAGTCCCAAAACTGTTTTTGATGATTACTTAAAAATTAAATACAATACTAATATTTCCTTTTGCCATTATTTTATAAAGTGTGTGATTGTAGTAGTGCAAGTTATTTAATGATAGTAACTCAATAAGTGTAACAGATATTTTTGAAAAGCCCAGAAAGATTCATAATTTCGAAAAATATAACTATCGAGTCAAAATAAGTAAGTAGCAAATACCAGATAAATATACAATGATTAAATAAATCCTAATTTCATTTAAGTCAATCGTCTTCCGGGATCGTAATACTTATTAGAAAACACGGCAAAATTTGGCAGCCCGCTCTTAATATTATTAGTGTTAGATCTGTGTATTTTATCTCTAATTCGTAGATTACAATGCCTACAATTTTAAATTTTTAAAGTAAGAAGTAGGTTACTTTATATAATATATTTTATTTATATCTTTAGTTGAGCGTTTTATACTGTTTTGTAAATAAATTTCTTATTATTAATAAATAATATAAATTAGTCCTGTTCATTCCACTCCTCTCTTCATAATCTCAAATGAATATTGAATGGGTTTTATAGGATCACAAAAGGTCACCATTTTGTAATTATTAGTCAAATTTTAAGCTAAGACCTTTAGATAGATTCTCCCTATAATATAAAAGATACTAAACATACTTTTTTTTTTCAGTAATTCTGAATTGGGCGACCAAACCATGTGGCAAAATGCTGGCGATCGTCAACGGGTACACGTTTTATCACCACAAACGGCTCAGCAAAACCGACGTATGGAGCTGTACCTTCGGGTCCCAGTGTAAGGGCAGGCTCACACTCACCAACGACAGTCGGAAGGAGGTCACTAGAGCGCATCTCAACCACAATCACGGACCGCCGAAATTCTTCATTCAAGATGGCATCTTCTATCGCCTTTAAAATATAAAGAACGCGGAACTTATTTAAATTTAAAAAGTATTATTCTTTCTATTCTTATAATTACTTTCTAACTTGGTTAACTACCGCACTCAGCTCAGACGAATATTAATTAACTGTAATTAAATGAAAATTTTGACATAAGCCCCTGTTAAACATTATCTGTCAAACTCTTCATTAAATTGAAGGTTAATCATTAAATGTTTCTGAGTGCGGCAGTAAATTGCAAACGTTAATTTTGAGAATCGAATACAATTTGTCTAGTAATAATTAGAAGAATAGGAAAGACTTCCCTTATCCGTAATAGAAGTCATGCATACCAAAATATAATTTTCTCACCTCCGGGCGGAAAACGTCAACTTTCTACCCGCTGCGCTTATCGATGTTGCCGTTTTCCGCCTCCGTCGATGAGAAAAATAGTATACGCACCATGGGCAGTAAATAAGAAAGCCTCAGATCACATATGTTTGTTGACCTCGGCTACGCCTCGGCCAACAATTACATATTATTATGATCTGAGACATTTCTTATTTTCCTGCCCTAGGTGCGTAATGTACTATTACTTACGTATTTAACAAGCTTTAAGCTTTACAAAACTTCTTGTTTTGTAAGTTTTTTAATTTAAAATACGGTCAAACCTGGATAAGCTAGAATTCAAGGGAGCACAATCTCCTTCTCGCTTATAGAGGTTTCTCACTAACCCGAGTTTCTCACTTATGCAGGTATATGGGTAGCGTTTCTCTCTTATAGATGTATGCAGCAATGACAAGTCAAAAATTCATATTATGTCATTTTATTTTATTTAGAATAAAATCCGTCAATTTCGTTTGGATTTCTGTTTTGAATCCGTATTTTGAATATTTTTCTCTAAGTCATAAATTTTGTCGAATATTGCTTGATCAAAACCGCGTATTCAAAGTACTGATGGATGGATATTTCCATGTCCATCAGAGAACTCAGACTTTATAGAGTCTTTTGATTTTATAATTTCTTAATGGGTGGA
The DNA here is from genome assembly GCA_905187585.1 of Cyaniris semiargus. NCBI lineage: Eukaryota > Metazoa > Arthropoda > Insecta > Lepidoptera > Lycaenidae > Cyaniris > Cyaniris semiargus. Next base: position 10,745,702 of record LR994549.1, on the reverse strand, counting down.
TCCTCGTAAATTAAACTCCCTCTGAATTTCATTCCGCGATTTTCCGGATTCAAACGCATTCACTATTTTATATTTATCACTTAATGACAGTACTTTAATTTTCCGTTTTAACATGATACAGAACAGAACTTTCCTTCTCTGCAATTGATTAACTATAAACTGAGTAAGTCCATTCGAAGAGAATGCGATAAAATAACAACGTTATTAAGTTCCACGAAATTGAATGGGGACAATATTGACGAGAAAACAATACAAAAAAAACCGACCAAGTGCGTGTTGGACACGCCCATGAAGGGTTGCGCAGCAGCAATAAGGTTTATTTTTATGAAATTAAAAGGTTTTTGATTTATTTTTATATCTCAGTTGATTTAATGAAAGTTAAATTAAGTTTACCATTTATGACGTATAAAAAAAACTACTTGCTAGATTTCATTCAAACCAATTTTCGTTGGTAGTTTTTATAGTAAAGTACATCATATATTTTTTTTAGACTTATCATGCCACTACTTTAGAAGTTAGAGGGGGGGGGGACACATTTTACTACTTTGGAAGAGTGTCTCTCGCAAACTTTTCAGGTTAGAAAAAAATGATATTAGAAACCTCGACATTATTTTTAAAGACCTATACATAGATACCCCACACGCATAGGTTAGGTGAAAATTTTTTTTTGTTTCAGTTGTACCTATGGGGACCCCTGAAATTTTTAATAATTTTTTCCATTTTTGTATCAAAATCTTAATGCGGTTCACAAATTTCATCTATTTACCAAGTTTCAATAGTATAGATCTTATAGTTTCAGAGAAAAGTGGCTGTGACATGATGATGAATCTATAAGGGTTCCGTTTTTTGCCATTTGGCTATGGAACCCTAACAATGATAGGAAAGTTAAGATTGAGTCATAAAATAGCAGATGTTCAATTTGTAATTTGTTTTGTCATTTGTTACTGTGTGTGTAAATAAATAAAGCTCGACTGTCGCTTATAGAGGTATAGATAAGTAGCAGTCTCACTCACGGAGGTCCATGAGGGAAAAACTACTCTCTCTTACAGAGGTTTCTGTTTCTCGCTAATAGAGGTTTTGGGGGCTTAAAATGACGGGTCCTGGCTATTACTTTCACTTATAGAGTTTTCTCACTTATCCAGTTCTCTCTTACCCAGGTTTGACTGTATTATTTATATTTATATACTTATCAGTGATGTACTATGACATATTTTGACGTGTTTTTCTTGTTTCATATACCTACTTGTAAGTGATGTAGTTTTTTCTGAAAATTAATATGCTATAGTCATCAACTTCTACTAGTCGAGATAAATATTATATGACCTTGACCCAAAGGCCTATTATTATTACAATAATCTGTATTCCAGTTTGGCTATATTAATAATAATCTTTACTAATGATAAATAATTATTATTCATACTAGCTGTGCCCCGCGGTGTTACCCGCGGTTTAAGTGATATATAATAAAAGACTATGAAAAGTACCAATAATAGGGTCAAAACGGGATGATACAGGGTTCTATAATGGTTTATGGTAGTGATGATGATGATGATGAATGTAATTTGCATAGTAGCATATGCTTTCCGTTCTTAAAATAACGTCGAAACTCCCAAACTTGTATCTATAAAGAGTCAGGAGTTCTCTTAGCACCTTCCAAACCACGGTATACCTTGGCGCAAAATCTTGCTTGTTAATACTGCTCACGAAACCGAAGTGACCACATGTTTCCATATACCCCTCCCCCCGCGGCCTCCGTACGGTTAACATCGCCTGACGTGCGCTCCGGGATCAAAAATATATTTCAGTGGTTTTAAATCGATAAATGCGTGCTGAGTGTGTGTAAATAGCTAGGTAAAGGTGCAATCTACATTTACTGTAAGTTTTTGAAACACATTTGCCCGTATTTTGTTGGATTTAACTTGGTAAGTAAATTTCATTGTTAATTTTTTGTTGGCGGCTGAAGGTAGACAAAATATTGTGAGTGCCGGTAGCGCGCGCGCAGCGCAGCGCCGGCCGAACAGGTTGAACAGCTGATCACTATCACCTATTACGGATTACATTTTACTCAAATTTGATAAATAGTGTGAATCTTGCTGTTTTTAACATCGACTTTACACAATGTCGAGCCATAACAATATTCCACCAGATAAGGACACTAACCCATTCGCTAGAAGTGACATAATGACTCGCTCACCGCCCTCTTTGTCTAGTAAACGTTTATTGTCAGAATTATCACCTTCTTCGTTATCACCTGTCGAGAAGCGACACCAACCCACTAGGGATGAGCCACTGTCTCCCGTAATATCACTGCTTGACACAAGCCGCGCATCCGATGATTCATGCAATTACTATGAATTAGTCAGGGAAGCTTCCTCGTACCTAGCTAAAATAAATGAGTTTGCCAATGACACCGTATCACGTCGCAACAATTTCACTAATAAAGCTGAAATAATGAACATGACACAAAAATTAACTACCATTATTTCACTTTTAGCACTTAAAAATTCGTCACTAGAAAATAAAGTCGCAAATATTGAGCGAGACTTGATAGCAGCTAAAAATGCATCTCACGCCGTGCAATCAGCCCCCACAGCACAAAATGCCTCTTATGCCGACGCGTTAAAGCTCAAACTCGCAAAGTCGGTACCGCCAGTCGAGACGCGTAAACCGCTCCCGTGCGTCATAGCATATCCGACGCAGGAAAAATCGGCCGAATTAAAATCGTCAACTGAAACGAAACAGGCATTAATGAAAGCTATTAATCCCTCGGACGGCTTTCAAATCCACGGCGTAAAAAAAACCGCAAACTCGGGCGTCATCTTACGTTTGACTAATGAGTCACAAATAAAAAAATTAAAATCAGTCGACGCACTAAAATCTGCCGGCCTGCGCCTCGAAACTCCTAAAGGCCGTAGCCCGCGTATCTTAATTAAAGATGTACCGCAACATATTTCGGACGAAAATTTTCTAATGGCGTTATATAATCAGAATATTAAGGGCGAAATTAATGTGTCTGAAGATGAATTTAAGAGTACGACAAAAATTATTAGGCGTCGTCTTATCAATAATAATTATAATAGAAAATGGATGGGCCTCGAATTGCAACCAAAAGTTCGTAAACATTTAATCGAAACGAAAGAAAAACTTTTTATAGATTGGGCCATGTGTCGTTTTGTCGATGACGTCGAACTAGTGCGCTGTCTCAATTGTCAACAGTTCGGCCACACTTCAAAATTCTGCCGCGAATCCGACCCGTGCTGCCGTCATTGCGCAAATAAACACCAATCGAGCGACTGCCCTAATAAAGACATAAAAGATTTTAAGCCGGTTTGCGGTAGCTGCACCCGTTACAAGAAACCTAGCGACCACCCTACGGGCTCCCCTGACTGTCCAACTTACAAGGCAAAAATGGAGCAATTAATTTTAACAACTCACTATGAATAGACTAGTCATAGGACAGCTGAACCTTCATAACAATAAGCACGCGACGTTAGAATTGGAAAAATTGGTGTCGGATTATAATTTAGACTTGATTCTCATACAAGAACAATACCAATGTAAGTCGCTACGGCCGAAAGTCGTACAAACTGACAACCTAGCGCGAGCCGGCATATACACACCTCAGTCTAAATTCTCAATTACGGCCCTAACAAACCTATCGACGTCTCACTGTGCGGTGGCGGAGGTCTCGTGTCGATACTTCAGACTGTACGTAGTTAGTTGTTATTTCCAATATTCCGACCCGGTAGGTCCCCACTTACACCAGCTACGACGCGTCCTACAATCTCTAGCGGGGAAAAATATAGTCATAGGTGCCGATGTGAATGCCTCGTCGCCCTTATGGCATGGCAAACTTAGGTATGTTGACCGCGACCGTCGTAGTGCGGTAGAAGATTTCATTGCAGAGTTTAATCTACAAGTCCATAACACCCCTGATGCACCACCTACTTTTAGCAGCCCCTCAGGCGAATCTTCCATCGACGTCACGCTTTCTAGCGCGTACGTCCATAGTAATAATATTACTAAATGGCGTGTCATTCCAGACGCGTCGTGCAGCGACCACCGTTTGATTGTTTACGAGTTCTCATGCGCTTCCTCGAGTGATTCTATGATTGAGTCGAACGACTTTAAATATAATGTTAAAAATGGTAATTGGAACTTATTCAAGGACCTTATGTCCGCCCACTCCAGAGACTTCACCCGACCGGACTTAAATTCTAATGATAGTGCTGAAATAATGACCAACACCTTTATTTACTGCGCCGATATTGCCCTAGGTCGAAAACCGATTAAGACGGACAGAAGTTGTAAATGGTGGCACGATAATTTATACAGCTTACGCAGGGAGTTTAGAAGAGCCAGACGAAAAATTAAAATCATTCGTAGACAGGGACTCGGTCCATCAGACGTTTACTTTGTTTCTTGTTTAGCCGACCTTAGAGCTTCAAGGTCGCGCTATCGCGCCGCCGTCGTGTTGGCGAAAAATAATATGTTACGTAACGCCGCCAACAGACTAGATAAGGAGGGCCCGTGGTCCTCTTTATATCGAGAATTAAAACCGAACAATACTACAGCTTCACACTTTATCTCGAATATAAAAATTAATAACTCGTATACTCACAGCTTAGAAGACACAGCTAAGGCCTACATAGACGTATTGATTCCTGACGACGAGCCGGACTTGGACGACGATCATCACCGTGAAATTCGACACCGACTATTTGACCCCGTAAACACCCCGGTTTCCGACTTGCCTACCCTCGATGAGTTTATTAAAGCCGTAAATTTATTACCTACAAAAAAGTCCGCCGGCGAGGACAAAATTTCTAACATTATGATTAAGCAGGCTTGTCTAACGGCTGGACCAGCGATCTTAGAAGTTTTGAATAAATGTATTGCAGAAGGCACGTTCCCAAAAATTTGGCGAATCGGCACAATTAAATTAATTCCTAAAGCCGGTGATAAGCCACCTGACGACCCGAAATCTTACCGGCCTATAACACTTCTACCATGTTTAGGTAAATTATTAGAACGTCTGGTTGTGCCCCGCCTTCTACCTGGCGGGCTGAAGTTTAATAAACAGCAATTTGGATTTACCGCCGGAAAATCGACAATCGATGCGGCAATCGAAGTCAGAAAAATAGTGAACTCATCTGAATGTAATTACGTGGTAGGTATATCTTTGGATATCGCAGGGGCTTTTGACAATACCTGGTGGCCGATGCTACTTCTAAAGCTACGGAACAGAGGATGCTACCGAAATATTTATTATTTACTACAATCGTATTTCCGTTACGGCGTTATTAAACTACGACTCGGTCACTACATCTATATCAAAGATCTAACCCGCGGCTGCCCACAGGGGTCGGTGCTATCGTCATACCTGTGGAATATAAGTTTTGACGATTTGCTGTGTATTCCTTTACCGCCTCTCTGTTATCTGGTAGGCTATGCTGACGACGGGTTCCTCATTGTTGAAGGAAATACGCGAACTGAGATAGAGATCAAAGCTAACAAGTGCCTAAGCGTAATTGCAAGTTGGGGTCACAGAAATCGTCTGGAATTTGCGGCACACAAAACTTATCAAATTCTTTTAAAAGGCTCTCTTATATCAACTCCTCGCATTAAACTTAACGAAACAAGTGTCAAACGTAAACAGTCACTCTGTTATCTTGGACTGATTTTGGAAAATAAATTCACATTCTTAGAACATATCATACAAACGGGTGAGAAAGCAAAAATAAATTTCTATAGTTTTACTAAAATATCGACATCTACATGGGGTCTCTCGTTCAAAACGTTAAAAACTATATATACAGCCACGTACTTAGGCAGAATATGCTACGGCTCGCCGGTCTGGGCAGATAGGGCTACGATTGGCGCAGCCCGGCGTAAACTTTTACAAAGCCAACGTCTCGCATTAATATTCCTATGTAAGGCATATAGAACGGTCAGTACTGAAGCACTTCCTGTCCTGTCGGGTGTTTTGCCTGTTGACTTGGAAATACAGCGCCGAGCTGCTTTATATTACAAAAATAAAAAAATTACGACCCCAGATTTCTTAAGCATGAGAGACAGAAATAAGGTGAATAGATTGTTTGAACCACTAGACATTACACTACAAAATCTTTTATCCGAGTGGCAGGATCGGTGGGATAACTCTATTAAAGGTCGGCACCTGTACAATTTCTTTCCTTCAGTTCGCGAACGACTCGCCATGCATTGGATAGAAATAGATCATTGCGTTGCACAATTCCTAACTGGTCACGGCAATTTTAAAGCTAAACTTCATAGATTCAAGTTAGTTCCATCTCCTCTTTGCGAGTGCTCGACCGAAGACAGCCCGCAAGAACAAACTGCTCATCACATACTCTGGGAGTGCGGTCTCTGGCATGAGGAAAGAACCGATTTATTAAACAGCCTCCAATGTGTCTCTGGAGTCGTATATTACGATGACCTCGTAGGCAGCGCAAAGAATTTCCGTGCTTTCAAACGTTTTTGTCATAAATTCTATTGGAAACAATCGAACACAAGTTTGCCATTATAAATAAATGTCTTTTTTTTTATGAAGTAGGCATATTATATTAAGCATAATTTTTTTTTCCCGTGGTGCTTCCCCCCTTTTGTTCGGACATCAATGTCATTACAATTTTGGCTGTCTCCCGCTTTGCGTGGGGAGGGAAATTGGATATCTCCTACTCCTCCTACATTTCTTCTGATTAATTTCGTTGCGGGTCCCAAGACAGATTTAGCTTGTCCCTCGGGCATCCCTGAGATCATATCAAAGGGTTTTCGTGGTTGGTTACCACTGTTGATCCTGGCGACACAGGAGTTGCAGTGGTGGGAATGTGTGGTGGGCCTTTTGCCCGTAAAAAAAAAAAAAATGTTTCCATATAAATTTTAGTGAGTTCCCTCGATTTTTTATGGATCCCTTCATCAGGTCACCACGTTTATGAATATGGTTTCAAATTGGGATAATAACCTATCCACCAAAAGAAAATTTTTGAAAATCGGTTCACAAACGGCGGAGTAATCGTTGAACATAAAAAAACGAACATAACACCTCCTCCATTTTGAAAGTCGGTTAAAATTGTAGCCTATGTGTTATTCTGATGTGTAAGCTATATTATTGTAAAGTTTCATTAAAATCCGTTCAGTAGTTTTTGTGCGAAAGAGTGACAAACATCCATACATCCATACATACATACATACATACATACATACATACATACATCCAAACTTTCGCCTTTATAATATTATTAGGAGCTACTTGTATCTAGAATAAATATGTGTAAAATAAATAAAAAGGCGATATCGTATTAATCTGGCTTTCAAATGTTTAAAATAAGATAAAAACTGTACTTAATTAATTTGTCAGTTTTTGACAAATGTAATGCTAAGTACTCACATACGGTTTTACTCGATCGAGCAATCACGTAGAGTAAAAACGGCTCGGGCTTTCGTCCACACATTCAGTATTACTCGATAGTTTTACTCCAAATCGAGTAAAAATTATCGTGTGGACCGCAAAACTCACACGATTGAGTCATTGAGTATGGCTTGAGTAAAGCTCGACGGCTCGCGTCGAGTAAGTTCGAAGGAAATTAGATTTATTTGATTCCATCGAGCCGGCTAGATGCGAGCCTTCGAGCTGTGAGTTTTGCGGTCCACACGGTAATTTTAACTCGATTTGGAGTAAAACTATCGAGTAAAACCGTATGTGAGTACTTAGCATAAGAAGTGTTATTATATTATGTACTATTTCTGTCCCAAGTCCCAACGGTCTGCAATTCATACCATTTTGTATTATTAAGATACAATAATTTTATGAACTATTATTGGTACATTAAAAAATAATAAGAAATAAGGCGTTGTAGTGTGTGTATTTGAATGTCGAATAAAAATATAGATCGAATTGTGTTTACAATTTCCCAATAAGCGAATTATCTGGATTTATGTTTCAATTCCTCAATAAACTTATGGCTACAATAACTTTTAATATATAGTGTTATAATTTTGACCAAGCACTGCGTGGAATAGAGTACGCAAAATGTGAGGACCGCAGTCTGTAAATGGGGTTAAACATGAATGCAGATTATGATTCTGAATATTGCCTTGAGTCGTATTGGCATTAGGTTACAAGTTGTTCAGAGACTAATTCTTTTAACAGGTTTGACCTAAACACATAATATACTTAGATGAAAGATTTGCCTGACGAACACAACATTAAATCAGACCAATTTCATCCTAGTCAAACATTGTGAATCAGGCGGCAGGCCTTCTTTATTATTATGTTTTAATATACGCGGGCATATTTACAGATGTGTCACTAATACCTCTGCGCACCGGTCGGTTTCTGCTGGAAATTGGCGACAACACCTTCTCCACGAACTGCAGGAGTCTGGAAGGCTGCACCACGTGGTACTGCTCCAAGAGAGTCAGCAAGAAGTGCCCTGTCCGAGTCAAGATGAAGGACAAAGTTGTCATCGCTATGCTTGGAGTGCATACTCATGACGGTCCATACCCAATATTATAAGTGGATAATTGAAGCAATAGATAATAGTCCAGATTCCCTAGAACATTTTTTTTTAACTATCAAGCAAATTTTTCGTGAGAAGCTTCATTTTGATAAGATGGACAACAATTTCCTCTGCGAAAATCAACAAGTCCTCGTTGACTACGGAACCCTAAAACGGAACCCTAACCAGCTGTATTTTTGTGTATTGATAGGTTAATAGTCATATAATTTAAGAGTATCATTGTCCTTCAAACAGAACAATCCATATTTTAGGACCATCAAATCGAAATATTAAATCCTTTCTATCTCTGTTAGCTACCACTTTCGAGATTTTTTACAGAGGAAATTGTTGTTCGTCTTATCAAAATGAAGCTACTCACGAAAAATTTATTTGATAGTAATACAAAAACTTGTTCTAGGGAACATGTACAATAAATATTATCTTAATACTTTATCATATCAAAATATAAAACAACCTTACCAAATATAAATTATGTTTTATAGTTTATAATTATAGTGTCTTATTATTTATATGATATTACGAGTACATGTCTATGCTTATCCGTGCATAGGAGTAAAGACATGCACGGATTGTCAGGTTTTTTACATGAGTCTATCTATTCAACAGGGATGCTGCTTGGCAAATTTAATTTCTGTCGCTAGCTAATTAAAAGCTATAGTGAATAGATAGGAATAGACAAATTTCTTTTAAAAAATCCTCAGAAACCGAATAAAGTTATTATGATGAATGACCATGATTGCTAGCTTTTTTGGAATGTTAAACACGAGGCCTGTATGTATGCTGCTGTTTCGTTTTTACTTCTGCCGCTACTACCGTAATACGTCTAATAGTTTTTTTATTCAACCAAATTTCTATCCGGAGGTGGTCCTTAATTTGTATTTTTTTTAGATTACGAGTTAATACCGATATCGAACAACAATTTTCTACTGAAGATCGGGAGCCACACGTTTTCGAGTAACTACAAGGGGAGCTGCGGTAGGAGTGTGTGGTACTGCTCCAAGAGGAAACGGAAGAGGTGCAAAGCCTCCGTGAAGATGGTGGACGGAGTCATCGTCTACATGCAGACGTTTCATACACATTGAAGATTGAATCATTTTTGCCAATTGATCTCATACTAGTTAAGAAATATACGGGAAGACCGATCGTTCTGGTGTGATTGATCGCAGGCCGATCAGGTCGACCTGCCATCAGTAAGACCGGGTTCGATCGGCCTTCCTGTAATAAGTTATATAGAGTTCACTGTAAAAGTAGCAACGCTGAAAGAGCAAATTATTTTGTGATTTGTATGGGCAAGCGCCACAGGGTCATGAGTTTACAGTTTACAAATGTTTAAAAAATTGCTCTATCGGCGCTGCTACTTTGACAGTGAACACACCCCAAAGTAGTATTACTTTGGTTTGTTACATTCCGTACATGTATATACGGGAAGGCCTATTGAACCCTTTACGCTTTGTTATTTTCCAAAAGCACTGCATTGCATTTGTATTTTTACAGTTTTACAGTTTGCATTGCATATTGTAAATAAATTGTGAAAAAATAACGATACATTTGAACGAACTTGTATGCAATCTTATCATTTAGTTGAAATATTTTTTTTGCAGAAATCAAATAGTTTGTAAAAGAATGAGCATCGAACAGCTTAATTTCCACTTGTTATTGTAAACTTTTAGCTTAATAACCATTGCAAATAGGACAAGATAAGAAAAAATAAAACTTGAGCTAGTTATAATTTAAAATAACTTAAAACTGTGCCAAAAATTTATGTTTAAGTTCTAGATTATAATAGATATGTGCTTCGTTATTTTGTTTATAGTATAAAGCATTGTCAACGACCATAGAAATAGTCTGGCTAGTTACATTATTATTCTATCAATCATCAATCAATCAAAGACATCATCAGATTTAAAGATCTATAAGTTTAGGTACGCACTTAAACAGCCTTGTAGATCTTTAAATCTACAAGGCTGTTTAGGTGTCTTTGATTTAGATTTTAGGCGCTAGTTCTGATTTTGACAAAATTAGAACTAGCGCCTAATTCAAGCATGTGGCCCAAAATAGAACTAACGCAGTTGTCGTTATAATATTATTGACAATATATTATGCTTCACACGGGGCATACTATACGAGCCAAGTCATTCTTGTTAGTCCGTAAAAATGTAAATTTTGTCAATAAACAATCTTCCCCGATGGTAAATGCTATTATATTGTAATAGATAAATAGTATACTGTATACGTTTAGTGTATTTCTAGTCGAACTGACATGAAACCATAAAATGTTTCAAGATCAGTTAATATTAGATAATAATAATTTATGGCACTAAATCTAGTCCACATTATTTATGATTAATGCAATAAATTGATCTCAAAAATTATTTTTGCTTATATTTCCCTGCCTCTCATAGATTGTTATGTACGTCTACTTCAGAATAAAACATTCATTTCTTTGATTCTATTCAAGCGTGAGTCATTTTAGAAAACCAGCCAATAAATAGGTAACGTAAACGTAAAAATCTTGTTTTGAGATGATGCTTACTGCTGGAAAACGGCAGGGTGATTTCGATTATTAAGGTGTCGTTCCGATCAATGCACCAAGCGACCGCGTCCCACAAAAATCAAAATAAAATGCCCAAAATAAGGAATATGCTCTGTTCTTGAAAGTTTGCAGGTCGTAACGGTCTGCTGGCGACAGTAAATTCTAGAGTTTTACTATACGTCGCAGGAAGTGAAATCCTACTAATATTATAAAGGCGAAAGTTTGGATGTATTGTATGTATGGGTGTTTGTTACTCTTTCACGCAAAAACTACTGAACGGATTTTAATGAAACTTCACAATAATATAGCTTATATATCAGAATAACACATAGGCTACAATTTTATTCGACTTTCGAAATGAAGGAGGTTTTATGTTCGTTTTTTTATGTATTACTCCGCCGTTTGTGAACCGATTTTCAAAAATTTTCTTTTGGTGTATAGGTTATCATCCCAATTTGGTACCATATTCATAAAAGTGGTGACCTGATGAAGGGATCCATAAGAAATCGAGGGAACTCACCAAAATTTATATGGAAACATGTGGTGACTTCGGTTTTGTGAGCAGTATTATAAGTATATGCTACCAACAAGTAAGATTTTGCACCAAGGTATACCATGGTTCGGAAGGTGCTGAGAGAACTCCTGACTCTTTATAGATACAAGTTTGGGAGTTCCGACGTTGTTTTAAGAACGGAAAGCATATGCTACTATGCAAATTACATTCATCATCATCATCATTACCATAAACCATTATAGAACCATGTATCGTCCCGTTTTGACCCTATTATTGGTACTTTTCGTAGTATTTTATTATATATCACTTAAACCGCGGGTAACACCGCGGGGCACAGCCAGTTATATATATTTTAAATGTTAAATTATATTTTCAGATAATGGTATCTTTGTCGACAAAGGCCGACTCTACGTCAACGGTCACTCCTTCTCGAGATACTACAGTAGCGCGTCCGGCAGAAGCATCTGGTACTGCTCGAAACGGAAGACTATGGTGTGCAAAGCGGCTGTCAAGATGCAGGACGACGCCATCATCAAAATCATCGGTCAACACTCACATAAACAATAGACTATGCTCATTAGGCTGCGAACAACTTGAGCGTGAAACTAAGATGGTACAAGAAGTTGTCCGACTTTAGGTCTCTTTGGTGGGGCAGGGAGTGAGCAGGCAAGCGAAAGTAGATCGTCCATTTTCGCCTCATCATCTCTAAGCTAGGCGTGGCTTTTGCCTAGATGTTGCCTGAAACTTAAAACTTAAACAGTACAAAGTGTATTGTTTAAGTTTTAAGTTTGAAATGCGTGGACTGAACTTGATTTGTGAAACCTACTATGTGCGATTGAGTCCTTTACGAAATAAAAATGCCTCCTGCTGTGCCTATTAGTAAAGTTTTACATGAGAATAGTAACAGGCTAAAATCGTAGATTTTCATAAATATCCTTTATTTTTATGTGGTTTATATAATACAAAATATTTAAAAGTGTTGTCTTTATCCTTGAAATAAACTGTGACTCTTATTTTTGTGTATATTTTTTCTTCTTTTTAATACGTAGATAAGAACACAGCCTTTAGGGCATGGAAATAATAAGAGTAATTTAATACCTACATTAACATAAATTAACACTTTTTTTCATTTCAGATTATGAAATAATAAAAACCAGATGTCAGAGTAGACTCCGCGTTGGCTTCTCTATGTTCACGCTGGTCTCCGTTAACGAGGCCACCGAGGAGAGTACATGGTATTGTACGGAACGGAAGTCAGAGAACTGTAAAGTTGTTGCCAAAATGACTGGCAACCGACTTACCAGCGTCACTGGCAAGCATACTCATTGATTGAAGATGAAAGAAACGGCTTGTAAGAACAGGGCCTAGAGTAGGTTAGGTTAAGTTAGGATTTAGGATTCTTGTCGAAATACAATTAAATTTAGAATTCTCGTACATTTGACCACTCCAATATCAATATTATTCTAGGTATAAGCACCAATCGGAATATAGTTTTCGTTGCCATAGCTACATAGCTATGGCAACAAAAACTGTATTCCGATTGGTCGCACCAAGTTCAAAATGACACGACCAATCGCAATACACGAAGTTTCATTGCCATTTATTTAATTTTAAGCACTATCAGTATAACAATTTTGTATTTTCAATTTATATAAATAAAAAATTGCATAAAAATCTGTCGACTTCCTACTTTGTGAAAACTAAGCAAAACAGGAACAAAAGTAACCTAATTTTGTAAATTTTAAGTTTGTATTCTCGTTACAGATCCAGTGTATATACCCAATAATAATGGCAACTACACTCTCTTGCTGGGCTCGTTCAAGTACTGGAGTAACTGGGCAAGGAACTCGTCCTTAAGGAGTTGGTACTGTTCCCAGCGACGGCACAAGAAGTGCAAAGTTGTCGTGAAGACTGCTCATGAAAGAGTGGTGCTCGTTCATGGGTACCATAACCATCTGTAACATAATATGTAACTACAAACAGCAAAGGTTCATCAAAATCGATTCTGTTACGTTTTGCTTGAGTTAGGTACTAACGTTCGCAAAATGTTCACTATAGTACATCTGATTTTCAGAAAAGTAGGTATAGAAAACAAAAGTTGCCTGCAATTCGTTTGGATAGTTCAATTGTGTTACATTCTAATTCACTAAAATGTACTTAATGAATTTGAAACAGAAGGGAATTTTAAGGTTACCGAAACGAAACCAAAGAATTTTAATATAGGATTAAAATCTGAACAATACCTTTATTTCGCAGAAATCTAACCAATACATTGTTTAAGGCTTTTTTAACTTTATAAAGTTTCTTTTTATAAAAGTGAAAACAGTCGAACTTAAGTTTTGTATGTTCATTTATACGTTAGTATTAACGTTGGAGCAAGGCGAAATCAAAGTATAAGTATTATTATTGTTCAGTTACAGGTTAGTAAACATGATAGTACGGGAGCCCTAGAACAATTTTTTTTTTATTACTATCAAACTAATTTTTGTGAGTAGCTTCATTTTGAGCTTGATAGTAATAAAAAAAATTGTTCTAGGGCTCCCGTTCTATGACTAATATAATCGCTTAACTGTCACGCCATGTCCGTGACGGTTAAACGAATATTAAACTACCTATGTAATATTATCAATTTCTTTTAGATTTTAGAACATGACACTCACACTGACACAAATTTATTTGCATCTCTGTTTTATTGTTTACGTTGTAAGAAGTGTAACAAGGAGAGAAACAATATAAGCTGGCTTATATTGTTTATTTATATTAGGTCGTATTACGACGCCCATTTTGGGCGTTTGACAGATGAGAGGATAATATAATTATTATTATACCTTGAAATTACCACAAGCAATAAAATCATCGCGTCGTCACATTACACTGCGAACTGACATATAATGTCCGACTTACAGTTACAGCTGCGGTATTTCTTCCGAATAGAAACGGGAACTTCATCCTTCAGATCGGCGGTTACACGTACTGGAGCAACTGGCAGAGACAGTCGCGTCTCCGAACCTGGTACTGCTCCAAGCAGAGCGGCACCAGGTGCAAGGCCCTCGTCAAAACCCTATACGAGAGAGTCATTTCGCTGCGAGGATGTCATAACCATGCTTAAGACACGTCTTGTTAATTGACTAAAAATGTTTTATATACGGCTGTGCATTTACTTTTTATCGACTTCTAAAAGGGAAGTTCTATGTTCGGCTGTTGATATATTTTTTGATGAAAATTAACAAAAATGGTTTATCAGGTAATCTGTGTTTGTAGGTTAGTTGATTGACTAATATTTTGTCGCTTAAAAGTTTTTAATATTTTCCAAATTATGTCTTTAACACCTTAATAATTATATTATTTGATACTGTATTATATTATATTTACTTTCGTGTTAAAGAATCGAAAATATTTTATTTTGATTGTTTATCTAAACCAAAAATGTTATTGATCTCAAATAATGTAGGTACCTACTAGTTAAGTTAGTTTAATAAAAGTTAAGTCATTGATGTAAAAAAGTTATGGATTGTTAGTGAGACAGTAAGGGAAGCCACTCATTTGCAATGGATCATTTAGATCTTAGTAACTAATTAACTGGTTTCTTAGAAAGCAATTATTAATGATAATAATTAAGAAACCGCCTTGACAGTGGCTGCCCTAAAACTTATTTAGTAGACACTAGAGACATAAAATGTAGCGTATAAATGGAAATGCCAAATAATATCAAAGTATAACTTTCTTGTGATTTGAATGTAAATAAATAATTGAAATATCTGACGTTAGTGTTAATCAATTCAATTAGAGTTTTCTAATCCGTGA
This sequence comes from Cyaniris semiargus, assembly GCA_905187585.1. NCBI lineage: Eukaryota > Metazoa > Arthropoda > Insecta > Lepidoptera > Lycaenidae > Cyaniris > Cyaniris semiargus. The sequence goes on along the minus strand of LR994549.1, from coordinate 10,730,311 downwards.
CATATGATAGCTGTTTGACGGTTACAAAGTACAGTCACAATTTTTATTCATTTTTCAAAGGCATGAAAGAAAATGTAACATCAAGGTACAAGTTGGAAGCCGGCTACATGATGCGGCAGCAGACGACATGTCGTCGCGACGCTACTGGTTTCTATTTATTTCTATGAATAAGGGCCTGTTGAAACAGGCCACCACTTCTGACTACCTGATAAAGTTTCACCGCGTTTTTGACAGATTCTTCATACTTCATCTGTCAAGTTAAGTGGTGGATAGCCTATCCGGCACTTATCAGGAAATGGTAAAACAGGCCCTAAGTGCCGCTAGCTTCGTGTCGCTAGCTGCGGGCGGTGTTTCATAGAAATACATAAAAACTAGTATATAGTTGACCTAGTCCATCAAATTTAATTATAAGTATTTTATGTTAATATTTTTTTTGTTTTTTTTTTTACTTTTCCTTGTTCTTTTGTTTTTTGTACCTAGTGTTATTATTATTAGTGTCGCGACGACACGTGCAGTTGTCGCGTGTCGCTCGATTCCAACTTGAACCTTTACAATACTTTAACCACGTTACTCTCGGACTCGTTACACCTATTACAATTATACATTTTTTCCATTTCCGTCTTTACAGTGATATTCGTACCGACGCTTCGCGGCAATGCGAAGTTAGTATACGATGGTTACTCGTTCTGGTGCGGGATGAAGGGCCAACCCTACCAGTCCAGGTGGTACTGCTCGCAGAAGAAGAGCAAGAACTGCCGGGCCTCCCTCCTGACGATCAACCAGAAGGTCGTCGCATTTTACAACGAACACAACCATACGCGAAACGTGCAGTACGATAATTGGTACAAAATGAAGTAAGCATAGACTACAACGGCAATTTTTTTGTGGGTCACGACTCTTTGGTGGATCGCAAAGCTTCTGTAGGGGGTTCGCAAGAGGTTGAGAGTAAAAAAAAATTAAGAAGCAAATCGCAGTAAATAGCAGTCGCATCATCAAAACATATTGCATAAATTGAAGGTATATTGTGGGTGCCAGAGATAATTTTGTAAACGCTGGATTACAAAATTATCTCTGGCACCCACAATATGCCTTTTTTGATCCTGTAATATTTTAAATTTATATCTACGCAGCGTATAATTATTATTATTAAAGATACGCTGTTTTTGTCCGTCATGTGACTTTTGCAATGTTTTAAAGTTTTAGAAAAACGCAAGATAACCTTGTACAGTTTATTCGCTTTGTAAAGATTTAAATAGGAAAAGGAGAAATATTTGCGCATGGAAAATGTTTTGACAATATTATGCAGCTTAGGAAAACGATCATGTTTGGCGGAGAATACCTTTTGATTGTAATGTTGATTATCTGATGTTGGTGACAAAAAATGTACATATATTCAATATTATGTTATAATATTATTATAGTAATTTTTTAAGGTGCGTGGGTTTTTTACCATCAAGTTGATTTTTTTTTTCTCCAATCATTTTATTAATCTTGTAAATACTGTTTTATTTAATATAGAATATAAAAAATTATTCTGAGAAAAAATATGATATACATTTATTGTTTTTTTTAAATATGGAATATAATGTTGGCTTAAAGTAATTTAGAAGTCCTTTTAATTGAAAAAATGAACAAATCAAAGGTATGAAACAATAAAATAGCGTCCGATGATATTACTGCAGACACGAAACTCAACACAAAGCTGTATTCTACGCATGCACACGCACACACATGCATTTAACTATGCTACCTTACGTTATCATTCTTACTTGAGTGTTGGTTGTGTAAGGCAAGTTTGGCTCACATATAAATGAAAAAACCTGCCTCAATTTGTCGTTTGCAGAAGTCAACACTTTTTATTCGATCTGAGGTATAACTTTGAAAATATTTCAGCATTATTCTTTACAAAGGCAAACGGAAAAACTCAAATGATATATAAAAGCCAAAAGTTTTACCAGCAGTATGAAGGACGGGACAAGGTGAGATGGCGGTGCACGAAGCGCGGATGTAAGGCGTACTACTACTACGTCGGACAAATGATGGTGCGGGCTAAAGAGGAACATAACCATTGCTGAAGAGATAAATTATTATAAATAAGATCAGAGATGAGATGAAATGCCCATAAATGTACTTTCAGAGAAGTTGATTCATAAGCAGGTGCGAACCTACGTAATTTGGTCATATTGAATGGACATAACATGACCAATTGACGTGGGTCCGTCCTGCCCATGAATCAATTTCTTCGATGGTACTCATGGCATGACGGGCTTTTTTTTCATCTTTATGGATGGTTAAATGCCTTGCCAATTTTTATCGGGCTTAGGCCCACCACACATTCCCACCACTGTATCTCCTGTGTTACCAGGATCGACAGGAGATCGACAGGAGATGGTTAAATGCCTGTAAAATCTATTGACCAAATAGATTTATTTGCAATTCAACTTGTAATGTATTACGATAGAATTCATTGAGTGGACACCGGCCCGGTGGACGCGCAGCTTTAGAGCGGCTGCTCAGCCGGCCCTGCTCTTTTTCTTTCATCTTCAACTAGTTCTTTGTAACATACCTCTTATAGGCGTCAATTCAATTTAACAGAATTTAACTAACTAGGATTGACTCCCCCCGCGGCCTCCGTACGGTTAACATCGCCTGACGTGCGCTCCGGGATCAAAAATATATTTCAGTGGTTTTAAATCGATAAATGCGTGCTGAGTGTGTGTAAATAGCTAGGTAAAGGTGCAATCTACATTTACTGTAAGTTTTTGAAACACATTTGCCCGTATTTTGTTGGATTTAACTTGGTAAGTAAATTTCATTGTTCATTTTTCTTTTGGCGGCTGAAGGTAGACAAAATATTGTGTGTGCCGGTAGCGCGCGCGCAGCGCAGCGCCGGCCGAACAGGTTGAACAGCTGATCACTATCACCTATTACAGATTACATTTTACTCAAATTTGATAAATAGTGTGAATCTTGCTGTTTTTAACTTCAACTTTACACAATGTCGAGCCATAACAATATTCCACCAGATAAGGACACTAACCCATTCGCTAGAAGTGACATAATGACTCGCTCACCGCCCACTTTGTCTAGTAAACGTTTATTGTCAGAATTATCACCTTCTTCGTTATCACCTGTCGAGAAGCGACACCAACCCACTAGGGATGAGCCACTGTCTCCCGTAATATCACTGCTTGACACAAGCCGCGCATCAGATGATTCATGCAATTACTATGAATTAGTCAGTGAAGCTTCCTCGTACCTAGCTAAAATAAATGAGTTTGCCAATGACACCGTATCACGTCGCAACAACTTCACTAATAAAGCTGAAATAATGAACATGACACAAAAATTAACTACCATTTCACTTTTAGCTTTTAAAAATTCGTCACTAGAAAATAAAGTCGCAAATATTGAGCGAGACTTGATAGCAGCCAAAAATGCATCTCACGCCGTGCAATCGGCCCCCACAGCACAAAATGCCTCTTATGCCGACGCGTTAAAGCTCAAACTCGCAAAGTCGGTACCGCCAGTCGAGACGCGTAAACCGCTCCCGTGCGTCATAGCATATCCGACGCAGGAAAAATCGGCCGAATTAAAATCGTCAACTGAAACGAAACAGGCATTAATGAAAGCTATTAATCCCTCGGACGGCTTTCAAATCCACGGCGTAAAAAAAACCGCAAACTCGGGCGTCATCTTACGTTTGACTAATGAGTCACAAATAAAAAAATTAAAATCAGTCGACGCACTAAAATCTGCCGGCCTGCGCCTCGAAACTCCTAAAGGCCGTAGCCCGCGTATCTTAATTAAAGATGTACCGCAACATATTTCGGACGAAAATTTCCTAATGGCGTTATATAATCAGAATATTAAGGGCGAAATTAATGTGTCTGAAGACGAATTTAAGAGTACGACAAAAATTATTAGGCGTCGTCTTATCAATAATAATTATAATAGAAAATGGATGGGCCTCGAATTGCAACCTAAAGTTCGTAAACATTTAATCGAAACGAAAGAAAAACTTTTTATAGATTGGGCCATGTGTCGTTTTGTCGATGACGTCGAACTAGTGCGCTGTCTCAATTGTCAACAGTTCGGCCACACTTCAAAATTCTGCCGCGAATCCGACCCGTGCTGCCGTCATTGCGCAAATAAACACCAATCGAGCGACTGCCCTAATAAAGACATAAAAGATTTTAAGCCGGTTTGCGGTAGCTGCACCCGTTACAAGAAACCTAGCGACCACCCTACGGGCTCCCCTGACTGTCCAACTTACAAAGCAAAAATGGAGCAATTAATTTTAACAACTCACTATGAATAGACTAGTCATAGGACAGCTGAACCTTCATAACAATAAGCACGCGACGTTAGAACTGGAAAAATTGGTGTCGGATTATAATTTAGACTTGATTCTCATACAAGAACAATACCAATGTAAGTCGCTACGGCCGAAAGTCGTACAAACTGACAACCTAGCGCGAGCCGGCATATACACACCTCAGTCTAAATTCTCAATTACGGCCCTAACAAACCTATCGACGTCTCACTGTGCGGTGGCGGAGGTCTCGTGTCGATACTTCAGACTGTACGTAGTCAGTTGTTATTTCCAATATTCCGACCCGGTAGGTCCCCACTTACACCAGCTACGACGCGTCTTACAATCTCTCGCGGGGAAAAATATAGTCATAGGTGCCGATGTGAATGCCTCGTCGCCCTTATGGCATGGCAAACTTAGGTATGTTGACCGCGACCGTCGTAGTGCGGTAGAAGATTTCATTGCAGAGCTTAATCTACAAGTCCATAACACCCCTGATGCACCACCTACTTTTAGCAGCCCCTCAGGCGAATCTTCCATCGACGTCACGCTTTCTAGCGCGTACGTCCATAGTAATAATATTACTAAATGGCGTGTCATTCCAGACGCGTCGTGCAGCGACCACCGTTTGATTGTTTACGAGTTCTCATGCGCTTCCTCGAGTGATTCTATGATTGAGTCGAACGACTTTAAATATAATGTTAAAAATGGTAATTGGAACTTATTCAAGGACCTTATGTCCGCCCACTCCAGAGACTTCACCCGACCGGACTTAAATTCTAATGATAGTGCTGAAATAATGACCAACACCTTTATTTACTGCGCCGATATTGCCCTAGGTCGAAAACCGATTAAGACGGACAGAAGTTGTAAATGGTGATTGGTGGCACGATAATTTATACAGCTTACGCAGGGAGTTTAGAAGAGCCAGACGAAAAATTAAAATCATTCGTAGACAGGGACTCGGTCCATCAGACGTTTACTTTGTTTCTTGTTTAGCCGACCTTAGAGCTTCAAGGTCGCGCTATCGCGCCGCCGTCGTGTTGGCGAAAAATAATATGTTACGTAACGCCGCCAACAGACTAGATAAGGAGGGCCCGTGGTCCTCTTTATATCGAGAATTAAAACCGAACAATACTACAGCTTCACACTTTATCTCGAATATAAAAATTAATAACTCGTATACTCACAGCTTAGAAGACACAGCTAAGGCCTACATAGACGTATTGATTCCTGACGATGAGCCGGACTTGGACGACGATCATCACCGTGAAATTCGACACCGACTATTTGACCCCGTAAACACCCCGGTTTCCGACTTGCCTACCCTCGATGAGTTTATTAAAGCCGTAAATTTATTACCTACAAAAAAGTCCGCCGGCGAGGACAAAATTTCTAACATTATGATTAAGCAGGCTTGTCTAACGGCTGGACCAGCGATCTTAGAAGTTTTGAATAAATGTATTGCAGAAGGCACGTTCCCAAAAATTTGGCGAATCGGCACAATTAAATTAATTCCTAAAGCTGGTGATAAGCCACCTGACGACCCGAAATCTTACCGGCCTATAACACTTCTACCATGTTTAGGTAAATTATTAGAACGTCTGGTTGTGCCCCGCCTTCTACCTGGCGGGCTGAAGTTTAATAAACAGCAATTTGGATTTACCGCCGGAAAATCGACAATCGATGCGGCAATCGAAGTCAGAAAAATAGTGAACTCATCTGAATGCAATTACGTGGTAGGTATATCTTTGGATATCGCAGGGGCTTTTGATAATACCTGGTGGCCGATGCTACTACTAAAGCTACGGAACAGAGGATGCTACCGAAATATTTATTATTTACTACAATCGTATTTCCGTTACGGCGTTATTAAACTACGACTCGGTCACTACATCTATATCAAAGATCTAACCCGCGGCTGCCCACAGGGGTCGGTGCTATCGTCATACCTGTGGAATATAAGTTTTGACGATTTGCTGTGTATTCCTTTACCGCCTCTCTGTTATCTGGTAGGCTATGCTGACGACGGGTTCCTCATTGTTGAAGGAAATACGCGAACTGAGATAGAGATTAAAGCTAACAAGTGCCTAAGCGTAATTGCAAGTTGGGGTCACAGAAATCGTCTGGAATTTGCGGCACACAAAACTTATCAAATTCTTTTAAAAGGCTCTCTTATATCAACTCCTCGCATTAAACTTAACGAAACAAGTGTCAAACGTAAACAGTCACTCTGTTATCTTGGACTGATTTTAGAAAATAAATTCACATTCTTAGAACATATCATACAAACGGGTGAGAAAGCAAAAATAAATTTCTATAGTTTTACTAAAATATCGACATCTACATGGGGTCTCTCGTTCAGAACGTTAAAAACTATATATACAGCCACGTACTTAGGCAGAATATGCTACGGCTCGCCGGTCTGGGCAGATAGGGCTACGATTGGCGCAGCCCGGCGTAAACTTTTACAAAGCCAACGTCTCGCATTAATATTCCTATGTAAGGCATATAGAACGGTCAGTACTGAAGCACTTCCTGTCCTGTCGGGAGTTTTGCCTGTAGACTTGGAAATACAGCGCCGAGCTGCTTTATATTACAAAAATAAAAAAAATACGACCCCAGATTTCTTAAGCATGAGAGACAGAAATAAGGTGAATAGATTGTTTGAACCACTAGACATTACACTACAAAATCTTTTATCCGAGTGGCAGGATCGGTGGGATAAATCTATTAAAGGTCGGCACCTGTACAATTTCTTTCCTTCAGTTCGCGAACGTCTCGCCATGCATTGGATAGAAATAGATCATTGCGTTGCACAATTCCTAACTGGTCACGGCAATTTTAAAGCTAAACTTCATAGATTCAAGTTAGTTCCATCTCCTCTTTGCGAGTGCTCGACCGAAGACAGCCCGCAAGAACAAACTGCTCATCACATACTCTGGGAGTGCGGTCTCTGGCATGAGGAAAGAACCGATTTATTAAACAGCCTCCAATGTGTCTCTGGAGTCGTATATTACGATGACCTCGTAGGCAGCGCAAGGAATTTCCGTGCTTTCAAACGTTTTTGTCATAAATTCTATTGGAAACAATCGAACACAAGTTTGCCATTATAAATAAATGTCTTTTTTTTTTATGAAGTAGGCATATTATATTAAGCATAATTATTTATTTTTCCCGTGGTGCTTCCCCCTTTTGTTCGGACATCAATGTCATTACAATTTTGGCTGTCTCCCGCTTTGCTTGGGGAGGGAAATTGGATATCTCCTACTCCTCCTACATTTCTTCTGATTAATTTCGTTGCGGGTCCCAAGACAGATTTAGCTTGTCCCTCGGGCATCCCTGAGATCATATCAAAGGGTTTTCGTGGTTGGTTACCACTGTTGATCCTGGCGACACAGGAGTTGCAGTGGTGGGAATGTGTGGTGGGCCTTTTGCCCGTTAAAAAAAAATAACTAGGATTGAAAGTTGTTTTTGCAATGTAAAAACGCTTATAAATAAGCAATGAATAGCTTATTCATGCCTTGAAGTAGTTTATCCTAAGCTGTAATGGAGGCTTCTTCGTTTAGAAAATATTATTGTTTTCATTGATCTCATAAAAAATAATTTAAGAAAAATGTTAAAAAGACGTTATTAAAGAATATCCTATTTATTACGTATTTTGATCTTATTTTGTTTTCTTAACATTAGTCTATACCTACTCTATACACTTTTTGGAAATGTGTGTGTATTTTTGTGGAAATCTTTTATTGGTATTGCATTTTATTTTAGACGATAGTGAGAATGAAGACAATTATGTCAAAGTTAAAGCAGATCCAAACAAAATAATGCAGACGAAAAACCTAATATACCAAAAAAAAGAAGAACATGTTCTGTTTGTCCGGCCGCAAAGCGAAGGATGACTAAAAGTACTTGCACCAAGTGCAAGTAAGGCGTTGTGTGGAGAGCACAAAATTACCGTTTGTCGGAAATGTTATATCTAGATTTTCCATTGAATTCTAGTTTTTTTAAGTTTACATTTTAAATGTATGAAACTATGATCTCATTCATAGCTGTGTGGCTATTCGCTTAATAATAATAACTAATAAACCAAATAAGTTTATTCAATAAATAAAAAATGTAAGTATTCTTTTTTAATAACACCTTATAATTTATTAAATTTAACAAACGCTCGTAATAAGTGACATTCTAATTTAAAAAAAAATGATCTTGATCGACTGACCTCTGCTAAAAGAGCCAGTATAGCTTTTTAGATTGATAAAATTCTCCTTTTTATTTTAATTTAAAATTATTAACTGGTATTTTCAGACGTATCATTCGTTACATCTAGAAGAGGAAAAACGATGATTAAAATCGGCGATTACTCTTTCTACCATCAGTGCAAAGTCAATAATAAAAGCCGCTGGTCCTGTTCCACGCATAATGCCAAAGGCTGTAAAGCGTATCTGTACACGATAGAAAATGAAATCGTTAAACTGAACAACGACCACAATCATTGAACACTAGTAAAACACAATTTTTTATGCACTTTTTCAACTAAGTATACGTACTAAGAAATTATTGTAAATTTTAACAAATTACACGACCGGTTTCGAAATAAATCATTATTAGGTATTCTTAATCCTTTTCTCTTTTTAATCGTGGAAATACGTACAGTACAGAAAAAAATACGTGGGAGAGCCATGCTTCGGCACGAATGGGCCGGCTCGACTGGAGAAATACCACGTTATCACAGAAAACCGGCGTGAAACAGCGCTTGCGCTGTGTTTCGCCGAGTGAGTGAGTTTACCGGAGGCCCAATCCCCTACCCTATTCCCTTCCCTAACCTCCCCTATTCCCTTCTCTTCCCATCCCTACCCTCCCCTATTACCCTATTCCCTCTTAAAAAGGCCGGCAACGCACTTGCAGCTCTTCTGATGCTGCGAGTATCCATGGGCGACGGAAGTTGCTTTCCATCAGGTGACCCGTTTGCTCGTTTGCTCCCTTTATTTCATAAAAAAAAATCTTAAAATTTATCATAATTTCTTAATATAGTGGAAAAAATGCATGAAAAATTGTGTTTTATTAGTGTTTAACATGAATTTCCACCAAGAACCGACAGACAGTACAATCAATTACATAATACTAGTGTATTATGTAATTGATTGTACTGTCTGTCGGTTAGTATAAGTATAGTATGATAGTTCATTAATAACGCAATAGTGTTTATTTAAAAATCCGTTTTAAATTTTTTACTATTAATTTTTTATATTTAAACGTATGTTTATTACTAAAAATAAAGAATTCAGGATTTTGTGCAAAAAATAAATTCTCGTTCCTGCTTTATTGATACAACATTTTCCTAACATCTAAGACGTAAAAAGCAAGTAAATTGGTTTAATGAACTATCATACTATACTTATACTAACCGACAGACAGTACAATCAATTACATAATACACTAGTATTATGTAATTGATTGTACTGTCTGTCGGTTCTTGGTGGAAATTCATGTTAAACACTAATAAAACACAATTTTTCATGCATTTTTAAATACGTAAACACGTAAACACGAACAGATGTTTCTCATTTGTCGCAAACACTACTAATTGGATTTAAAACATTATAATATGGATGTAAAGTATAATGTTTTTCAAAAATATCTTAAAATAAAAAAAATCACTTAGTTACTTTATAAATATATATAATATATATATATATATATATATATATATATATATATATATATATATATATATATATAACTAAGTGATTTTTTTTATTTTAAGATATTTTTGAAAAACATTATACTTTACATCCATATTATAATGTTTTAAATCCAATTAGTAGTGTTTGCGACAAATGAGAAACATCTGTTCGTGTTTACGTGTTTTATCTACTTAATGATAGATTTATATATATATTATATATATATATATATATATATATATATATATATATATATATATATATATATATATATATATATATATATATATATATATATATATATAACTAAGTGATTTTTTTTATTTTAAGATATTTTTGAAAAACATTATACTTTACATCCATATTATAATGTTTTAAATCCAATTAGTAGTGTTTGCGACAAATGAGAAACATCTGTTCGTGTTTACGTGTTTTATCTACTTAATGATAGATTTGTGTAGATTTCTGAGTTTTGGGCACTGTACCAAATGGGATTCTATTATTACGACTTAGATGTCTGTCTGCCTATCGGTCTTCTCAAGAACTGCGATGGCTAATTGCCGTTATATTTCAACAATTAATACTAAAAAAAAATATACTATTTTTTTTATTAATAACATAGTGAAAATAAAGTAAATGTTTGAGGAGGAGTCCCATACAAAAGCCTCCATTTTTTACCTACTTTTGCTTCATAGTAGTTTGGAACTCGGATTTTAATAAAAAGGAACAAGTTGCATACTATTTGTAGTTTGGTTACTTCAAATAAATGTTTAGTATTTTTCAGGTTATGCTTCGTTCATTACTTCTAGAAGAGGGAAAACATTGATCAAAATAGGTAGCTACACCTTCTGCTACCAAGCCACAGGTAATGTGAAATCCCGCTGGGTTTGTTCGACGCACGTGAATAAGGGATGTAAAGCCTGCCTCCATACGATACAGGAAGATATTGTTAAAATTAACAATGACCACAATCATTAAATCAATACATTATGGGGTACTATCAACCACCCTAAAATGTTGATAATTTAAAAAATATATATTCACAAAGTATTTAATACAAAGTGTTATTTTAAGATATTTTTGAAAAACATTGGATTTGATACTCATTCATGAATAAGACAAATAAAATATAGCGTCCATTAATTCATTCGTCTTCACTTTAACATTTTTTAAAGAATAAGTCGAATCCCGTTTTTACTTTGGTACCATACCATCAAATAATTATTGTAATAGTATTTTTTTAGGTCATGCCACTTTCATTACATCTAGAAGAGGAAAAAAAATGATCAAAATAGGTGGCTACACCTTCTGCTACAAAGCCACAAGTAAAGTGAGAGCCCGCTGGGTTTGTTCGACGCACGTAAATAAGGGATGTAAAGCCCGCCTCCATACGATACAGGAAAAAATTGTTAAAATTAACAATGACCACAATCATTAAATTTAATGGATTAATTCGATTCAATTAACACCTTAAAATATTGCTAAGTGGAAAAATATATTTATAAATTAGTAAAAGTGTATTTTATTTGAATATATTTTTGAAAAACATTGGATTTAACATTCATGGATGTTTAAAATCCAATTAGTAGTTTTTGGGGCAAATAAAAAACACCCATTTATCCATTCGTCTTCACAAATTAACATTTTTAAAAGAATAAGTCGAATCTTATTTTTACTTTGGTACCTTCAAATAATAATTGAATTAGTATTTTTAGGTCATGCCACTTTCATTACATCTAGAAGAGGAAAAACAATGATTAAATTAGGTGGCTACACTTTCTGCCACCAAGCCACAATCAATGTGAAAACCCGCTGGGCTTGTTCGACGCACGTGAACAAGGGCTGTAGAGCCTACCTCTATACGATACAGGAAGAGATTGTTAAAATTAACAATGACCACAATCATTAAATCAATACATTATGGGGTATAATAAACCACCTGAATATGTTGAAATATGGGAAGATATATTTAAAGAAAATAGAAAACTAAGCGTTTATTTTTTTAAGATATTTTTGGAAAACATTGGATTTGACATACATGAATAAGACAAATAAATAGCATCCATTAATCCATCGTCTTCGCAAATTTAACATTTTTAAAGAAACATATCGAATCTTATTTGTATTTTGATAACTTCAAATAAGTGTTGTTGTATTTTTTTAGGTTACGAAACGAATTGAATTGAATTGAATCGCCCTATGGTCTAAATTCGACCTCAAATAAAAAATTTATTATAAATTTCAAATTTCAACTCTTTTCTATTGATATTCTATTGTCAAAATATTGACTTTATTTTTTTTTAGACATAATTCCTGCGACAGTCTCAGATTAATAAAGTCAAATGATAACAGACTGGCCGTGTAATAATTGTCTAACAGTATTTAAGATTCAATAAAAAAACTAAATCTTTTTTCAATTTGACAACAGACTTCAACCATAAATAAAAGAGTACAATTCGAGTGTCAATCAAAATCTCCTAGTGTATGTGTTGTAGTGTGTGTAATGTTTTATTTGTTAAAAAAATGTATGATAAAAGCATAATTTCAAAATAATATTAGCTCAATGCACTCCTTTACCATATAAACTATAACTGTGCAAAATTTCAATCACCTACGTTTCCGCATTTTTCGTCAAAAGGGATCCAAAGTTTTTCGTTCGCGTATTAATTTAGACGCCACCTTCATTACATCTAAAAAAGGAAAAAGAATGATCAAAATAGGTGGCTACACTTTTTGCCACCAAGTCACAATTATAAATGTGAAAACCCGCTGGGCTTGTTCGACGCACGTGAACAAGGGCTGTAAAGCCTACCTATATACAGCACAAGAAGAGGTTTTTAAATTAAACAACGACCACAATCATTAAATTTTTACATTTTATGTTTCATAGGTCTTGAAAATAATAGTGAAAAGTATTAGAAAAATATATTAATAGGATAGAAAACAAAGCATTTTTTTCCTATAAAATTTTCGAGAAACATCTAATTATACATCTTGAAAATGTTGAATACCTATTCAACAAGTAGTTTTGTAACAAATAACAAACATCGATTCTGGATGGATGAATGGATGATTGTTATTTATTCACTCATAAATTTTTTTATCTTTGAGAGGAGCAGGATGAATAAAAATTGTACTTTGGAAAGCTTTAAATAAATGCGATAGTATTTTTCAGACGTAGCGTTCATTACATCCAGAAGAGGAAAACCAATGATTAAAATAGGTGACTACACTTTCTGCCACCAATTCAAAATTCATATAAAAAGCCGCTGGGGTTGTTCGACACATATGAACAAGGGATGCAAAGCCTCCGTGCATACAATAGGTACAAGAATTGTAAGGTTAAATAATAACCACAACCACTTACCTTTGATTCGTTAGGTTGTATAATGTACTTATATAGTTTAAATGTTTCTATTTTGCTGCTACTACGACTTACCTCGTGGTCCAACCACGGGCAACATAAGGTAAAAAAATGCATGTCTCCCCAATCCTGAATAGACGTTATAACTCTGTATGATAATTAGGATTAGCTTAATTATCATATACAAGTGCAAAATTTTGTATTCTGATTTAAATTTCAATTTTTTGGATTAGGTTCCCAAAAGTTTATTATAATTTATAACCTTAAAATTTTGCAATAATAATTCGGTTGTAAGGAATTTATCTTAATTTTTACATTTAATGGCTCAAATGAGCTTATTTTCCTTTCCTTTCATCCATCAGAGAGTCCTGTGGTGAAACGCATATTAAAAAAATGTACAGGCTTACGCATAACATAGAGAAATATTTCAGAGAATCGGAAACCTAGGAACAATGATCATATCCTTGAGATGAGCGACAAACGGAGAAATTGTGCTGGATGCTACGAGAGACTGCGAAAAACGTTTACTAGCATACAAGCAAAGAAAAAAGTAAAGAAAATTAAAAAATATTGTAGAAAATGCAACCAAAACCTTTGCATTAAATGTTTTAAGGCTAGGCATATTTAGTAAAATAAAAACGGTTTTAATTTTTAACTATTCTCTCTAACTAACTTTATTTTATTTTCGATATCTACAGTTGATAAATATTTATACAAGACCTATTTTTGTTTGTTTTATCACCACTTAAAATAATTTGATCTTATCACACTAATAAAATTATTATTAGTCATAGTAAATTAACGTAATTTAAATAGGTTTCTTTTATATTTTTACTCTCGCTTCTAAATTTAATGAGGATGTGTATCTAGTATTAAAAACTTCAAATGAATTATAAACTATTTTTCAGAGATATCGTTGATTAAATCTAGAAAAGGAAAAACGATGATCAAAGTCGGTAATTACACTTTCTACCATGCCACTGGTACTATCAAGAGTCGCTGGTTTTGCTCGACGCATATGAAGAAAGGATGTAAAGCCAGTCTGTACACGATAGAAGATGAGATTATCAAGATAAACAATGACCACAATCATTAAGATCTACATACGAATACTCTTAATAATGCACTCTGCGTTGTGCTGTCATGGAACCCTCAAAATTAGTGCCTAAGTCCCAATATCCGAGAAACCCTTACTTAGCTGTAAGGAGATGGTTCCCTATAAGGCAATACGAGAGTGAGCTGAAGTAGTCACAATAGTTCTCATAGAGAAGCAGGTTATATAATTGATAAATGTAATATGTTTAAAACAAAAGTGTTAACGAAAAACTAAAGGTTTAAGAATTTTAATGTGTTTTTATTTTCTAAATGTCAAACAGATTTTTTAATTGAAGAAGTAACTGATTTTATAAATATATTTTTTGTTGTCTAGGACAAATCCCTCAATTACTTTAAGACACAAAGAGTGAACAATACATGAAGTCCAATTACGGGTATTATAATATATACTTTTTGTGAGCTAATGATTGGGTGGGTTGTTCTAGAAACAAACTATTATAGTGTTTTTATTTTTATTTTATACAAATAGAATATGCAAGGAATATGTCATGTAAGTACGATTTGTAGGAATTGACAGTGTCGTGCTCTCACGACACTATTCATTCCTTATTATAATAGTTAATAAAAACGTCGTTCCTCTGGACGAAAAGGATTTTAGTGAGGTAAATGAGGATGTCTAGCTATTTAACGTGAAGTAAATGTTTACAGACAATATGTGGTACATTAGATCTAGAAAAGGAAAAACACTGATCAAGGTCGGTGATTACACTTTCTGCCACCATTCTGCTGGTACTGTCAAGAGTCGCTGGTTATGCTCGACGCATATGAAGAAAGGATGTAAAGCCAGTCTGCACACCATAGATGATGAGATTGTTAAGTTAAACAATGACCACAATCATTAAGATAGTATACATTTGAACGCTCATAATGATATACAAAAGGAGGTGTTATGTTCGTTTTATTTTTATTTTCAACGATTACTCCACCGTTTGTGAACCGATTTTCAAAATTTTTCATTTGGTGTATAGGGTATCATCCCAATTTAGTACCATGTTCACAAAAGTGGTGACCTGATAAAGATATCCATGAACAATCGAGGGAACTCCTCAAAATTTATATGGAAACAACTGATTTCAATTTCGTGTAAAGTATTTTGAGCATATGTTACCAACAAGTGCGATCTTGCACCGAGGTATCTGGTATACCATGGTTCGGAAGGTGCTGAGAGAACTCCTGACTCTTTATATGTAGATACAAGCTTGGGAGTTTTGGCGTCGTTTTAAGAACGGAAAGCATACTTTTGCTACTATGCAAATTACATTCATCATTATCACTACCATAAACCATTATACTGTTACGGACACGTAGTGCCATCTAGCGTCAAACCAGCGAAACTGATCAGGGAAGCACAGAAAACATAAATCCCCTACTCAATACTAGATGGCGTTAGGTGTATGTTTACTTACGCGTATTTTCTAGAAAGTTCCCACACTTGTTTACTTGTTTACGTGAGGGAACCTTCTGGAATTCGTCTCGCCATATAAATAGCCGCAGGTAGACGGCACGAAAATTCAGTTTTATCTGAGCGATCCTCGAGGCGACTTTGGAGCGAAAACAAGTGATCAATAATGAGTGAACCACTGTGAACCTACGACTTGGCTACGACCTAGGATAGTGATAGTGCTTAGTGATTTGGATCTAGTGCTCAGTTGTGTGAGACTTAGTACTAGTAAAGTCTTTTTAAGAGTCAGCAGGTCTTTTTCTCCAAATCCCTCGAACCCTAGCACGTAACAACTGGTGTCAGAAGTGGGATTTGGAGATGCCATTGACTCCGAGAGAGGACTTCAAGGGGAGTGTCAGGACAAGGGCGCAGCGAGCTGCTGCCATTGACTCCGAGAGAGGAATTCAAGGGGAGTGTGAGGACAAGGGCGCAGTGCCATCGACTCCGAGAGAAGACTTCGAGGGAAGTGTCAGAACAAGGGCGCGACGGGCTGCGGAGGCCACACCCACTGGGGACCAAGCTCCACCCACGGCGGGGCAGGCCCCAACCTCTGGCCCCGCCCACCAGGCTCCGCCCACTGACCACGCCTACCAGGCTCCACCCACTTCGGGTGAAGTCACGCCCACTGGCTCCGCCCACCGGGACCCGCCCACTGACCACGCCCCTCAGGTCCCGCCCACTCTGGGCATGGCCACGGGAGTGCCGCAAGGGCCAAGAGTCAAGGTGCCGCCGTACGACGGCACTACTTCATGGAACGCATATCGTCGGCAATTTCAGGCTGTTGCTACCGCCAACGGATGGACGGAAGAACAATGCCTGACCGCCCTCATTGTTGCGCTTAGAGGGCGAGCTTTGTCGGTCCTGGAAGCACATACAGGAAATGGGTTCCAAGACCTGATGGAGGCACTTGAATCCAGATACGGGGAGCGACACCTGGAGCACGTGTTCCGTGCCCAACTGCGTGACAGAGTCCAACGCTCAGAAGAAGGACTTCAACAATGGGCGTTGGAAATTGAAAAACTCGTCAGGAAGGCATATCCCGGAGCCGACACCAAGATGGTCGACGCAAATATTGTTCAGTGATTTGTCGACGGAATCAAAGACCTGGAGGTCAGAGCTGCAGTAAGGCTTGGTCACCATACCTCGCTAAAAGAAGCATTGGCGCATGCTTTGGAGGTCGAGGCTGTTCGCCATGACATACGGCAGACTCATAAAATCCACAAGGTCTCTGAGGAAGTCAAGGAAGTTAAGGCTCCTGCAAGGAAAAGATTTGAAGCCATGTGCTATAAGTGCGGTGAGAGGGGCCATCTCCAGCTCAACTGCCCGCAGAAGAAGACCCAGATGGCAAGGATGGAAAGGATTGAGGAGCAAGTAGAGGAGCTGAGGAAGCAAGCAGTTTCGTCCCCTGCCCGGAATAAGGGGAAACGAATAGAATCCAGGACTAGATGGCGAGTATTGGACAATGATGCTATGAGGAAGGCTCAAGAAAGAGATGACGACCTTCGGCACATCATCACATGGAAGAAAAGGAGTGACGCGTTACCATGGCAGTAACAATGATGCTCGGGACGAGCATCTCTAAGAGGGGAGTAGTGTTACGGACACGTAGTGCCATCTAGCGTCAAACCAGCGAAACTGATCAGGGAAGCACAGAAAACATAAATCCCTTACTTAATACTAGATGGCGTTAGGTGTATGTTTACTTACGCGTATTTTCTAGAAAGTTCCCACACTTGTTTACTTGTTTACGTGAATCGGGCGAGGGAACTTTCTGAAATTCGTCTCGCCATATAAATAGCCGCAGGTAGACGGCACGAAAATTCAGTTTTATCTGAGCGATCCTCGAGGCGACTTTGGAGCGAAAACAAGTGATCAATAGTGAGTGAACCACTGTGAACCTACGACTTGGCTATGACCTAGGATAGTGATAGTGCTTAGTTATTTGGATGTAGTGCTCAGTTGTGTGAGACTTAGTGCTAGTAAAGTCTTTTAAGAGTCAGCAGGTCTTTTTCTCCAAATCCCTCGAACCCTAGCACGTAACAATACTTTAATTAAAACTCGAGAATGGCTAAACCGATTTGGCTTATTTTAGTCTTGAAATAATACATCGTGGAAGTCCAGGGAAGGTTAATAATATTAGGAAGGAAGTGATACGAAGTTCACCGGCTCATCTAGTTTGTAAATAAAGACTGAATAAAGTTTTAATTTATGAATGTTAAGAATTATTATCTATTAATTTCTAAATATGGAAGATAATTTTGAATTCAGGCAGTAGGTAGCTGATTTTACTAATATATGTTTGACATCAATGGCAAATGTCTCAATAACTGCTACTTATGTGAATACTGAAGTTCAATCTTTGGTAATACTTTTTTTTGTTACCAGGTGGCAAAATTCAAAGGAGTGTCAAGGATTGGATGGATTCTAGAGACTAATAATAATTATTATAGTAGAATTTTTGGAACGAAGTTCCTTATCTCGCATTACGAAAGGGGGCTACATGGAAAAAACGTTGTAACGACACTTTTTAATTCTATACAAGTTACAACTTTTATTTTATTAATAGTCTTTTATCTATTAGACGATAATTATGAATAGGGTAAATGAGGATGACCAGCTATTTAACGTGAAGTAAATGTTTGCAGATATTGATATGTGCTTCGTCATGTCTCAAAAAGGAAAAAGGTTAATCAAGGTCGGTGATTATACTTTCTACTACCGCGACCGCTCCACAGGGAATATGAAAAGTCGTTGGGTTTGTTCGACGCATAACAAGAAGGGATGTAGAGCCAGATTGTACACGATAGATGATGAGATTATCAAGTTGAACAATCACCACAATCATTAAGAATATATATAATACATTTAAAATATTCTCTTAACCTTTAACTATGGACATCTAAAAATTGTAACATACTTATGGATCTGTCGGACAGCTCATATTTTCATGTTTTTTAAGTAAGTAATTAAAAGATTTTTTTTATTTTATTATTTTCGCTTTAATGACTTAGCACACAATTGGTTTAGAGAATACATGGGTTAAATACCCAAAATTGCAAATTTTATTGTAAAATTTTAAATTCTTAAAGCAGTAAAAGTCACTTTTAAGACTTCCATTCACCTGTGACAAAAAAATGAATTTTTTAATTAAGAAACATAATAAGCTTTAAACTTTTTGCCTTAATTATCTATTTATAGAAGTCATACTAAATATAAAAATTGCAATTTAAACTTATGAGCATGTAACACATTTTGACATAGGTCAAACATAGTCATATTGGCAGTCATTTTACATGGTTAAGGCCAGTATAAACATAATTATAACTTAAATGTAACTAAAAAAATATATTTCCTAAATATTAGCTCTCCTAGACTCAAATTTGTTCCTTCAAACCTTTTGAGTGCAATATTCCACTCGTTTGACCGATTCCAAGTTTTTTATGTAGTACAACGAAGGATTTGACTGAAACACATAAGTAGACATTAAACAAACATGTTTTGTCAAGACATTTTCTTTGGACATTGATTGCCAACTAACTAAAACACAAACAATGGAAATCTTCTTTGCATGGGAAGCATGGCACGCGGTCTCACAGACCGCGCTCGAAGTTCAAAACGAAATAACTATGCAAACTTGCAGTCGTTTTTCTGCTTCAGAATACGTTTTGCGACTAAAACTGAAGCTACTGAGCGCCGCAAGAGTAAAGCTTAAGGGGAAGTATGGTAGATGCGATTCTTGCAGGGTACGAGCGCGAGCGGTCTGTGAGACCGCGCGTCCATAATTAAAGGTTAATGATACACTGTGCGTGTAAAATGTACAGCCATGGATTCATCATGCATAGATAGATATATATACATTTAAATGGTCATAATGATACATTGTGCGTTGTGCAGCCATGGCTCCGTCAGTTAGCGCATGCCGCAGGGGTACTAGGCACTAGCGCAACGGAGTTGCGGGCGTCTTCTAGTATGAAATATAATTATGTTTTATACAAAAGCTTTAAGTATTTTAGGACATTTAACAAAATTTGTAAATAAAGACTGAAAGTATAAGGTTTTAAGTTATGAATTTTAAGAATTATTGTTTATTAATTTCTAAATATGGAAGATATGTTTTTTTCAGGCAGTAGGTAGCTGATTTTATTAATATATTTTTCGACATTAAGGGCAAACGTCTCAATAGCTGCTATATTAAGTGTGAATACTGAAGTTCAATCTTTGGCAATACTTTTTATTGTTACTAAAGTCTTGATTCAGACCGCAACGCGACGCGCCATAGATGCATTTCCAAATTTATATGGATTTGACAGATTCGCAAGACGTCTCACGCATTTGAAATCTGTCAAATCCATACAAATTTATGCCGCGCCGCGCCTCGCCTCGCCTCGTCGCGTTGCGGTCTGAATTGACCCTAAGGTGGCAAAAGTCAAAGGAGTGTCAAAGATTGGGTGGCTTGTCTAGATACAAATATAATTATATGTAGTAGATTTTGTGATTCTATACAAGTAACAAGTTATTTTATTATAAGTGTTTTTATCTATTATTCATTATGAATAAGGTAAATGAGGATGTCCAGCTATTTAACTTGAGTGAATGTTTCCAGATAATGATATTTACTTCGTTGAATCTCAAAAAGGAAAAAGGTTAATCAAGGTCGGTGATTACACTTTCTACTACAGCGACCGCTCCACAGGGAATATGGAAAGTCGTTGGGTTTGTTCGACGCATAACAAGAAGGGATGTAAAGCCAGACTGTACATGATAGATGATAAGATTATCATGTTGAACAATCACCACAACCATTAAAAATATAATATACATTTACTTTTAATGATACACTGAGTGTTGTATAGTGCTCCAAGGCTCTACATCAATGTGGACGGGGCGCTGCTGGTAAAGGAGAACTGTCAAAAGCATGTCAAAAATGATGTTTTTGTATGATAGAAGCGTTAGTTCCTTTTCTCGCCACGTTCATTAAAGCCTTGTCGAACTGTACAGCCATGGATCCGTCATAGATAGCGCAGCAGTGTTAGCGCAACGGAATTGCGGGCGTCGTCTAGTATGAAATATAATTCAAGACGTGAGTGGAATAATAAGGTAAGTAACAATGAAAAAACTTCCCGTTTTTTTACTTAAATGGAGGCTTTAGGGCCGGAAAAATGATTTGAAATAGAAAAACTATGGATTATATGTGCAGCCAGATATATTAGCTAGGTTATGAAGTAGATAAGTTACAAGTTTTATTAAAATAATTAGGGAAAAAATGAGTTATTGTCCGTATGTTACGAAATGTTACTTGTTCGATTTTTCCACTCACGTCTTCAATTGTTTTATGCAAAAGTTTTAAGTATGTTAACACTTTAACAAAAGTAAATAAAGACTGAAAGTTTATGGATTTCTATGTGTTTTGACAATGTTAATTCCTTGTTATGGATTAAAAAGTCGTTTCCCTGAACGAAAAGGGTTTTTAATAAGGTACCTACTCGTGAATGAGAACGTCTAGCTATTTAACGTGAAGTGAATGTTTGCAGACAATATGTGGTACATTAAATCTAGAAAAGGAAAAACACTGATCAAGGTCGGTGATTACACTTTCTGCCTCCATTCTGCTGGTACTGTCAAGAGTCGCTGGTTTTGCTCGACGCATATGAAGAAGGGATGTAAAGCCAGTCTGCACACCATAAATGATGAGATTGTTAAGTTGAACAATGACCACAATCATTAAGATATTTTACATTTAAATGGCCATAATGATACACTGTGCGTTGTGCAGCCATGGCTCCGTCAGTTAGCGCATGCCGCAGGGGTACTAGTGCAACGGCGTTGCGGGCGTCATCTTGTATGAAATAAAATTGTTTTTTTTACAAAACCGTTAACCTTTTAACAAAGTATAAGGTTTTAATTTATGAATGTTAAGAATTATTATTTATTAATTTCTAAATATGGAGAACTTTTTATTCAAGCATAGATAATTTTATTAATATTTTATTAATATATATCGGCATTAAGGGGAAACGTCTCAATAATTGCTACATAAAGTGTGAATACTGAAGTTCAATCTTTGGTAATCCTTGTTTTTAGGGTTCAGTGCTCAAATGTTAAAAACCGGACCCTATTACTATGACTTCGATGTCTGTCTGTCCGTCTGTCTGTCTCCAGGCTGTATCAGCTCTAGAACGGTGATAGCTAGAGAATTGAAATTTTCACAGATTATGTATATCTGCTGTTACTATAAAAACAAATACTAAAAACGAAATAAATAAAATATTTAAAGGGAGGGGAGGGAAGCCCCATACAACAAACTTGATTTTTTAGCACTTTTTGCTATATATCAATAAAGGCACTTGAAATATTCACAAAATTCTTAATTGTAATTAGTATTTTAATATATTACTAGCTGTCCCGGCAAACGTTGTTTTGCCATATAAAGTATTTCGCCCATATTATTTTATTGAAGTGACTAAATAAGTACGGCACCATGGCAACGCGTCCATCGCTATCCCGTCGCACAAACAATGGTCGCCGTCAGTATCGAGTTGTAATAATTTACTATTATTTATTCAACAAATGCACTTATCAATATAAAAAGTAGCCAGTAGCCGATTCTCAGACCTACTGAATATGCATAGTGAAATTTGGTAAAAATCAGTAAAGCCGTTTCGGAGGAGTACGGTAACTAACATTGTGACACGAGAATTTTATATATAAGATGACAATCAAATTAAAAAATATATATTAAGGGGGGCTCCCATACAAAAATTCATTTTTTTTTGCCTATTTTTGCTATGAAATGGTAAGTACAAAAAAAAATTGGTCAAGTGCGAGTCGGACTCGATAACGTAGGGTTCCTACGTTATCGAGTCCGACTCGCACTTGACCAATTTTTTTTTGTTACTCTTTAGTTACAAAAAAATTTGCCTAGTGCGTTCGATTTTTGCCACCTTAGCCTATGCTAAGCTGGCAAAAATCGAAGGAGTGTGAGAGGATTGTGTGGCTTGTTAGAGACTTTTTATTCTAAACAAGTAATGACATACATAACTCAGGTTCGATTAATTAACAGTGATGTAAGATGAAAATAATATTTTATGGTTTTTATTATATTATGTTTTATCTAGCTATTTAACTTGAACTAAATCTTTTCAGAAAATGATATGTTTTTCGTTAAATCTCAAAAAGGAAGAAGGCTGATAAAAGTCGGTGGTTACACTTTCTACAACCACTCTACAGGGAATATGAAAAAACGTTGGGTTTGTTCGACGCATAACAAAAAGGGATGTAAAGCCAGTCTGTACACGATAGATGATGAGATTGTCTCGTTAAACAATAAGCACTGTCATTAAGCTATGCATTTTAATGTATTTAGAGATATACTCTGTGTATTGCAGCCATAGATCCGTTATAGTCCGCATATACATGAATCCGGAGATATCACAAGTGTCCTACATTATCATTTTCATCATCATCAATATCATCATCATCATCATCATCAACATCATCACCACCATCATCATCATAATCATCATCAACATAATCATCACCACCATCATAATCATAATCATCATCAATCATCATCCTATAAGTACTATACCACCGCTGGACAAAAGCCTCTCCCAAAGACTTACATCTTTCTCTCACCT
Organism: Cyaniris semiargus; assembly: GCA_905187585.1. Lineage (NCBI taxonomy): Eukaryota > Metazoa > Arthropoda > Insecta > Lepidoptera > Lycaenidae > Cyaniris > Cyaniris semiargus. The sequence goes on along the minus strand of LR994549.1, from coordinate 10,706,751 downwards.
CCGCTACTGCTAGACTCGCGGTTACAAAACCTCCATCTCGTCGCACCATCAATCCACGTGGCCCCATAAAGAACGTGCAGAAGGGATTTTTTACCGGTTCAGCAAATAAAACTTGAGAGCTGCAGGCTTGGACTCCAAAACAGCGGCCCTCTTGTGCATAAAGAATACACATATCCCTGAAATAAAGATTGCAATTATATACTGTCGCGACAAAAAGAAAAAAGTATATAGATTATGTACCCTTACACTTTTGGCAAAACTGTTTAATGGTTTTATTTAAAATGAAATTTATAATTAATTATTATTTTTTTTATCTAAAGGAGGGAAACTCGTTTTATTTGAAGAAGTGGCTCTCACAGTTTCTTTGCATCGATGACAAATCACTTAATTGTTCCATGATTATTCCCACTTTAAGAGTGGATACAATTAAAAAAATAAATCTTATTATTTGCATTGTTTTTTTTGTTTTTTTTTCCACTGAACCCTTAGGTAGTAAAAATTGAAGTAGGGATTTCATAGTGCCTTTTTCAGAAATTGTGTAAAAATCAAATATTTCACTACTGAATCTTCATACTTTTGAACCAGCAATAATATTATATGTTAAATATTATTATCTAAATATGAGTGTCGAAGATTTTCACCAATTTCTGAAGTAGGTACTGAGTCCGACGTGACCGAAGTTTTCTTTAATTTGTAAAACCATTTGGTAAAATATAATAAACATATTCTTTGTATAAGGTTATTAACTATTAATTATTAAAAAAAAAACTATTACTTATAGAATGAAACCCAATAGGGTTTCATTCTATAAGTAATAGTTTTTTTTTTAGACTTATTTAAAAATACATTTATTATATCGCTATTAGTTAACTTCAAATGAATTTTTTTAGGCATAATGTACGTTAAATCCTTAAGAGGAAACAAGCTGATCAAAATCGGCGAGTACACTTTCTACCACAAGGTCACAGTCAATAAGAGGAGCCGCTGGTGTTGTTCGACGCACAAGGCATGTAAAGCCTCCCTGTACACGGTCGGCAAGACCATTGTTAAGATTAAGAATCACCACAATCATTAACAACAGCGGCATAGAATACAACAGCATATATTACTCCAATGTTTTCACGCTAGAAGGCAGAAGCAGTACAGACAGTAAACAAAAAGTTTTGTTCGTCGTTTGACAACGTTTCTGTCAATATTCTGATATGACGTGTGCAACACGTCTGATTATAGTCGGATCACTGTGTGTGCTAGTAGCGCCCTCTGCTTCTGCCTTTGTGTTATATTCCCTACTGTGTAAGTCTCTACTATAGGGACTGCCAAATGTTGGGGTGCCGCAGGAAGTAGAGATGGGCGGATCATGAAACGTTAAAGCGATTTGATAAAAATTGTCGATTTTTATAATGTGTGAAATAAATAATATGTCTGTTTCTTACTGTGAGAGTGGTTAATTTTTACCTGTTACCTGTATTGTCGAAAAAGTTATTTGATTCAATGTTAAAAAAACATAATATGTTTTTTGACATTGAATCAAATTGGGCGTTTGTTTTCTAGGGAATTACCACAAAACCTTTAACGAGAAGGTTTTGTCGAAAGTTCCGTACGAAAAGTTGTTTGGCCAAACATGATTTTGCCGAAGGTGTCCAAAGCAGTCGGTCATTATAAATAATTCAATGCTCTTTTCCCCAGGCGTGCGCGAGGTGTTTTTCGTGACGTTGAACGACAAGCCGTTCCTGTTCGTTGACGGTAACAAGTTCAGAGTTAATGGAATCACCGGCGCCAAGACCCGATGGAGGTGTGCCCAGCATGAGCGGTTCAAATGCCGGGCCGTCGTCCATACAGTTCACAATCAAATAGTTTATATGGGCGGAGGGCACACGTACGGATAGTTTTGTAAGGTTCCGTACCCAAAGGGTAAAAACGGGACCCTATTACTAAGACTTCGATGTCTGTCCGTCTGTCTGTCTCTAGGCTGTAACTCAAGAACGGTAAATAGCTAGAAAGTTGAAATTTTCACAGATTGTGTATTTCTGTTGCCGCTATAACAACAAATACTAAAAACAAAATAAAATAAAAAATTCAGCGAGGCTCCCATACAACAAACGTGATTTTTTTGCAATTTTTTGCTCGATATCAATGAAGGCAACAGGTAGACACCTGAAATGTTCACAAAATACTCAATCTTATTTATACTTTAAAAATTTATAATAAAATTTTAATAAAATAAATAATTAAGGGGGCTCCCATACAAAAACACACGATTTTTGCCTATTTTTGTTCTATTATGGTACGGAACCCTTCGTGCGCGAGTCAAACTCTCACTTGGCCGATTTTATTAATAAAAAATTTATGTTCAAAATGATTTTTTTTCCAACATGATTTTGTTTGTTTATCATTGTAAATTATTTAAACAAAGGTTATTACAATATTTTAATCAACTTTTACAATTATGGCATGTATGTTTCGGTTATTTTAATTAATAAATTTCGTGTTTATTTTAATGGCTCGATTACTGACACTAGATAATATAATTAAGAAAGGGATTTTTTTTAAGACGACGAGTTACCAAATGCGAAACTTATATAGGACGTAGGTAAAATATTAGAAGGAATTGAGATTCACCTGAATCAAACTAAGAACATTTTATAAGAAAATGAAGAAACTATGTATGACAATATTTTACATCTATTTTTTTAATATCAAGCTTGATTGTTACAATGTTGCAATGATTCTGATGAAAAGTTATCGCAGAATGTTTTAAAACATTGTTTTAAAGCTATTGTTTGCTGCTTTGGGTGCTGTACATCTTCGGCTAATATAATTTTTTTAAATAATTTTGTTTGTAATATGAAAGTCAATAAAGTTACTATTTTTATAAGGTTAATGTGTCTTTATTTTTATCTTCTAAAGCCACATTCCTAAGGGACTGACAAAAACGGAATAAACAAACTGAAAAAAAAACATTAATATACATATTATCATTGTCGCATTTAGGCACACGCACACGGCACGGTAAGCAAACAATCCCAGTTGGCTATTATTTCTCTATTTTTATTATCAGTAAAGTTAGAAGAAGATGAGGAAAGTGTACCTACACAATATTTTTATTGTGCTCAAAGTTTCCAAGTTTTCTATTAAATGTACACAATATTATTATTTTTACGGGTATATATTTAAACAGAGCGTTTATTTCAGGGTGTGTAGAAGTTTATTGGTCTAAAAAAGGGAACATGATCCTCTGCGTAGGCGGCTACAAGTTCTGTAAAAAGAGAGTGAATTTCTCCGGGAAGACCATGTGGTTCTGTTCCACTCACCATTCCAGAGGTTGTAGAGCGTTACTGCACACAGTTCAGGCCAGTGAGGATGATTTGCCTATTATAGTCAAAATTTGCCAGAATCATAACCACGGCTTTCCTAGAAAGACTTGGTAATGCGTAGTAATGCCAAATACACATGAAAACATGCGTGGATGAAGTGGGTAAGTAACATTTTGCAACATAAGAGCAATTCCACATTTTTAACTTATAATTTGAACCAACTTTTTATCTCACCTATTTTATCATCTAGCTAAGATATCTAGCTATACATGTAAACTATTTTTTTATTTCTTCTAAAGCTTTAATTTATACGAAAAAACGTCAGTTTTCCAATTTTTGGTTACCAACCTCATCCACTCATGTCCTCAAATGTAAAAAAATACTAAATGTCTTGGTTCCTGTTTCACCACTTCTTGATAAAGTGCCGGATATGCTATCCACAACTTTTTTGACAGATTCTCCATACTCTATCTGTCAAGTAAAGTTGTGGTTAGCCTATCCAGCACTTATCAGGAAGTGGTGAAACAGGCCCTAAGCATGGATGTGTAATAATAATATTAACTAATAGACGTGGCATTTCAGGGCGAAATGTTTAGTCAAATTAGGACCCACTTAACGGTTGTTTTACATGAGGATTTGGTTTGACTTCCCCTCATACAATCGTGCCATATCTAGACTTTTAAAATTTTTGTGCCAAAGAATATTTTAATTAATTTAATTTATACTTAATATTTTTTTTTTGATGTTAACAATGTTTAAAGGCTTGATTATGTAATGTCTGAATATTGTTAAAATTAAAATGCTTGAAGTATTTTTCTGTATTTTTGCGTTCAAGAATCAATAATCAAGAACATTTTATATATTCTAAATAACAAAATAATAAAAAAAACGCATTTCCAACGTTAAATGCACACCATGCATAATTAATAATAATTATGGTGCATTGTTTTAAATCAAAACGTTCGTTTGTAGGTACTTGTTTTTTTGGAATATAATAATATAATTTTAAATATTAATTTTCCACTATCATTAAGACGTTTTCTTCGAGGAGACAACATGATTAAAGTAGTTGAAAAATTTTCTTTATTGTTATAGAAGTTTCCTTTATTACATCTAGACGAGGACACAAATTAATCAAGGTGGGTGACTACACTTTCTACCGGAAGGCCCAAGCCAACTTGAAAGCCCGCTGGGTTTGTTCGACGCACCACACCAGGGGTTGCAAAGCTAACCTTCACACGGTGGACGATGAAATTATTATGTTGAACAATCAACACATTCACTGACGCATATAATATTATCATCTTTGATGTGGAGAAACCCTATTTACGAGGAGTTAATCCCACGCAAAAAGGCGCCCCTTTTTTGCGAAGTTTTAAAATTCATACCAATTCCTAACCTCATTTGGGGATAAGATCCCGATGTGGAGAAACTTTTAATAAAACCCCTAGGTGGTCCACTCTGAAGCTTTTGGACAGCTCTAAGATCTTAATGTAAGAACCATGTAAAATAATCCTTTAATATAAACGTTTATTTGATTTATGTTTATTCAGTTTATATTTTGGATAAATGTTGGTTGTATACATATTATATAGTTATATAAAAATTAAATTTTCTAACCATTATCTTATTTATGATTTAGATGCAAATGGAAGAGGTATTTAATTTTATCCCAATCCACTGATCATGACAAACGACATAATTACCCCAAACAAAGCCCAACGCCCAACGGCTTCAAAATTAGTGTTAAAAAAAACAAAAAACGCCTGGATATAAATAAAAATTTCTGATACTACCTTTTTATTACCGATATCCTGGGATCATAATTTTAACTTTTTTTCATATTACAGATGTAAAGTTTATTATATCCAGGAGAGGAAAAACGATGATCAAAGTCGGTGAATACACTTTCTTTTGTAAGGCGGAATTCAACTCGAAAAAACGCTGGAGCTGCTCGACGCATCATGCCAAGGGGTGCAAGGCCCGACTTCACACGATAGGAGAGGATGTCGTCATGATCATGAATTACCACTCGCACTGATCGGGCCATAAAAACAATTTCAGCAATAATTAAAATTTTGTATATTATTACTTTTACTAATTTACAACCAAAGTCCATACTAATATTATAAATACGAAAGTGTGTCTGTCTGTCTGTTACCTCTTCATGCCCAAACCGCTGAACCGATTTTGCTGAAATTTGGTAAGGAGATACTTTGAGTCCCGGGAAAGGACATAGGATACTTTTCATCAGTATTTTTGTAAGTAGGTAAGTACTTAATTTTACTTGTAAGTACATAATATAATATTTAAAATTTATATGATAGCTAATTTCATTTAATGGACTCGTTTTGTGCATACTCATGTGTCAGGTCAGCCTGACGAATTCAAGCGACCTCCCTTTGAGTTTGACAGATAATGTATAAAATGTTAAAGTATAGTTAGGTAATTAATTTTCGTCTCCGAGTGCGGCAGTAAGACTTAAGAATAAATAAGTCTGGATTAGGTCAAGTTCAGCTACAGATCCAGGATATCCCTTCGTATACGACTGAAGGCAAACCGCAGGTGGTTTTAGTGGGTAAGCCCTGCGTTTCTCACCGGGAGTCCCACTTACCCCCGGGGTGCTTCAGCTTAACTTAGACACATCCCCAACCCGGGGCACCCATAAAGGGTTTCCCCTGCGCATCAAAAAAACAAAAAGGTCAAATCCAGCTGGCAAATCACGACAAGTATCCACTCGACGTAATCGGACCATAATACGTTCATTTGTAGCAATTTATCTGATGGTACCTTTTTAATCGACTTCTCTCTCTAAATAATAACGATGACTTTATTTTGATGTTTTCAGATGCATCGTTTACAACATCTAGGAGAGGAAAAGCAATGATCAAAGTCGGTGGTTACACTTTTTTTTGCAAGGCCAAGCTTAACATGAAAAGCCGCTGGGTTTGTTCCTCACATCACGCCAAAGGGTGCAAGGCTAATCTTCACACCATAGAGGAGCAGATCGTCATGTTCAACAATAACCACTCTCACTCACCACGCTATTGATATGAATTTAATTAATAGAAATAAAAAATAAGTAGTAATGTTTTTTATTAAATAAAGTCAACTTATATTATTATATTACATACAAAATTTAAAGTATTATAAACAATCAATAATTTGTCATTTTTGACTGAAACAGAAAGCCTGTTATTTTCTTTGGTAACTCGTAATTTGCACATTATAAAGCACTCGTATAATATCCTAATAAAGTAGTTAAGCCGGGGTTAGGTTAGACTTTCGTCATTTTATAAAAAATAAAATGTAATATTTACACGTCATGTTAGAGGTAAGAACGAACTCTGACTATATTATGGAGTTTCGGTTGCAGTTTATTATTTAATTTTTTTTTACTATTTTAACTTAAAGGCTAAGAATGTGTTAGTAAAGTTATTTTAGGAGGTATCAAGTATTAAAGGTACTTTCGTTTAAATATTTCGCCAGTAAAGTACTAATTCTGACAATAATTTTGGGTAATTTCAGACACATCTAGAAGAGGAAAAACGATGATCAAAGTGGGCGACTACACTTTCAGTCATGAAAATAAATTTGATATGAAGAGCCGTTGGATTTGCTCGACGCATTATGCCAAGGGGTGCAAGGCCCAACTTTACACAATAGGAGAGCATGTCGTCATGATCATGAATTACCACTCTCATTAACCGCGGAATTAAAGTAATTGCCCTCCTTCGGCAACAACGGCTCGAAAAAAAAAAGTGTGTTTTTCTGGGGGCATGTCAGTGCCCCCGCCAAGACGAGCCATTTAGTTTTTTTAAACAATTGTTATATATATACCTCTTACAGTTATTGGTGGTAGCTACACTTTCCAAACATTTTTGCCCGTCCTCCTTTATTTTAAGCCAGTTACTTTAAGGTATCAAGTGGTAAAGGTGTACTTTCGTTGAAGTAATTCGCTAGTAAAGTATTCATACATTAATTTTGGGTAATTTCAGACGTATCATTCATTACATCTAGAAGAGGAAAAACTATGATCAAAGTGGGCGACTATACCTTCTGTCATAAAGCTAAATTTCATATGAAGAGCCGTTGGGTATGCTCGACACATAACGCTAAGGGCTGTAGGGCCTACCTCAGTACCGTTGAAGAAGAGATTGTCAAGATAGTCAATGAGCATAATCATTAGGAGGGAAGAGAAGACACGAAACTAGAAACTGGCAACTTGCTTCGCTCTATTCTCACACGTTCCTGTTGCCCATACCAGGAATCTGAAAAAAAAAGTCGCTACTTGACAGGCCTTAACTATAATATTCACTTATGATATAATGTAAAATGAAAAATAAATTGGCCACACTGGTATAATATAGATAGTATATGCTTAACGTAATTAGATGATTTTTAATTTTTATTGACTTCCATTTCGGTGGACATAATAAAACCCGTTTTCCAATGGAAGATCACTCAATTATTATTTGGGGTAGGCAAAAAAGTTGCAATTGCCAATACAGTAAGTAAATTCCTCAACCCAACATCAGTTCAAAACCAAAATAATCTAATTCATATTATTATCTATTATAATTACATATTTCATTTAAATATGTTTTAAGCTGAAGTAAAATTAATGAGTTTTGTATAGGTGGCTCCGTTAGTAGAACTCTTTAATTCAATGTAGTTTTTGTTATTTATTTCATAATGTTCTTATCTTTCAGACGTATCGTTCACCAAATCTCAGAAAGGCAAAACTTTGATTAAAATAGGTGATTACACCTTCTGCCACAAAGTCGAGGTGAACGAGAAAAGTCGCTGGGTCTGTTCCACACATAACAACAAGGGGTGCAAAGCGAACTTGTACACGGAGGGAAAGGATATGAATATCATCAAGATAAAAAATAACCATAACCACAAGCCGCTAATTAAAAAGAAATTCCATATGATTATAATGTAACCAATCTTAAAATATGGCTCCGGCCATGTGGTCTACTGTTATTAATACTAATAATATATATCTAGTTATAAATTTTAATATATGGTCAAACAAATTAATTGTGTTTATTGTTTGTGTAACAAAATTTATTAAGTTATTCTTAGCTACAATTTAGGTACATATTATTATAGTGAAAACGTCGCTACGTCTCTGATAGAATTTTAGTTCAATATATTTCATATCGTTTGTATCTTTCAGGCATATCGTTGATAATGTCTAGAAGGGGGAAGACGATGATCAAAGTCGGCTACTACACTTTCTACCAGCAAACCAGCGTCAACATGAAAAGCCGATGGCTGTGTTCGACTCACATGAACAAAGGGTGCAAAGCCACCGTGTGCACGGTTGGGGACAAAATCGTTAAGCTTAACAACTACCACAATCATTACCCGATTACGAATCAGAAAAAAATGATAAAACATTACAACAACACCAACATCTGTCGTAAGACTACAATTTGAATGTTATACAGTAAGACCAACGCCTCTGTGGTCTAATGGTTTAGAGCTCGTACGATGCGACGTCGCATTGTAAATATCGGTAGCAAAAACATTCCAATCTCATAATAAACACTTTAAAAATTCGCAAATATTTAAAATGCAACGACGTCGCAGCGCAGTTCTGTGCACAAGCCTTTATTTAGAACTTGGCTCACATTTCAGAGGTCACTGGTTCGAATCGCGCGTTGGAAAAGTCGTTTCCAACTTTTGTTAGGATTATACCTATACTAATCTACTAAACACTATAAAGTAATATGCTGATCTTGTCTGACAGAAAATAATATCCATGCGTCGGATTCACTAGGTTGAAAAGGAACAGACTGTGTAATGTGTATTGCAAAAATACATCTGAGCAGTTAGCTTAGATTTGGCTTGGCTCGGTAGCTGTTATAATATTAAATATTTATATACTAGACTTCTCTTTTTATGGGATCTCTCGAAACGGGTGCATCAAACATCACGATTTCAATAAAGTTAAAGTAGCAAATCTGAAAGTCTTTGTCTCTGTATTTAACTAGTTTGCCTTTGTGTACATGTCTGATTTATCAATAATTATTGTTGTTTTTATATTTAAGTTTTATTGTAATTTTTGTGCACAATAAAATATATTTGTTTGTTTGTTTGTTAGTTATAGTTAATAATACGACTGAGTATCCCTACTGTATGCTATAAAAATTACGTAGTGTAGTAAGACATCTAAATATATATCTTGAAAATAATGAATAATATTGTTTACTTTAAGGCCTGTTTCACCACTTCCTGATAAGCGCCGGATAGTCAATCCACAACTTAACTTGACAGATAAAGTATGGAGAATCTGTCAAATAAGTTGTGGATAGCCTATCCGGCACTTTATCAGGAAGTGGTGAAACAGGCCCTTAGTGTTTAGAATGGATTCCTAATGCATTTCATAAGTTAGATAAGTGTGTTTCATGAAGTAAAATAAATTTGATGAATAATGATTTTTTTTCTCATTTTTTCTATAACTGCAAGTATATAATATAAGATAATAAAATAAAATAAAACGGTTTGGTACTTATTTAATCCATATTTTTTTTCAGAGATATCGTTCATAACATCAATCAAAGGAAGGACAATGATCAAAATCGGTGAGTACAAGTTCTGTCATCAGATCAAAAGGAACATGAAAAGCCGCTGGGTGTGTTCTACTCACAAGAACAAGGGATGTAGGGCCTACCTGCACACTATAGATGAAGCGATTGTGAAGGTGATGAATGACCATAATCATTAAAGGGTTTTTCCCAACTGCGGAGGGAAACGTGTTTGATCCTCATACTTTTTAAAACATTTTCACCCTACCTTTTATCTTGGACTAGATGACGCCCGCAACCCCGTTGCGCCAAAATTCGTTTATCGCGCGGGAACCGTACATTTTTCCGGGATAAAAAGTATCCTATGTCCTTTCCCGGGACTGAAAGTACCTCATGCCAAATTTCAGCAAAATCGGTTCAGCGGTTTGGGCGTGAAGAGGTAACAGACAGACAGACAGACAGACACACTTTCGCATTTATAATATTAGTAAGTATGGAAGTATGGATGTTACTTTGTCTTAGTTAGAAAAACAGCTATACAAACAATGACAGCTACCTGCTACATACTAGATAAACAAAGTGTAAAGTAAATATTGTTTAATAGTAAAGGTGAATACAGAGTAGCACCGCACCGTCTGCGATTGTTGCATATCAATGATATTCTACTTATACAGATCTGTTACGTCCATACTATTTTCCGTCTTAAATCTCTTCCGAACAATTTTCAAATTCAAAATTGCAAACATTGACAAATTTGACAGATAAGTGAAACAAAAGATACGAAAAACCATTTACATAAAAGAGACAGTTCTATTTTTAAACGTCGAATCGTATCGCTGTCTCTTTCTTCGCCTGAGCTATGACGAAAATTCGATTTTTTTCCAGATTGTTCTAAAAAATAATTGAAAATGTAAATAATCGAGGTATTTATTGCAATCAAGACATGTGGTAAGAGATTCCATGTGTTTTGTTTTCTTTTGAGTCATAATTGGTACATTTTCGAAACACGCACGACGTCATTTTCAATTTATTTAGGTAAGACAAGACGCGGCACGTTCGTGACTGCGCTCGATTGGGCCGTATTTGAATCTTCACAACGCGCGCGGTAGTAACATATCTGCTTTGAGTTTTTCATCATTGTTGCATATCAAAAACTCGGTATTATGTGAGTGTGTCTGTATCACAGACATAGATCAAGATAGATACCGCATGTATATGTACTTCGCGTGCCATATCGCATTCCCAAACGACGAGCAATGCTTGTTTTTCGAAAGTCTGTTCTTTAGTCTGCTATCGGAATCGGACGTCAATCGGAATTTAAAAAATGCCTAAATGCCTAATTGTGCGGTATTGAGCTGTAGGAATTCGAATAGAAACGTTGGCCACGTTGGACATGTTTCTTTTCATCGGTACGTCACAGTAGGTACGTGTGGCACGCTCGTTTTCATACAAATGGAGAGACATGCGGTATCTATCTTGATCTATGTCTGTGGTCTGTATAGACAACTGTGATCTCCCTATTATACCGTTGTTTTGATTTAGATGCTTATATTATATATTTGGGGTCCCGGGAAATCCATACTTCCATACTAATATTATAATTGCGAAAGTGTGTCTGTCCAGTGTCTGTTACCTCTTCACGCCCAAACCGCTGAACCGATTTTGCTGAAATTTGGCATGGAGATACTTTGAGTCCCGGGAAAGGACATAGGATATTTTTTATCCTGGAAAAATGTACGGTTCCCGCGCGATAAATCAGTTTCGGCGCAACGGAGTTGCGAGCGTCATCTAGTATGTTATAAATACCTCCAAACTACCGATTGTGGCTTTCATGCCGTTATGAGCTAAATAACCACTTGTCGCTAGCCGCCATGCCCTGCAAAAGTCACTGCAAGAACTAGATACAAACAGCGCATAATATTATGCGGTGCAGCTAGATCTGCGTTCACCTTTATTGAAACGATAGGTAAAATTCAAGCCGAAATGAGACTTTAATAATGACCAAGTTATATGGTTATATGAAGTTCAACTGGAACTGAATTATTAAATTAAAATGTTAGTAAATTAAACTTTAAGCAATTTTTTTGTATTCCAATGTTTGTATTCCTTTTTTTATTTTTTTGTGTGTTTATTATTAATTATGTTCTATTAAGTTGTCAAACGGCCGCAATTAGGGACATTTAGGGCCTGTTTCACCACTTCCTGATAAAGAGCTGGATAGGCTATCCACTACTTAACTTGACAGATAGAGTATGGAGAATCTGTCAAAAAAGTTGTGGATACCTAGCCTATCCGGCACTTTATCAGGAAGTGGTGAAACAGGCCCTTTATTACATAACTATAATGAAGAGCGCTATACATTGTGTGTCAAAGTGTTCGATTTTGAGTAATGATTATAATTATGTCTCTGAGCGCTACCGAAAAATAACATTGTGTTAATTATTAGTCTAATGCGTATTGTGTGATTTCAATAAATGATTTGATAAAAGTATGGTTTCACAATTTTTATATTTTTAAAATTTCCCACGACGATGTCAGCAAAAAACCCCATAAACGTCGGATATACACGATGCCTAAACCACTGCAAAATTTTATTTTTTCTTTAATTCTACTCTTTTTTATTCTTTCAGTATCATTTATGATGTCGCAGCGTAAGAAACCTCTTCTATGTCTAGGAGACTATCGGTTTAACCTCGCCTACCAGAGCGGCTCGATAAGGCGGTGGATTTGCTCCAAAAGGAACTCCAGAAACTGCAGAGCAGCTGTGAAAACTGTCAACGACAATGTTGTTGATTTCACTAACAGTCATAGTCATTAAGAACGCTGAAAGTGACGAGAGGAGGTATAGGCTAGTAGAACAATCAGGCGATTTACCCATTTGTTGTTACCAAACTTGAAAATAACATTTTAGCTCTTCCAACGCGGAATTCGAACCCATAACCCCTGTTGAGTCGAAAAGCTTTAACTTTTAAGCCACAGGATCACCAAATTGTGAATTATTATATTTTGTAATTATCCATTCAGGGGTATTTTATTCGATTTTGAATGTCTTATTTATTTGTGACTAGCTGTTGCCCGCGACTACGTCCGCGTGGACTTTATAGCGTGCGGTGGTTCCCGTTTCCGCGGGAATGCCGGGATAAAATGTAGCCAACATTACTGCAAAGTTTCCTTAAAATCCATCTAATAAACAAAATTGGTGTCTTTCAAAGCCTCGTTAAACCTTTGACCCATGCCAAAAAACCGCTGTGCACATTAATTTTAAAATAAACAATATTTAAGCCAATCAGTTAGTAGTTTTGGCGTGAAAGCGAGACAGACATATTATACTTTCGCATTTATAATATTAGTATAGATATGGACACCGGATTAAAATTGTTTTTCTTATATCTAAACTTCAGTCTTCAACATAATGTTTGTTGCTGCGTAGGGTAATCTTAATGTAACCACCACAGTTGCTGCGTAAGGTACTGATGGAGGAACTTAGAGAGAATCACTGTCGGGGTTATATAGGCCAACATTAGGAATTATGATAGCGCGATATAGGAGCTGTACGGCGCCATCTGTTGTCATATACTAAAACTAAAATAACAGCTATCGAAAATCGATAGCTGTATTAATTTAGTTCGATAATCGAACTAAATTAATGCACTATTGAAAACTGCCTATATTATAAACTTTTATTGTGTGGGCCGTGGGACCGACCAAATGACGTTGGTCTGTCAACTACCTAGGAATCAATTTCCTCGATGGTACTTACTTATTACTATTTTTATGCAATTTTAATTTTTATTAAATGTAAAATACATTTAATGCAAATTTAAATTGCATAAAAATTCTCATACCTATCCGTATTAAACAATGTTAATATTACGAATGAATAATAATAATAATATCTATGGACACTTCACACCACGTCAGTCTGGCTCCGTGCTAAGTGCCTAAAGGACAGTAATTACAGGTACCAGACAACGGAAATATACATTTTAATACTTTTATATTATAAATAATATATTTAAGATTTTTATAATATTATTATGATACATAATATAATATTTAATACACATCCAAGAGTCAAGACCCAGGAACATTGAAAACTTTTTGTTCCGTCGGCGGGATTCGAACCCGGGACACCCGGGATGAGCCCTGACCACGCGTTTAACCAACTGAGCTACGGAGCCATCGCCAAAAAAATGGCATCTATTGTCACATAATATTAGAACTACAATGCGAATTCATTTTCATCGATATTTTCATGCAAATAAGATATTTTCCCTCATCAAAATGTAGCCTATGTCCTTTCTTAGGCTCTAGACTATCTGTACAAAATTTCATTGCAATCTGAAAGACAGAGATACTTTCGCATTATAATATTATATTAGTATGGATTGTTTAAAAGCTGTTAACATTAACAGACGTTGGTAAAATTGGAGCTTACTAAAAAAATATAATTTTGCCTTGATCGTTTGGTCTAATTGCATTTGTTTTTTTTTTTATTGTTAACCTTCAGTAGTTTTTAATGTATGTTTTAGCTGTAGAATAGGTAAAATAGGTTTTTTTTTTTGCTTGTTTATCAGTTTTGTATAGGTATAATAATATAATATGTGTAACTTTAATTTTTTTTTCTTTTTTTTTTTACATAAAATACATGTATAAGTATTTTATAATATTACAATCTAGCCTAACTAAGACTAATAAGTAATTTTACATTAACTTAATCTGCTAGGTAGAGTTAACTGAGATTGTGTCCATCAACACTTTCTCTAACGGTGGTATGAATAAAAAAATCTTAGTGAAGGTTTTAACTGTTTTCTAACTGAAATGTTCGCTAAAGTTAAAAACCGTCTTATAACACTCCATATGAATAAACGCTTACTAAGCCTTCGTTAAGTAAAATACTTTTAGATGACGTTTTATAGTTTTTTTTGGTAATGTTGGTAGTGTGCCAATTTATTGTGTTCAATGTGTCAAATATAATGAGTATTTTGTAAAAAAAAGTAAATATACTTTATGGATTTCATAAATTACGTCATAATAGAGCAAATTAGACTTTGACATTGGCAACTCACTTGCTGACTACCATAAAGTTATTATACCTAGCGGAATTCCGCTAGGTATATTAACTTTATGCTAACTACTGAGGCCGCCATAATAAAAAGAAGAAGAAGAATGACTAAATTCCTTCGATCGGGGATTCTTGGAAATGCTATTGTATTCTATGGTAAAAGTTTAGAATCATGCCCAACGATTTAGGGGTGAGGGAGGAGGGGGAGGAGGGGGGAGGGGGGGTGAACCCCCCAGTACCAACTCCACACTCAGGAGACCCTCCGTTTTGGAGCTACTCACCTTTGAAATTTTCCTAATATTGAGGTTAGGTCATCTGTTCTCGGGTGTTTACGAAGTGTTTTTGAAGCATCACAAGGCTGTGGTTGAGTGAAGGATGTATATTTCAATTTTGTTTCACGATATAATCCAAGTTTTGTTGATAAAAATTAAGTAAAATTAACAAAATTCACTACCTACAAACTACAAATAAAATCTACCGTGTTATCACTTGACATTACTTTGACGTTTTGTTTTTTTTTTTATCATAATGCAGCCTCTTCTGCTTAGGAATTGCACTCTAGGGGATGGCAAATTCGTTTTTGGGACCATGTCCGTTTGTCACGTCTCCGGCGCTGCGGGAAATGCAGCCCCTTCGCCCTTGCGTAACGAAACGAGGAACCAGGACTCGCCGTGGCGGCGGAGGCTGGTCGCCGAAGGCGACCAAAAAGCCGGAGCTGCCTAAGTACTACGTGGAGTCGGGGTCGGCCGATTCGTTTTTGGGATCATGTCCGTCTGTAACGTCTCCGGCGCTGCAGGAAATGCAGCTCCTTCGCCCTTGCGTAACGAAACAAAGAAACCAGGACTCGATTTAGGCAGCTCCGGCTTTTTGGTCGCCGAAGACGACCAGCCTCCGCTGCCACGGCGGCGGGCTCGTTTCGTTACGGCGGGCGGAGGCTGCTCTCCCTCCGCGCCTCCGGCTTAGGAATTGCACTCTAGGGGGTGACTACGTGGAGTCGGGGTTGACAGATTTGTTTCTGAGTTATAATTGATTTCATAAGCATATTTTCAGATAAAATAAAGTAATCGGCAACACTTCAAGAAATATTTTTATACATTGTATCAAAGACACATTTCTTATTTAAAATATTCATTTTATTGTGATAAAAAATAAATAATATTACCTAAGTATATTTATTTATGAATCAATATTGAAATATTACACTACGTAAAATATAATCCTTAAAAAAATTACGAAAACAATGCAAATTGGTTTGTCAAAGCGGCAAAGTACACCCTCAGTATCAGTGCCAAAAGCCAACAAAAAAAAAAAAGAAAAAGAAGAAGAAGAAGCCAAATATTATTAGCCAAACCCATACAATTACTATATAGTAGTGAATTTTGATAATTTTACTTAATTTTTATCAAGAAACCTTGCATTATATAGTTTTGGAATGACGGAATATTCGTCCCCCACTCACCACAGCCTTGCAATGCCTTGAAAACACTTCGTAAACACCAGAGAATAGAAGACCTAACCTCGAAATTACGAAAATTTTAAATGCGAATTTCTAATAAATGGAGGGTCTCCTGAGGATGGAAGTGGTACGGGGGGGTTTTCCTCATCCAACCTATCCCTCTTCAACCCATCTCACCACCAAAATCGTTGGGCATGATTCTAAACTTTAGCCCTTTTGAGGCCTTCAATTTATTTTTAAACAAACTACGTTAATTATTATCCAAAATGCAAAGTGATAAAATAAAACGCATCCGAAGTGAAAACTGGCTCGATGAGGATAAAGTTCAGGTGTGATGCCGCCGCCTCGCCTATCTTTTTGTAATTCTTCAGACACTAATGACACAAATGTATCGTACTGATTCTTTTGTAAATCTATTTTTTTCTAAAGTCGTCCTCTGTTAAATCAAATGGATTTATTCTTATCTTATATACTTTTTGTCGATGAGGGCGGCTAGAAATTCCTTCAGAAATTGCAATAATGTCAGAAATCGCGATAATACTCGATATTTCGTCCATTTCAATCTCTTAAAATGGTCTTAAAGTAGGTCCGAGGCTTCACTAAAGTTTGCGAACTCCTATTTGACGTTTCGAGCCTAAACAACTGTTAGCAAACGTTTATTCATAACGATTATGCTTAAAATGTTCTTAAAATAGGTTTATAACAGGCGCGCTATTTTTTGACAGCTGTCACCTTAAAAAGGCGTTAGAGCACTGTTCGGGAACCTTTATTCATAATAAATTTTACAACAGGCTTTTAAAGCTAATATAAACCCTCGCTAAGTTTTTATTCATACAACCGTAAGTCTCTATAAAGGAGAATACACATTATTGTTTGTGTTCGTCACAGGCACTTTAGGTCTTTCACACTGATTTTAACACAATAATACACTAACTCAAAAGGTTTTGTCCTTTTCAGTCTTCTAACTAAGTCCGTGTTATCGAGGAGCTGGATGGCCTCGACATTCACGTGATGGTGAAGTCTCTTTTCGTGGGCTTCGGCGTATCTTTTTATAACTGTAGAGACCATGTCCACATTAAGGTCCCGATGTAGGTCTTCGTTTCTATTGTACCAGGGTGCATTCAAATAACATTTAATGGTGGCAGAATAAACGTTTATTTCTTTATTTAAAACTGAAAACACAAGACCAAGAGTCGTATAACAATGACAATTAAGAAAATAAAATTTATTATTATTTATCCCCACTCCCCGATGTTTGTATATTAAGAAAATAAATAAGTCGAGTTTTGTGCATATACCTATATTATATTTAATACCAATCTGTTGAAAATCTTAGTAAGTATATACACCTGCAGGCTTAGCACGGCCACAGTAGAAATGCAAAAGAATAGAAAGGCTGACAATTTTTGCGGACAAAAGGCCCACCACACATTCCCACCACTGCAACTCCTGTGTCGCCAGGATCAACAGTGGTAACCAACCACGAAAACCCTTTGATATGATCTCAGGGATGCCCGAGGGACAAGCTAAATCTGTCTTGGGACCCGCAACGAAATTAATCAGAAGAAATGTAGGAGGAGTAGGAGATATCCAATTTCCCTCCCCAAGCAAAGCGGGAGACAGCCAAAATTGTAATGACATTGATGTCCGAACAAAAGGGGGAAGCACCACGGGAAAAAAAAAATTATGCTTAATATAATATGCCTACTTCATAAAAAAAAAGACATTTATTTATAATGGCAAACTTATATTCGATTGTTTCCAATAGAATTTATGACAAAAACGTTTGAAATCACGGAAATTCTTTGCGCTGCCTACGAGGTCATCGTAATATATGACTCCAGAGACACATTGGAGGCTGTTTAATAAATCGGTTCTTTCCTCATGCTAGAGACCGCACTCCCAGAGTATGTGATGAGCAGTTTGTTCTTGCGGGCTGTCTTCGGTCGAGCACTCGCAAAGAGGAGATGGAACTAACTTGAATCTATGAAGTTTAGCTTTAAAATTGCCGTGACCAGTTAGGAATTGTGCAACGCAATGATCTATTTCTATCCAATGCATGGCGAGTCGTTCGGGAACTGAAGGAAAGAAATTGTACATGTGCCGACCTTTAATCGAGTTATCCCACCGATCCTGCCACTCGGATAAAAGATTTTGTAGTGTAATGTCTAGTGGTTCAAACAATCTATTCACCTTATTTCTGTCTCTCATGCTTAAGAAATCTGGGGTCGTAATTTTTTTATTTTTGTAATATAAAGCAGCTCGGCGCTGTATTTCCAAGTCTACAGGCAAAACACCCGACAGGACAGGAAGTGCTTCAGTACTGACCGTTCTATATGCCTTACATAGGAATATTAATGCGAGACGTTGGCTTTGTAAAAGTTTACGCCGGGCTGCGCCAATCGTAGCCCTATCTGCCCAGACCGGCGAGCCGTAGCATATTCTGCCTAAGTACGTGGCTGTATATATAGTTTTTAACGTTTTGAACGAGAGACCCCATGTAGATGTCGATATTTTAGTAAAACTATAGAAATTTATTTTTGCTTTCTCACCCGTTTGTATGATATGTTCTAAGAATGTGAATTTATTTTCTAAAATCAGTCCAAGATAACAGAGTGACTGTTTACGTTTGACACTTGTTTCGTTAAGTTTAATGCGAGGAGTTGATATAAGAGAGCCTTTTAAAAGAATTTGATAAGTTTTGTGTGCCGCAAATTCCAGACGATTTCTGTGACCCCAACTTGCAATTACGCTTAGGCACTTGTTAGCTTCGATCTCTATCTCAGTTCGCGTATTTCCTTCAACAATGAGGAACCCGTCGTCAGCATAGCCTACCAGATAACAGAGAGGCGGTAGAGGAATACACAGCAAATCGTCAAAACTTATATTCCACAGGTATGACGATAGCACCGACCCCTGTGGGCAGCCGCGGGTTAGATCTTTGATATAGATGTAGTGACCGAGTCGTAGTTTAATAACGCCGTAACGGAAATACGATTGTAGTAAATAATAAATATTTCGGTAACATCATCTGTTCCGTAGCTTTAGTAGTAGCATCGGCCACCAGGTATTATCAAAAGCCCCTGCGATATCCAAAGATATACCTACCACGTAATTACATTCAGATGAGTTCACTATTTTTCTGACTTCGATTGCCGCATCGATTGTCGATTTTCCGGCGGTAAATCCAAATTGCTGTTTATTAAACTTCAGCCCGCCAGGTAGAAGGCGGGGCAAAACCAGACGTTCCAATAATTTACCTAAACATGGTAGAAGTGTTATAGGCCGGTAAGATTTCGGGTCATCAGGTGGCTTATCACCGGCTTTAGGAATTAATTTAATTGTGCCGATTCGCCAAATTTTTGGGAACGTGCCTTCTGCAATACATTTATTGAAAACTTCTAAGATCGCTGGTTCAGCCGTTAGACAAGCCTGCTTAATCATAATGTTAGAAATTTTGTCCTCGCCGGCGGACTTTTTTGTAGGTAATAAATTTACGGCTTTAATAAACTCATTCAACGCACGCATTTATCGATTTAAAACCACTGAAATATATTTTTGATCCCGGAGCGTACGTCAGGCGATATTAACCGTACGGAGGTCGCGGGGGGATACAAAATTTTTGACAGTCAACTTCTCTGAAATACATCTTCTACAATAGTCTTGTGTCACATAAATTATTATTAGTTGCGTCAGCGTTGCGTCGATGCAGTGCTGCCGTTTGATGCATAGCCGGCCACACGGGCGCTGCGTCATCGCAGCGTTATTACGAAGCAGTCTTAACGTTAACACCCCCTCCCGTTTGTGCGTTGCGACGACGCAGCACGCAGTGTGAACACCTTGGTTATTTGTATGTAAAACGACGCAACGGCAGCGCTGCGTCGACTCAACGCTGACGCAACGTTCCGTGTGGACTGGCTCTAACACCAGCTGTTTTCATTTTGGCCTCAAGTTAAATCGTGGTGTAAGGTAAAACAGCTACCAAACGACACTTTACAAAATTATGTCGACGTTAGTTTAAATATTTTCCCCTCGCTGTAACAGTGTTGTAACGCGATGAGGCGAAGCGACACTTATATGCGAACTAATAGTATGATATTATAGTTAAACTAGTTATATTATGTAGTAGGTATTACTTAATCTTATACTTACTTCAGTACTTAAAAGTGATAAACATCAATTTCCCTTTTCAGTGTCAATTATAAAGACCAAGAAGGGCAAGACTAATATAAAAATAGGGGATTATACGTACTATTGTAAGCCTGCGAATTATTCTTCACCCAAGCAGAGGTGGTGCTGCACCAAGAACAAGTACTGCAAAGCCATGCTGTTCACCGTGGAGAATAAAATTGTTGCTATAAACGATGAACATAATCATGAAAAGAAATGAATATATTTTTTTCTGTTTTTTTTTTTCCTTTTTTTTACTTAAATATTTTTGTTACCAAAATATATGTTCTGATTCGTGTGAAATACGGCTAGTTAAACGCTCATACACCAACAAGGAAATAGATTCATAAGTCTAGTGGGGATGGTGGTACATTATTTGGTCGGTTTGTGTCAAGTAATCGTGATCTGTCGGCTGAGCTTAATAACTCGATCAAATTACATATGTCTGCCATTTTCTCTTATTATAGATATAAATCAACTCCTCTTAGAGTCTGGCTAACGAAAGCGTGTCCTGGAGTTTCCTTAAAAGTTTTAATATGGCAATATTATTCTTTTGTCAAACACATGTCAAAGTCTATGTTTGTCGTTGTCTTTATTTTGTACTGCTAATTGATTTTCTAAAATAATTTCTCTAATATTGGTAAAACAATAAGAAGTAACACGCGAAAGCTGCTACATACTATGATTAGTAAGTTCAAAGAAAAACAAAAGGAGAAAGAAATTGTTTTCCAAGAAAAACAACAATGTTTAGATACGATATCGGATTTTTTAGGTTTGACTTTGTAATTTTGATCCTTGAGAAAAATTCATTATAAGCGTAAGTGATCATGACTCCACTGATACAGAAGAATCTTTCGAGGTTGAATTTTTGGATTCTGATTTTGAATATGATTCAAATTAAACATAATTAAATATCAAAAATACTTAATTTATGTACACAAATTAATAAATCTGCATACTTTTAACATTGGGTTTAATTTAATATTCAATTGTATAACATTTATTCCGAAAGTAAACCATTTCGAAGTTTCGAGGGTTTCGAGTGAACTAAAGTTATTTTTATATAGCTTATAAAAATAACGTTAGCTCATTCGAAACTTCAAAACGGTTTTCTTTTGGAACAGACTCTACAAATTAATTGTAATCACAAAAATACACAAGTATCAAAACATTTTTCTCCTACTATAGTGATACCATATAAAGATTTTTTGAATTTCCCGCTTTTTCTCAGGTCACGCTTTCGTTAGCCAGACTCTATCATCATCATCTTATTCATCTTATAATAGTCTTGTGGTATTTAAATCATATTGGGACAAAGCAGCTGCTACACAAAGTGACACCAGCGTTAGTTATCATGGTTGTGTGAGGTCATACAGCTGCCAAATGACAATTTAGAAAATTTTGCATATAATATAATAATACAATATTGCATATGATTATAAATTGTATAATATTGTATATTATGTAGTGTTACTTGACCATCATTTACAAAAGGTAATAAACATCATTTTCTTTTTTCAGTGTCAATTATAAAGACCAAGAAGGGCAATACTAATATAAAAGTAGGGGATTATACGTACTATTGTAAGCCCGGGAATTATTCTTCATCCAAGCAGAGGTGGTGCTGCACCAAAAATAAGTACTGCAGAGCCATGCTGTACACTGTGGATAGTAAAATTGTTTCTATATATGATGAACATAATCATGAAAAAAAAATTTTTTTGTGAAGTGACCGCGTACAGTGCGAGCGTGCTACAATTTAATATTTTTTATGTACTACGGTGCACTCGTCGCTTTGGCGAGTCCACCCTAGTACATGACACTTCCAGCTGTAATGTTCTGTGTATGTTTGTAAATTATTTTTAAGATTACCCTACTTTTTGTATGTGTGTAACTTTAAAATCGTTACTGTATGCCGTATTTGATAACTTTTTGTTTTATTAATTTTAAGATTTCTTATTTATATGTGAATTGTAATTCTTATGAGAAATAAAGCATAATCAGAAAAGTATATTTTTTCTTTTTTATTATTTTTTTTTTACTTCATAATTATTGTAATGTCGGAATAATTGGATGCATAAACGCTTAGTAATGGAAATAGCATTCCATATCATGTATATAACTGTAAATATTAAGAGGAATGAAACAATTTTTTTTTTATACTTTATTTTTATTTCTTACAGGAAAATTTCTAATCAGCATGCGGGGAAGTATTCTACTGAGTTACGAAGGTTTTTTGTATCGCAACAAAAAACTATACAGTCCTGCAAAAGATTTCAAAAAGAGATGGGTGTGTTCAACTAACTTCGGAAAAGGGTGCAAAGCTGTTATATACACCGTAGGTGACACTATAGTGAATGTCAGGAACTCGCACGATCATCCGCCGCGGCCTGTCCCTTCTATGAAATATAAATTTTACAAAAGAGTGACTAAAATTGAAATAGAATAAAATACCATAATCGTTTCTATTATATCTGTTATTTCTATTACTTTTGTAGCTGACGGTTGAATTTCAAACTTTATATACAAATATAAAAAAAAAGAAAAAAAGTTGTTTATTTATTCATTTTCGGTTTAGATTTAACTACTTTTTGGCCTGTAAATCGTAACACATTCTTAAATCCTCCTTTTCGCTTAACGTATTTAAACATGTAAGTCATATCATCTTGTCATCCAAAAGAAGTTTAAATACTAATTAATTAATAGTATTTAGCAAGACGTTTTTCTAATATATAGATAATACTAAAACTTTGAGCAGAGCTTCGTCTCTGAGATTCTTACCAACTATCAAAAATTAGCTCGCTGGAGTGTAAACCAGCCACGATAAAGTATTTTTATGGTGTGAAAATTTCAGATGACAATAACAAAAATGTGCATAGATGTGTACGACTGGACAAACGAATACGATGTCGGGTGTGTGCGATGCACGGGAAGAGACAAGCCACCTACCATGGCTGTGACACGTGCAAAACGATGTCGATGAAACCCATCGGACTGTGCAAAGATTGTTTCGATGAATATCATTTATACCTTATACTACCAAAATAGTATATTTCATAAAATTGCATCACTCTTTCAACTGGAAGTTGAATTTTGATTTTCCCCCTTTGCGCTGATTTTTCAAAATATTCGATCCTGATATCCAAAAAACTGGTATAAGGCCAAGATATTGTGTATCCGACGCCATATTGTAATTTTGATACAAGTGTGACTCTGTGTCATGACAAGTATTTTTGTACCTATGTGATGTATTAAAATGACATGCGAACAAAATCATATACATGTACGTCAATACACTGGCATATATTTCGAAAAGAATCAACAATACGACGGTAATTCTAATTTCTTAAAGCCATGAGTACTGGATAATGTACTGGCATTACGGACCATACTCTTGATGTAACGATTTTAAAGTGTCATAGTAATCGTCATATTTCATTTCAGATTCGAGGTACAAATTTGTGATGTCGAAACGTGGAAGGCCTATCATCGCCGTCAACGGGTACAAATTCTACAAGGAGAACCCTCCGAAGGGCAAAAAGGACGTGAAACGACAAAGATGGCGGTGCTGCTCCCGCAACGCGTTGAACTGCAACGCCCGGTTGTACACCGTCAACAACCGCATTGTTGTCGCCAACAACCGCCACTCACACCTCCCGATAGCGGAAAACTAAGCAAAAATGGTACTTTTAGTCTAGTCACGTGACTCTAAGAGTACATGACGAATCTAGGGAATAACAAACCTGTGTGTTTGTTTTTAATTGCTTGTGATCGGCTTCGATTGTGAATATTGTAGAACTTTGTGCAATTACGATGGTAAACATGAAGATCCATCATGCCCCAACGTAAAGAGGGCCTCATCATCATCATCGCAATCGTTAAAGTTATCATCGCAATGACCAATGATGCTTAGGCCGCGTTTTTCAAAATATGTTGGAGGCCTATATTATAGTACGAACAGACGTCCTGATTTGGTCGGGTCCCGACCGAATCGGGGCTGACATGCCAACCATCCCGACATTGCTACAGATTGCCCGACGGTCGGCCTTCCAACCGTCAGTTGACTTTGTATGAAGTAGTGAACGGACGTCTTGCCAGCTATTGCCGTCGATGCATTAAAACATCATGCCGCCGGTATTATCTAATAAAATCGGCCAAGTGCGAGTTGGACTCGCGCACGAAGGGTTCCGTACCATTATAGAGCAAAATTAGACCAAAAATTGTGGTTTTTGTACGGGATGCCCACCTTAATTTTTTATTTTATTTTAATATTATTATTAAATATCAAAGTACACATATAACTAAATATTGTGTGAAAAATTCAAGTACCTACCTGTTGCTATTGTTGCTATTATTGATATAGAGCAAAAAAGGCCATAAAAATCACGTTTGTTGTATGGGAGCCCCCCTTAAATATTTATTTTATTTTGTTTTTAGTATTTGTTGTTATAGCGGCTACAGATATACACAATCTGTGAAAATTACAACTCTCTGGCTATTACCGTTCTTGAGCTACAGCCTGGTGACAGACAGACGGACAGACGGACAGACATAGAAGTCTTAGTAATAGGGTCCCGTTTTTACCCTTTGGGTACGGAACCCTTAAAATGCTAAAATAGCGTTGGTTGCGGCAACCATTGTTCAAAGTTCAAAGTTGCCGTACTGTTCATTTATTTAAAACATCCAGCATAATTAGATAAGCTTGATGCCTGGCATTCCTATTTGCGTAATCTCTATGAGCTAAGTCCCACAAACAGGGAAAGTCTTTATAAAGTTCTAATATCTTTATTATTATTTCACGTTCTGAGATCGTTACTCCCTCGGATTTCATAATTACGTCTAACAACGGCGGCGTCACAAATGCGACTGAGCCGATTTGGTCGGGACAAAGCTTCCAGACGTTCCAATTCGGTCGGGCGGTCGGCTTGTCGGGTGCGCCGGCGACCCGACCATGCCCGACCAATATTAATAATAATTATGTCATGCCGACCGCTCTCCACACTTCCCGATTTGGCCGTGGTCGGGTGGTCGGGACCCGACCAAATCAGGACGTCTGTTCCTACTATTATTTCGCCGATGATGGTGTTTATTGACATTAAGAGCTTGCTGTCAGATATATCAAAGCACGCTAGCCCCGCCTACACACCCCGCTATCCTCCAATCGTGATATAATGATTCCATGAATCGTGCCACTGAGCATTTTGATTTGCGCTGCAGCTAAAAGTGAACAATATCGCGTAACAACGGTTCCCGCATTATAGCACGAAAGTAAAGGTCGTAAGTCCCAAAAATGTTTTTGATGATTACTTAAAAATTAATTTATAAAGTGTGTGATTGTAGTAGTGCAAGTTATTTAATGATAGTAACTCAATAAGTGTAACAGATATTTGTTGAAAAGCCCAGAAAGATTCATAATTTCGAAAAATATAACTATCGAGTCAAAATAAGTGAATCGTGTTTTCCGTTAGGCAAATATCAGATAAATATACAATGATTAAATAAATCTCAATTTCATTTAAGTCAATCGTCTTCCGGGATCGTGATACTTATTAGAAAACACAGCAAAATTTGGCAGCCCGCTCTTAAGGGGCTGTTTCACCAATATAGTAAAATATTAATTAATGGATCGAAGGATATACGGGCTAGATACAAAATATTAAGTCTAAAATATACCAAAATAATCAAGATATTATTAAAATGTTGTGTGTTCTTATTTATTTTAATTTAAAGTAACTTATTGTGCCTGCCAATGAGGTAAATAAGACTTAAGAAATAATCTAAATGGTACTTAAAGTTATTATTAGAAAGAATAAAACTTTTATTAAATTACATGTGTCCATTATTGTACATATTTACATCAGATGTATGTCAAGAAACATGGTAATTATATGGTTCATTTCATTAAAAATCATATTATAAGTATACCGTCAAACATACGTCGTAGTCTACCCAGATAAAAAAAATAAAAAACCGGCCAAGTGCGAGTCGGGCCATGCGCAATATAGGGTTCCGTAGTACCGCTAGTTTTTGATACTTTTTGTATGGTCAATGAATTTACATTTATAACGTTTTTTACATAATAACAACATCATCTCAGTTACGTTCAAAGGAATTTGAACGAAAAGTTCCTTTATACTTCGCCGAATACATTTTTTAGTTGATCGACTATAACTCAAAAACTTATGAAGTCTTCTTAGCCGTGATAGTTTTCCTTTAAATTCAGCATATTTCCTACTCCCGTGAATTTTTTCACATTTCCAAAAGCAACCGTTTAGCTGGTAGAAGCCCCCCCCCCCCCCCCCCCCCTTCTACCAGCTAAACGGTTGCTTTTGGACTGTAACGATTTTTTCCACTTTAAAACTTAATATTTCATGATCTATGAATACTCATAATATTTAAAAAAAAAACCTATCCAACGTGTGGGGTGTACACGATGGGGTGAACGCGAAAACAAATATTCATCCCCGCTTGATGTGTAGGGAAGATACCATAAAAAAATATTTTTTTAAGATTTCATGACGGACTGACCGAAACTATAAAGGTTCCTTGTTGACTACGGAACCATAAAAATGTAGTTACTACCAAATTTTTCGAACTTTTGATTTTAATATTTTTTTAATGATAATAATTTTCAGATGATATTCATTACACGTATTTTACTTCGGTAAAGGGTAAGCGTCTCATAATAGTCAACGGGTACAAGTTCTACAAAGACCTAAGAAAAGATCGGACGCCACCGTTGAAAGTGAGATGGCGCTGCTGCACCAGGAGCGCTTCGGGTTGCAAGGCGAGCTTGTATACGACTAGCGAGGAAATTGTTACCATCAACGGCCATCACAACCATCCACCCAGAGAATTAATTTTACGAGGAAAATTGGAACACCGTATCTTTAAGCGAACGACTACGGATAATAAAAATTATGGAAACGTAACTCCCATACTTCAACCGTTTTGAATTTGATTCCTTTTCGCACACTAAAATATGACAATAGCTACGAAAACGTTATTTACGAAATAAAGCCGCTGACAACAATTGTCACTTCTATGAATACACAAAATTGTGTACCGAATAAATGCATAAAGTATGCATGTATTCGGGTCTCAATTTGTAGACTCGCGGAACAAATTTTTGACACAGTTACTCTTCCTTAGTTTTTATTATTCGTAGACGAACGATGAAAAACCTTATCGATTAATGTATTTTTTAATCGCGCCGCATTTGCATTTTTTACTTAAATTTAAACTAATACCTGTCAGTTTTTAATGTTAGATTAAAGAAATAAATTACGTCCTTAATGACCGGTTTACATTATTTGAATCCAGTGCTGGATTACTACTGTTATAATGTAAACGAGCACTGGAATGCACGAACTGAATTGAATTACAAACATACTATAAAAAAATTACTGTAGCAATACAAACATACTATAAAATATAAATGGACGATGACATTCGTGTACTAACCCACAAAAATATTGTTTAGTTATGAATCCAGATATGTTCAGATCGTTTAGAACAAGACTACATTCAAAATGAAACAAAAAAAATGTGGGTTAAGACCATAAAGTTAATATACCTAGCGGAATAGAGAAACATAGGCCTGAGCAAGCGAGATGTCACTATCAGTAATACTGCGTGGTAAAAAGAGACGTGTGACACATGACAGCAGAACCAATTTTTTCATATATTTGACGTCCAGTCGGCACTTATCGGCACGTTGACAATTTAATCTCTTAGAAAGATGCATGTGTAAGTGTATACGTAAACAAATTTTTACACACAGACGTAAATCAATTTCGGTTTCCTTTGACAGCTCGAGATTGTTGCTCTATTCCGCTAGGTATATTAACTTTATGGTTAAGACACAAACGCTTAAGAGCGACCATTAATTGACTTAAGTACTAAGTATGTACCTATCGTATAATCTTTGCAGCTATTTATCTGCTAGTTTAAAGTTACACAATAATTCTATATGTGTTTTGCTTTTCAGTCTCTTATGGCATATCTCGGAAAGGGTTTCCTGTTATATACATGAACGGCTTCAAGTTTATTCAGACTAGTGACACAAAACATAGCTTTAAGAAGAGATGGGTTTGCGCCTCCGTCTACATGACCAAATGTAAAGCAAAATTGTACACATGCAATGATGAAATAGTGAGCTGTTATGATGTACATAACTGTCGTGGGCACGACGCAACGTAAAGAAAAAAAACGAGTAAAGAAACAAAATCAATAACACTGTAATATTGTGTAATAATGATACTGGTCAACAGTAGTTTTGTTGCCTGAAAACTAAAAGCTGTTTCTGTAAGAACTTTGTACCCTGATCATATGTTTCTAAGACATTTTCTTTTTATCAGCTCAGGTTTTTATGATATTTCATTCCAAAGTTTCAAAAATCTCGAATTTTAGACTATTTCGGAATCATTTTACAATAATTGTTGGATTAATAATTTATATTTATGAGTTTTAATATAATATGTTTAGTAAATATATACACATCTATTATTAACATCTCAATTTAAATCACATATTATATATTTTATCAAAATTCTTATTATGAAATTTGAAAACTATACTTTCTTGTTTCATACAAAAATTGTTACTCCACGTAGTATGAGCTAGGTAAAGCGTTTTAAAAACCGTCATAACAACCGTCACAATCTTGGTCATGAAGAAGATTTTCTTCTTGACGAGGCCGACAATGTTGGAAGAGTACGATTTGTTCTTGGGAAACCATGAGAACATTTCTAATAAGCTGGCCAGCAACTACTGTTTTTGAAGAACTTTGCTCGAAGAACATACCACTAATAATTATCTACAAAAGATAAAAGAAAATCCTTTTATCTTAAAAAGTTCTAATTTTAAAACTGATATTACATTTAAATGATTAAATACTTAAAAGATTTCTTTTCGATCAAATAAAGTGCAATATTTTAAATATGTGGGAAATTATATATTGAGAAAAAAGTTGTATATTTTATTAATATACCATTTTGTGTCAAGTAGAACCCAGACCGAAATAGTAAGGGAGAATAAAATATTATAGAATATACCTAAGTATAAAATAAAAATATTTTTTCTAGTTACCTGGGGCTTATCCAAGAGGGGCAAACCGGTCATAATCGTGGACGGTTCCAGATTCATTCAACATAGCGACACAAAACATAGCATGAAAAAGAGATGGATTTGTGCAACCAACTACTTAAGCAAATGCAAAGCTAAACTTTACACATACAATGATGAAATAGTGAAATGTTTTAATGTTCACAGCGGTCATTAGCCCAAGAAAAACATCCCACCCAGCTGAGAGTGATCAGAGTCATTTTCATTATTTCCATTTTTGAAGGACTCCAGAATTGAATGAGAATAAATTAAATGATTCAGACTGACAAGGCTTTGTAATATGAACGTGGACGCGGGCGTGCCGGTAAAGGAGAACAGTCAAAACCGGCCAAGTGCGTGTCGGGCCACGCGCAATATAGAGTTCCGTAGTACCTCTAGTTTTTGATAATTTTTATATGGTCAATGAATGTACATTTATAACGTGTTTAACACTACATACTAACAACATCATCTCAGTTACGTTCGGAGGAATTTGAACGAAGAGTTCCTTTATACTTCGTCGAATACATTTTTTTTAGTTGATCGACTATAACTCAAAAACTTATGAAGTCTTCTTAGCCGTGATAGTTTTCCTTTCAGCATATTTCCTACTTCCGTGAATTTTTTCACATTTCCAGAAGCAATTGTTTAGCTGGTAGAAGGGGGGGACACTGGACTCTAACGATTTTTTCCACTTTAAAACTTAACATTTCACAAACGGATCCCTAAATCGGAAAATGATCTATGAATACTTATAATATTTTTAAAAAACCTATCCAACGACACCCCACACGATGGGGTGGACGCGAAAAAAAAATCATTCCCGCTTGATGTGTAGGGAAGGTACCGTAAAAAAAAAAAAGATTTCATATACTTACCATTTTGTCGGCATCATTAATATGTGCATTCATGCCAACTACATGCTACAGTTTTGTAGGTCCTGTAGTCTCTGAGCAAACGGGCGGGCATACAGACGGACGGACGGACAGACGGACAGACGGACAGACAGACGGACATACAGACGGACGGACAGACCGAAACTATAAGGGTTCCTTGTTGACTACGGAACCCTAAAAATGGGGTTTATCATTTATGTATGATGGCGGTGTTAGTTCCTTTTATCGCCACGTTAATTTAAAGCCTTGTCGGTCTCTAATTCTCTATGACTGAAAATAAAATGATTTTAATTTTTCATTTCATAATCAGTCATTTTCATTAGTGATAGATAGTATATTTTATAGCATTGAAACAGAATAGATTTGTAAAAATATGATGCTTAGTTGTTTTCAAAAAATTTAATTATACTGTTTTAGAATGTGTTTTAATTTTTTTCCTTAACTATCTGTTTTGTTCGGAAATCAAAATCTTACAGTATTAATTACAGTATTACCATATACAATGTTTTTTTTTTTAGTTTTCCTCGGCAAATCTCAGAGAGGTCATCCGGTCATCTACTTGGACGGATACAGGTTTATTCAGCACAGTTACACCAAAAACCACATCAAAAAGAGATGGATATGCGCATCCGCCTATGTAGCTAAATGCAAAGCAAAACTCTATACAGTTAATGATGAAATAGTGAATTGTTACAATGTGCATAAGGGCCATGATGTGCGTACAGAGTGAGAAGGTCTGACCTTTGCGGCAAGTGACCGCCACGGAGAGAATTTCAAATAAAATGCCATGTTTTTTTGTTTGATTTATTTTAATGTTCACTTTTTTTGTATGTACCTAACCTATGTCGTATATTTTCTTGTTATAAGTTGATCATTAGTAGTTAACTACGAGTGATTACTTTTTACGTAAATCGTTTAACCGATTTGTGGCGATTGTTTGTTCTTGAAATTGTGTGTTAGGTACGGTTGTGACAAATTTTATGGGTACGTTTGTGACATACATTTATTCCACTTTATTGGCAAGGTCATGTCAATGAAGCGATTCTATTGGTTCTCAAAAACACATTCCTCGCAGGCCGCAGCACATCTCTGGTGGAAACATAGCCTTAAGCTGGATTTATTTTGGACGCTACACCGCAAGATGACAAGAAATCGTATCTAATACTAGACATTCCGCGCGGCTTCGCCCGCGTAAATTAGATATTTCACAGACAAATTAGTCCACAAAAAATAGCCTATGATCCTTCACGTGGTCTACTTCGTATCTGTGCCAAATAACAGAAATAATGCTTCAGTAGTTCGTGAGATAAGCTCTTTCAAATAATTTCCCCGTTTTTTCCAGATTTTACTTCTATTTCTTCGCTCCTATTAGTCTTAGCGTGATAAAATATAGCCTATAGCCTTCCTCGATAAATGGGCTATATAACACTGAAAGAATTTTTCAAATCGGACCAGTAGTTCCTGAGATTAGCGCGTTCAAATAAGCCCTTTCAAATAATTTCCCCCCGTTTTTTCCACATTTTCCTGTATTTCTTCGCTCCTATTAGTCTTAGCGTGATAAAATATAGCTTATAGCATTCCTCGATAAATGGACTATCTAAGACTGAAAGAATTTTTCAAATCGAACCAGTAGTTCCTGAGATTAGCGCGTTCAAATAAGCCCTTTCAAATAATTTCCCCCCGTTTTTTCTACATTTTCCTATATTTCTTCGCTCCTATTTGTCTTAGCGTGATAAAATATAGCCTATAGCCTTTCTCGGTAAATGGGCTATCTAACACTGAAAGAATTTTTCAAATCGGACCAGTAGTTCCTGAGATTAGCGCGTTCAAACAAACAACAAACGAACTCTTCCGCTTTATAGCGTTTTGACAGTAGGCTCTTTAATATTAATTAAAGAGCCTACTGTCAAAACGCTAGCCCCGCCTACACACACCGATATCCTCCAATCGTGATACAATAATTCCATGAATCGTGCTCCGGGCAATGTGCTTTACGATGCAGCTAATAGTGAACAATATCGCGTAACAACGGTTTCCGTATTATAGCACGAAAGTAAAGGTCGTAAGTCCTAAAAATGGTTTTGATGATTATTTAAAAATTAAATACAATACTAATAATTCCTTTAGCTATTATTTTATAAAGTGGGTGATTGTAGTAGTGCAAGCTATTTAACGATAGTAACTCAATAAGTGTAACAGGTATTTGTTGAAAAGCCCAGAAAGATTCATAATTTCAAAAAATAAAACTATCGAGTCAAAATAAGTGAATCGTGTTTTCGGTTAGCCAAATATCAGATAAATATACAATGATTAAATAAATCTCAATTTCATTTAAGTCAATCGTCTTCCGGGATCGTAATACTTATTTGGAAACACAGCAAAATTTGACAGCCCGCTCTTAAGTATATAGATGTAAATGAAAGCGCGACCGCGCGGCTACCTAAATAAATCGTTACATACGAAGGCGGGCTGATGGTAACTTTTTCATATTAAATTCCTCACTTAGGATATGTTGTATCCGTCCTTTTGAGATACCTATAGTGTCTGCTATTTCAGACAACTTCAGTCGTCAGTCTGCTAAAACCAAACCATAACATATACTTTCACGACCATTTCCGGAGTTGTGACGCTTTTTGGACGTCCAGGACGGGCTTCATCCTTGACACATATACGACTGCGTTTAAACTCAGCTACCCAGTTTTTTACTGTGGCATAAAAAGAAGCAGATTCACCCAAAACATTTTTTAATTCATCATAGATATATTTCTTCTTTATCCCCTTCATATGAGGAAACTTTATCACCGCTCTTTGTTCAATTTTTTCCATATTCAAAAGAGTTGACGAAATTTATTTTCAAATGATAAAAAAACAATAAAATTTTCACGCCACCAAATTCAAATTTGGAACACAGGTGACCAGAGACACGAATTTAAAAATGACATACATATTTTTTTTAATTTCAACATTTTAAATAGCAAAGGCTAGTTACCGCCCTCGTACCATTGCTTGCGATTTCTCGATGTAGATCCACTAGTTCGCACGGACGCATATTATTATGTATAAATCCAGCCTGAATTAGGCAAATGATGGCAGTAAAAACCGAATACAACAATCAACCACTTTGTTGTTTTCAGTCTTCTTTGGGACGACAAAGCAAGGAGCCCCAGCAGTATTTGTGAACGGGTACAAGTATACTTGCCACAGCGGTTACAAAATGTCCACGGGCAAGAAGAGATGGGTGTGCGCCAAGAGCTATCATAATAAATGCAAATCGATCATATACACTGTCAACGACGAGCTGATTGCTATCAAAAACGAACACAACCATCTAGATTAAAAACAACGCTGGCTGATTTCTTAAAATAGGTCTATATTCTATACTCAAAATGAGGAGGCTAGGCACCAGCGGTCTTTGACCCTACTAGTCTAGGATTAATGTGCAAAACTACGCCCCATATTTTACTGTTTATTGTTTTTAAACCCTTCCAAAAATCCAGACTAATATACTATTTTATAATATAATATTATAAATTTTTCCGGTTCCCTGTCAGCAACTTACATTAATCTGCTCCTTTTTAGAAGTTCAATAGTCAATACAATCATACTCAATTCTCATATAGCAATATTAGAATTGAGTATGATTGTATTGAACTTCTATCTATGATACTCAATTCTAATCTAGTATGCAAAATACGATATAGTCCTTAGTATAGAAACATCAGCCACTTCATCGACAATAGCTGTTGGTAGAAAACGATGAAATGACCATCTTCAAAAAAACAACAAGCGAAAAGTATGTAAGCTAGTGTATTTAGCGTGCGGCAAAAAGTTTCAATGTATTCATAGGATAATCCTCAACATATTTTTATATAGTCGTGCATTTCTTTATTTTACTACCTTGCATGGTTCAGAGTAATTTTTTTATCTAAAAATTATAAAATAAGTAGTATACATGTAATTAAAAATATGATGCTTTGTTGTTACTATAATTGTCACTTGTATAAAATTGTGTACCGAATACATGCATAAAGTATGCATGTATTCGGGTCACACTCGCGGACAAAATTTTTGACAGTCACTCTTCCTTAGTTTTTATTATTCGTAGATTAATGGCATAATATTATCTAATTATCTTCTCTTACTATTTACTATTTTTAGAATGTGTTTTATTTATTCTACTACATATTATATTTTAAATGAAAACGGACCTCTTTTATAGAATTTCTCTATGGAAATACTTACTGTAAAAGGTTTTGAGATTGTCTATACAACGTTTTTTTTAGTTTCCCGTGGCCACTTCCCGGAGAGGCTCGCTAGAGTAAAAATTTTCTTTGGAGAGGCCACCCTGTTATCTACGTAGATGGTTACAGGTTCCTTCAACACAGTAGCACAAAACACAACATCAAAAAGAGATGGATCTGTGCATCCGCCTACTCGGCTAAATGTAAAGCAACACTCTATACATTTAATGACGAAATAGTGAAATGTTACAATGTGCATGACGGCCATGATGCGCCTACAGAGTGAGAGTCCAATCTTCAAAAAAGCCGCAATTGACCGCGACCGACAAACATTGAAATAAAATTCCACTGTATGACATTGGTGACGACGATAGACTGCTTTAACGACATTGGTTCTGACGCTGCTGCTCTGTAGCGTAGAACAAAATGAAACGTATAGCTTAGATCATAAAGAGGCATTTTATTTAAATTTTTTTCGGTTACGGTCGACTATCGTCGGTACCTATTCAGTATTATATATTTTTGTAGTAAAATTATTATTTTACAATTACCTAATCTGTTTTAATAAAAAAATATTTTTGTATGCCATAGAACGTATTTTTGATACCCCATTTGAACGAGTACTTTTAAAGCGAGGGAATGTACTCTTATTGGGGAGAGGCGAAGCGTGGCGGGTCGCATTTTTCATACAAGATTTATGGCCCATTTTGCTCTCGATCATAAAACTTGTATGAAAAATGCGACCCGCTCCGCTGCCCCCGTCACAATGTGCGCGTACTTTAATTTTAAAGTACGTAGTTTAAAATTAAACTCTCAACAAAGTAATGGGCAGTTGGAGGCTAATAGTATGATTTTAATTTAACAACACGCTTATAATATATAAAAAGTCATTAAAAAAAACAATTAAAACTCGACATGAATAATCTTCTCGAGTTTCAATCGGAGCATAGAAATACAATTTTAAGGTTTTTTTTTTGCTACGTTTATGTATTTGCCTATTTCCCCTCCAGTCCCTAAAAAGACAAAGCGATACGTGGTTTAAACCCCTAGCCGGCTGTAAACATTTTGCCCAATGCGATGACTCAATGCGTTACATTACTCTTTGACTGGCCATAGACGGACCGCAAGTTGCAGTCGAGACTGACAGCTGCTCTAGAGAAGTTGCGTTGAAATTTGCACCGACCACTCAAGAACTGCTCGAGCGGTCCGTGTATTGCGAATATAAGTTTAGTATGAAAACTGCAGAATGCCGTGCGGCGATCGCATTTTGCAGTCGGTTTCGATTTCAAGATGCGGGCTTTAGGCGACTAATGTGAAATAGTAGAAATCCAGTACAACAATCACTTTGTCAGTTCCAGTCTTCTACGGTACTACAAAGAAGGGTGGCCCAGCAGTATTTGTGAACGGGTACAAGTATAATTGCCACAGCGGTTACAAAATGTCCACGGGCAAGAAGAGATGGGTGTGCGCCAAGAGCTATTATAATAAATGCAAATCGATCATATACACTGTCAACGACAAGCTGATTGCTATCGTAAACGAACACAACCATTAAAAACAACGCTGGCTGGTTTCTTAAAATAGGTCATTACTCTATAGTCAAAATGAGGAGGCTAGGCACCAGCGGTCTTTGACCCTACTAGTCTAGGATCAATGTGCAAAACCACGCCCCATTTACTGTTTATTGTTTTTAAACCCTTCCAAAATCTAGACTAATATACTATTTTATAATATAAT
The DNA here is from genome assembly GCA_905187585.1 of Cyaniris semiargus. Classification (NCBI taxonomy): domain Eukaryota; kingdom Metazoa; phylum Arthropoda; class Insecta; order Lepidoptera; family Lycaenidae; genus Cyaniris; species Cyaniris semiargus. Next base: position 10,670,228 of record LR994549.1, on the reverse strand, counting down.
ATTATAAATTTTTTCGCTTACCTATCAGCAACTTACATTTATCTGCTACTTTTTAGAAGTTCAATAGTCAATACAATCATACTCAATTCTAATATAGCAATATTAGAATTGTATTGAACTTCTATCTATGATACTCAATTCTAATCTAGTATGCAAAATACGATCTGCCACTTCATCGACAATAGCTGTTTGTAGAAAACGATGAAATGACCATCTTCAAAAAAACAACAAGCGAAAAGTTTGTAAGCCAGTGTATTTAGCGTGCGGCGAAAAGGTTCAATGTATCCATAGGATAATCTTAAAACATATGTTTATATAGTCGTGCATTTCTCTATTTACTACCTTGCATGATTCAGATGTATTTTTTGATCTAAAAAATTATATAAAAAGTAATATAAATGTAATTAAAAACATGATGCTTTGTTGTTATGTATAACGTATTTTATATTATTAATGGCTACGAATAATAATAAAAACTATGGAAACGTAACTCCCATACTTTAACCGTTTTGAATTTGGTTCTTTTTCGCACACTAAAATATGACAATAGCTACGAAACACTTACATTCAAATTTAGGAAAGAAAGCCATTGACAATAATTGTCACTTGTATAAAAACACAAAATTGTGTACCGAATACATGCATAAAGTATGCATGTACTCAGGTCACACTCGCGGACCAAATTTTTGACACAGTTACTCTTCCTGAGTTTTTATAATTTGTAGATTAATGGCATAATATAATCCCACAAAAACATTTTCATGTAAAAATGTTGCCAAGACGAGAACATATTATTACAGTTCGTGGTGTTAAAAAGTAGTGAGATCTCATGTAGAGCCAAGTTTATAACCTTAATATACTCACTACTTAGCCCTTTTTTTTGCCGTTGGGAAATGCTTGATGCATTCCCGACAGCCTGGGGGGCCGCTTGGATATGTGGGACTCCTCGGGTGCTGCGGTAAGGAGGAGCACCCTTGGCTACCCACTAAAACCCAACGGTGCCTCCTCTCCGCGTGTCACTGAGCCACTGGTCCCGCCTGAGGCGATAACTGCAGCAGCCCAGACAGCGGCATCTGCTCTACCAGCAGAACCATCCGCGCGGCTTTTGCCGCTTTCTCCGGGAGAGTAGAGCGGTCCGAGGCTCACTACTCAACCCCTTAATCTAAAAACCTTAATTTTACACTTAAGTCGCAGCAAAATACTTGATATAATGTGTCAGCCGCACGAGAAGAATCTAAAAACTCTACACATTAGTTTAAATCGGTGGCCTGGCCATTTTTTATTTGTTACGGTTAATATAAAAGTTATTAAGTACAACAGAAAAGTAATATATTAAGTTCAAAGCCCACAGAATGACGAATAACAAAATGGCCAGGTTTTTAGATTTAGGGCTGAGTAGTGAGTATATAAGGTTAGAAACTTGGGTCTACATGAGATCTCACTACTTTTTAACACCACGAACTATAATATGTTCTCGTCTTGGCAACATTTTTGCATGAAAATGCTTTTGGTGTGATTTCATTTCTTTTTGTAAGTTGGTTTAAAATTTCAATTCTCTTAATCGTATTAGACACTAATAGATGCCGCTATTAATGGTCTACAATCTACATCGCGGTATGGCTTGCTCGATGAGTTTCATTTATGTAAACTTGAAGTAGATTGATAGTTATGTAACTAATTATTATTATTATTAGAAGTAAATATTTTTTTAAATTAAATATTTTAAATAAATGCTGAGACATACACTATACTTTGAACTTACATATTTTTAAGACGATTTAAGGTCTAGAGTCTACAAAGTAAAGTACTTATTAATAAGGAGCATATTATATAATTATAATATTATTTATAAGGAGTTACGGGATGATTCTCTTATAAAAAATACCACACGCGTTTTTATGAAATTAAGGGGCAAACGAGCATGTGCACTCGCAATATTAGAAGAGTTGCAAGTGCTTTCCCAGCCTTCAAAAATGGATCGCTTATATAAAATTAGAGGACAAACGAGCAAACAGGTCACCTGATGGAAAGTAACTACCGTCGCCGAGTTGCCAGCTTTTTAGAGAGAAAAGGCTTAATTGAGGGAATAGGGAAAAGGTTTATCCCTATTCCCCTGTTCTCTTTCCTTTTTTATGAAATTAGGGGGCAAACAAGCAGACGGGTCACCTGACGGAAAGCAACTGCCGTCGCCCATGGAACTGTAACATCAGAAGAGTTGCAAGTGCGTTTCCAGCCTTTATATGAAAGAATGTGCTAAGGGAATAAGCAGAAGAAAATAGGGGTAGGAACTAAGGTGTAGAGTGCAGTTGGGCCTCCGCTAAACTCACTCACTAGACGAAACACAGCGCAAGCGCTGTTTCACGCCGGTTTTCTGTGAGTCTGTGGTCTCTCATGGCTAACACGTATTTTTATTTGTCACAAGAAGTATTTTATACTATTTTTAATTTTGTATTTAGCACAAGAAACGGCGGTATCTCATACTAACATCCACCCTCTGTATCAAGGAGATGGGATAGGTTAGGTTGGGTTTGATAATTTTTTTGTTGTTTCTGTAGTAATACTCAGTTTTCTAAGACTTCAGGAAGTACCCTAACAATTTTGATGATCGGTGAGTCAGTGACAAAATTGTGGGTTTTTGGACACCTATAAAATCTAAAGTGTAATAGCTACGATATTCAAACTTTGCGAATTTTATTATTACACTCATGTCATTATATCTTAAAAAATTTAACTATCTGGCACTATCCAAACCAAAGTTACGAGGGTTCAAAAATACGATGAAACGTTTCGAGAAAAGGTAGGTAGTGCCCTTGCGCTTCGCTTGGCTCGCCTAGGCGGGGGCACTACCGTGCACCCAGATTATCTTATCTTACTATTTACTCTTTTTAGAATGTGTTTTATTCATTCTACTACATATTATATTTTAAATGAAAACGGTCCACTTTTACAGAATTTCTCTATGGAAATACTGTAAAAGGTTTTGAGATTGCCTATACAATGTTTTTTTTTAGTTTCCCGCGGCACTTCCCGGAGAGGTCACCCTGTTATCTACGTAGATGGTTACAGGTTCCTTCAACACAGTAGCACAAAACACAACATCAAAAAGAGATGGATCTGTGCATCCGCCTACTCGGCTAAATGTAAAGCAACACTCTATACATTTAATGACGAAATAGTGAAATGTTACAATGTGCATGACGGCCATGATGCGCCAACAGAGTGAGAGTCCAATCTTCAAAAAAGCCGCAATTGACCGCGACCGACAAACATTGAAATAAAATGCCACTTTGTGACATTGGTGACGACGAAAGGCTACTTAACGACATTAGTTATGAGTTATGACGCTGCTGCTCTGTAGCGTAGACCAAAATGAAACGTATAGCCTAGGTCATAAAGTGGCATTTTATTTAATTTTTTTCGGTTGCCGTCGACTCTCGTCGGTACCTATTCATTATTATATATTTTTGTAGTAAAATTATTCTGTTTTAATAAAAAAAATAGTTTTGTATGCCATAGAACGTATTTTTGATACCCCATTTGAACGAGTACTTTTAAAGTGAGGGAATGTACTCTTATTGGGGAGAGGCGAAGCGTGGCGGGTCGCATTTTTCATACAAGATTTATGGCCCATTTTGCTATACATCATAAAACTTGTGTGAAAAATGCGACTCGCCCCGCTGCCCACGTCACAATGTGCGCGTAGGTACTTTAATTTTAAACTCTCAACGAAGTGATGGGTGGTTGGAGGCTAGTAGCATAATTTTAATTTAACAACACGCTTATAATATTATTATTATTAATAAAAAATAATTTAAATAAAACAATTAAAACTCGACCGGAAGAATCTTCTCGAGTTTCAATAGGAGCATAAAAATACAATTTTAAGGTCGTTTATGCTACGTTTATGTATTTTCTCTTCAGTCCCTAAAAATACGAAGCGCTACGTGGTTTTAACCCCCAGCCGGCTGTAAACATTTGGCCCAATGCGATGACTCAATGCGTTACTCTTATAGTGTTGATTCAGACCGCAACTCGACGCGTAAATTCATTCCTAAATTTGTATGGATTTGACAGATTCGCAAGACGTCTCACGCAATTGAAATCTGTCAAATCCATACAAATTTATACCGCGCCGCGCCTCGCCTCGCCTCGTCGCGTTGCGGTCTGAATTGACCCTTAGTGTCTAAACACACCATGCCGAAGATAAGCGGCGGCGAGCGTAAGTTCGGCACTCGGCAGCGATTCGGCGGTAATGTTTTTTTTTCGGCGTCAATTCGGCGGCGTTCGAGACACTGAATACTCGGACAAAGTTACGCAACTGAATTTCCGCCGCGTAATTTCGGCTCTTGTCGTGTGTCATATCAACCGAATGAGTCGGAACGTAATATTGGCCATGGAACTTCGGCCGCGTATCTTCGGCCTAGTGTGTTTAGACACTTAGACTGCCCATAGACGGACTGTAAGTTGCAGTCGAGACTCGAGACCGACTACTCTAGAGAGGTTGCGTTAAAATCTGCACCGACCACTCAAGAACTGCTCGAGCGGTCCGTGTATTGCGAACATAAATTTAGTATAAAAACTGCAGAATGCCGTGCGGCGATCGCATTTTGCCGTCGCTTTCGACTTCAGGATGCGGTCCGTCTATGGCCGGTCTTATGTGTACAGCGGGCTTTATGCGACAAATGTAGAATAGTAGGAACCCAGTAAAACAATCACTTTGCCATTTTCAGTCTTCTTCGGGACGACAAACAAGGGGGCCTTAGCAATATTTGTGAACGGATTCAAGTATATTTGCCACAGCAAATTGTCCACGGGCAAGAAGAGATGGGTGTGCGCCAAGCGCTATTACAACAAATGCAAATCCGTCATATATACTTTTAACGAAGAGCTGATTGCTATCAAAAACGAACACAACCATCTAGATTAAAAACATCGCTGGCTGGTTTCTTAAAATAGGTCTATAGTCAAAATGAGGAGACAAGGCATCAGCGGTCATTGACTTTCGTAGTCTAGGATCGATGTGCAAAATCCTTGCTCGATTTTCTGTGAATTGTTCTTCTAAAAACTCAGACTAATATTAAAAATTCATCCGGTTACCTGTCAGCGCCAGTTGTAATATAGTAACAATCGGCTACTTTTTGTGTTTTCAAAACAATTAATTGCATACTAAGTTCTAATCGAGTATACCAAATATACGATATCACCCTTAGTCTAGAAACATCTGCCACTTGAAAACGATGAAACGATTGTCAAAAAGCAACAAACAAAAAGTTATATTTTGTAAACTAGTGCATTCAAATTGCGGTGAAAAGTGTATTCATATGACAATATATAATATATTTATAAGCAGTAAACAATTTTTTAAACATAAAATGCACGATTTTCGTTATTCTAATATCTTACATACATGACCCGGTGAACTTCATGTCACTTCCCTCCTAATTTATGAACTTGTCCTGGACTTCCACGAACAATTTTATTTCGAGACTAAAATCGGCCAAATAGCCATTCTCGAGTTTAAACAAGATGTGGTGTCAATGAATTTCAGAAGTTTCCTACATACCTCATGGATCCCATGATCAAATCGCTGCCTTGGTAATCGTAGCACCAGGCTTAAATAATATTATATCTACTTTAACACAATAGATTTTCAATCGTTATGCGACAGCCGGGTGCCGCTTGGGGATTGATGGGTTAAAACAAAAATATCTATAATTTTTAAATCGTTTGACAAACTCGAGTCTCGATCTAAAGGACTATGAAAAGTACGAATAATACGATCATAATGGACGATGCATGGTTATAATCTTAGAGGTATTTTTTTATGTAAAAAAAAATGTTTTAGGGAAAATAAAGTGCGAGTACATCAAGTCTTGCCGTGGCAACTATATTATATCCATTAACGGGTACCGTTTCACCAAGAAGACCCATCAGAGAACGGAACTGGATGGTACCGTCAGGTGGAGGTGCACGTCAGTGTCGACTTACAAGTGCAAGGCGTCTGCTGTCACCTACCGTGGAGCCGTGGTGTGGTTGAACGGGAGCCACAACCATCACCCCACTAGCCTAAGAACTGCGATCAACCCGGAGACAGAAATCGAACAGAAATTCTAAATCGTATAAGCCTTAGACGACCTCTGTGGCTCAGTTGGTGGGCTGTTGGTAGCTCAAGCCGGGGGTCGCGGGTTCGAATCCCGCCGACGGAACAAAAAGTTTTCAAAGTTCCTGGGTCATGGATGTGTATTAAATATGTGTATGATATAATAAAAATCTTAAATATATGTATAGTATAAAAGTATTAAATATATTTCCGTTGTCTGGTACCCGTAACACAAGTCCTTCAGGTACTTACCACGGGGCCAGACTGACGTGGTGTGAAGCGTCCATAGATTTTATTATTATTATTAAGCCTAGGAGCACGTAGATATTTGTACCATCGAAGAAAATAATTCATAGGCCTACGTCGTTTGGTCGGGTTATGTCAATTCAATGTTAGTTTAATGTTATCGTGATCTGACATCTGCCTATGAATTAACTTCTCTGATGGTAAATTGGTCCATGTCTTCTCGCAGCCTTGAGCCCCAAGCACAGATTTAAATTGTTAGATGAGCCCTACACCGTCTTATTTATTAGTCTAAAACCAATTATTGTATAGTAATAATAGGAACTTTTATCTATTCGTTAATCGATATATTATACTTATGTAATTAAAATGACATAGAATTTGCTTAGTAGCAGCTAAAATAAACTTATTGTATAACTAGCTGACCCGGCAAACGTAAAAAGTAGTTAAAAACCTATTCTCAGGCCAAACGAATGTACGTATACAAAATTTCATTAAAATCGGTTGAGCCGTTTTGGAGGAGTTCGCGCACAAACACTGTGACACGAGAATTTTATGTATTTGATTATATATATTATAAGAGCAGGTTTGGGTTTCGACGCGATGGTCTGTCTCTCTTCCTTTTTTGTCCGAGTGGAATGTTTTTAGCTTTAGCTGGAGGTACGGCATACTTTAAGCGTATGGACAGGTCAATTATATGTTAACACAATATATTATATCTACATTCTATAAAAGTTTGGGTAAGTACATGTTCCTTGAGTCCATCACCTCCTCTCCTACCTCTCTTTTTAATGAATTTGAGTTCGGGTGTCAACGCTCACTATGATCTGCCGAACTATTTATCGAACCGCTCATTCCATCATTTTTAACGCTCATTCAGTTATTGGACTGCTCAATTATTTTTAGAATTGACATTGTATGATAAGATAACCGACTAATTGATTTTTATTACGGTCATTAAATTAAATAACTGCTCAATATTTTATTCAACTGATCATAATAACATCTCGAATATTTAAATAACAGCTCAAAAAATTAGGTCCCAAATGGCATTTTGATTTACCCCTCCTACCCCAAAACCCCACTCAAATTCTTCCAAAAACTCCGACTAATATTAAAAATTTCATCCGGTTACCTGTCAGCACCAGTTATAATAGTAATAATCGGCTAGTTTTTGTGAGTTCAAAACAATTAATTGCATACTAAGTTCTAATCTAGTATAATAAATATGATATTATCATCGTTAGTCTAGAAACATATTCTGCCACTTCAAAACGATGCAATGACCCCCTGTCAAAAAGCAACAAACAAAAAGTGACATTTTGTAAACCAGTGCATTCAAATTGCTGTGAAAGGTGTATTCATAGATAATGTAAAGATTAACATAAGCAGTAAACAAATTTTTGTACATAATTTTATTGTTCTACTACCTTACATGGAAAGTACTGTAGAGGTATTTTTTTATCTAAAAATATACTTGTTTCAGGGGAAATAAAGTATGAATACATCAAGTCCTGCCGTGGCAACTGTATTATATCCATAAACGGGTACCGTTTCACCAAGAGGACCCATCAGAGAACGGGACGGGATGGTACCATAAGGTGGAGGTGCACCTCGGAGTCAGCTTACAAGTGCAAGGCATCTGCTGTCACCTACTGTGGAGCCGTGGTGTGGTTGAACGGGAGCCACAACCATCAATCACCCCACCAGCCGAAGAACTGCGATCAACCCGGAGACTGAACTCGAACTGTCTAAAATAAGTACTACACCCTAAATCGTAAAAGTCTAGGAGAACGTGGAAATTTGTACAATGTTCCGTGCTTTTTTCACTCTCGCACGGTGCCTTTAGATGCTTTCGTTAAAAGTATGAGGGTTTTGAGTTTTGTAAGGCATCGTTTCTTGGCATTGCGATAGCCTTACATTTTGTATGTCGAAACGAAACCCCTACATTTTGTATTTCGAATTTTAAGAGTGATTTAAGAAAAGCCATCTTGGCCCAGTAGACCTACAAAAGTATCGATGAAGCAAAGTATGAATATCTGTGATTCTCTTGACCGGACTTTTGCATTTATTAGTCAAAAAAAACAAAAAAATCTAAAATAGCCATAATAATATTTAAGTAGCAAAAAGGCTGTGTATATTATTGTAAATTAGAATATAATTCCATAATAATATAAGAATGAAGTATTAGCCTAGCAAGTATTAATTTATTTTTTAACATTGGTAATGGCACCATGAAACTTTTTTTTGTAGATTTATTATTTTATTTTATTTATTTATTTACAGATATGGTAGATATGTTTATTTTTCTAAATAAGTATTTCTTTAAAGTTACCCATTTGTATTAATGTTTTTTTCTTACAGGTATGGCTAGTGACGAATCTAGGAGTTGGTATGTGCTAGGTTAACAAAATATATATTTAAATATCTTACTTATTTCGATACTATATAGAAGACATGCACAGTTAACTCAATAGTTCAAAACACATGTTTTATCGTAAAGGTGTAAAAGTAAACAATAAATCTTATTTTTAATAAACTTAGTAATGACTCAAGTTTTTGTTTTTTTAGGACCACTGGCCACGCGTCAAAAGATCCTGATTCCTGACATACGCCGATGCAAACTGTATGACTGCATGTAGGCTTGTATTTTACTTGTCTAACGGGATAATAAACTGTGATACGTTTTGTTATTTAACCACCATACCCCTCATTACTGGTATACGAATATAGATTAACAATGTACAGTCGCCGCCAAAATCTCTGTACCATTTCGATCTCATTTGCATGCCAACATTTTTTTTTTATGGTCGCCGCAAACTATCCATATGACTGTATAACCGCTGCTTAGGGCAAAATATATATTAGAAAAAAATAAAGAAAAAAATCTTATCAACAAAGAGTAACAAATATTTAATTTTCAGAAGCGCCAATTTATACCAAATCGAGAAACGGCAATCCAATGATCATACTCGCAGGGTACAGATTCTCAATGAAGATATGTAAGCAGATGGGTAGCTCGTACAAGCGTCGCTGGCAATGTTCCACCCACGCCAACAGGTACTGCTCGGCGTTCATCAACACCTTCGATGATGAGATCATCTCCATCAAGAACAAGCACAACCACGAGCCCGTACAGGACAAATTCGCGAAGAAGTTGAAAAGCTTCCAAGACTTCGGCACTCATTACCTGAGCTTGTTTTGAAAGAAGTAAAAGTTACACAATGTTTACTCGACTAGTCGACGTCAGTAGTATTTGAGTCAATGTATGATATTTGACTAATCGACTAAGAGCTGACGACCAAATCGGTCATGTAGCTTCAGCTGTATTAAAACTCCGTTAGCTATATCCCTGAACAACCCTTTCTGATAATCTGCGTGCTGGCAGGCTGTGGGCGGTGGGTGTGGGAGTAGTGGGGTGGGGAAAAAAAAGAAAAAAAAATGTAGGTTCAGCTGTATTAAAACTCCGTTAGCTACTTCCCTGAACAACCCTTTCTGATAATCTACGTGCTGGCAGGTTGTGGGTAGTGGGTGTAGAAGTAGCGGGGTGGGGAAAAAAAAGAAAAAAAAGTAGGTTAGCAACTTTAATCTTTTTCCCAAACAGCTCTGCTCTGTACTTCCTGTGCACCAAAAAAAAAAAATTAAATCGATCAGGTGGTGGGAAGGGGTTGCCAGCGTTAACTAAAAGTAGGAAAATAATAATTATTTTCATGTGGGCTCAGCTGTGTTGGCTTTTCACGTGGATAATAATGAATAATCGGCCAAGTGCGAGTCGGACTCGCGCACGAAAGGACTTTTTTTTCCCCACCCCACTACTCCCACACCCACCGCCCATGGCCTGCCAGCACGCAGATTATCAGAAAAGGTTGTTCAGGGACGTAGCTAACGGAGTGTAAATACAGCTGAACTTACTTTTTTTTCCTTTTTTTTCCCCACCCCACTACTCCCACACCCACCGCCCACAGCCTGCCAGCACGCAGATTATCAGAAAAGGTTGTTCAGGGAAGTAGCTAACGGTGTTTTAATACAGCTGAACTTACTTTTTTTTTCTTTTTTTTCCCCACCCCACTACTCCCACACCCACCCCCCACGGATTGCCAGCACGCAGATTATCAAAAAGGGTTGTTCAGGGAAGTAGCTAACGGAGTTTTAATACAGTTGAACCTACATTTTTTTCCCCACCCCACTACTCCCACACCCACCGCCTGCCAGCACGCAGATTGTCAGAAAGGGTTGTTCAGGGAAGTAGCTAACGGAGTTTTAATACAGTTGAACCTACATTTTTTTCCCCACCCCACTACTCCCACACCCACCGCCCATGGCCTGCCAGCACGCAGATTATCAGAAAAGGTTGTTCAGGGACGTAGCTAACGGAGTGTAAATACAGCTGAACTTACTTTTTTTTCCTTTTTTTTCCCCACCCCACTACTCCCACACCCACCGCCCACAGCCTGCCAGCACGCAGATTATCAGAAAAGGTTGTTCAGGGAAGTAGCTAACGGAGTTTTAATACAGCTGAACTTACTTTTTTTTTCTTTTTTTTCCCCACCCCACTACTCCCACACCCACCCCCCACGGATTGCCAGCACGCAGATTATCAAAAAGGGTTGTTCAGGGAAGTAGCTAACGGAGTTTTAATACAGTTGAACCTACATTTTTTTCCCCACCCCACTACTCCCACACCCACCGCCTGCCAGCACGCAGATTGTCAGAAAGGGTTGTTCAGGGAAGTAGCTAACGGAGTTTTAATACAGTTGAACCTACATTTTTTTCCCCACCCCACTACTCCCACACCCACGGCCTGCCAGCACGCAGATTATCAGAAAGGGTTGTTCAGGGAAGTAGCTAACGGAGTTTTAATGCAGCTGAAGGCACATGACCGATTTGGTCGCCAGCTCTCCGTCGATAAAGTTTATCTCTTGAAAAGCGTTGTTGACTGGTTAGCTTTTCATCGTCAGCCAATAATTTTGCAACGTTAACAAGATAGACTTCTGTCAAAAACCCCAGAAATTGCAGCTGTCGTGAAAGTAACGCTGGGTTCTTAAAAGTAGTCGAGATTTTCTAATCATAGATGGTTAGGTTTTAGCGTTTTCTGTAGGTGTTTTTCGGTATTTATTTTAAATATTTAGGTAATTCTATAGCAGCATTAGATATTAGTTTTAGACGCAATTGCAATTACTTTAAATTATAAATGCTACCATTAAATTAAATTAAATTATTGTTCATAATATTAATTCTAAATGTCTTGCCAAATCTTGATTACATGTCTTAAATTTTTATAGGGGTAAATTAAATTTTATCGGTTTATTTATTTTAATAATTATACATTATACAAGTATTGTGATATTTCAATTAAAACAACTATTTTAATTGAATATCTATTTCACTAATATTAAAATAATATTTTACTTCTAATTAGGTAGTAAAATTAAAGATACACTGGCCTGTAAAACTGCATACAATATAATAATATACATACACGAAGTTTAAAAAAAAAATCAAACTACAAACGGCGGTACGGTATGTAGATATCGACAAAATTGCCAATCGACTACAATATGATAAAAATAGCTTAGCAGCGCCGTTAAATCGTCTGCACGCACATAATATTATATTTTCTTGCGCTATAATACGTACGTTCATTGAGGTAATTTTTAATGAAATGAATAATATTTTGAGACATCCCAGTGTACAGGCTGTGCTTTAAAAGTGGTACAGCAGGACATTGTGGATATTGTTCCTAGTTTTCAGGTCGGTGTTAGTGTTTGATCTCTTATTAGATAATTTTCTCTCTTTTTAATATTTCGCATAATATGTACTTATAAAATTAGCGCTATTACTTAATTATGTGTATTAATTACTTACTAAAGTATAATTTTATAAACGTCCAAAACCAACCAAAAGTTTTGTCCGGTTTTGTTAAAGCCTGTGGCGATTATCGCATAAAATGAGATGGTATTTACTGAAATCAAAATGATACAACCAGTCGAGAGCGTCATTGACTTTTTTCGTCTAGGAACTATATGAAAAATACTTGCACAGTTAATTTAAAAAATTAACTGTTATAAATATCTATCATAGATTCATCGGAAAACCTCTCGGTGGCTCTTAGAATGATAATCTCAAATATTTGAAGTAAATTTTATAATATATTGTATACTCAATATGCAAAATACGATATCGCACTTAGACTAGAAACATTTATTCTTCATTATCAATGTAATGTCAATGTAACACAAGTTTTTTTTTTTTTACGGGGCGTCAATGACCGCTACGGACATGTTACGGCATTACGAGAGTAGGTGTTTTATCATTTTAAAATTTAAGCAGTATGCACAGTAGAAAATAATATGTAATAAGTGGTATTTAAGTACCTACGAATCTAGTGAATCTTATGTGTGTTAAAGCTTAATATATGATTTTAGTCTAAGATTAGAAAACCTTATGAAATAAGGAACAATTTAATATATTTATCACTTTTCTTACCATTATACAATAATGTTAAATTATTTATTTCAAACCTTGTGTGTAGTAGACCTTTTTAATTAGTCTTATTATATTTAGGGCCTGTTTCACCACTTCCTGATAAGTGTCAGATAGGCTATCCACAACTTAACTTGACAGATAGAGTATGGTGTATCTGTCTACTAAGTTGTGTATAGTCTATCCGGCACTTTATCTGGAAGTGGTGAAACAGGCTCTGAATGTATATAAATTAAGAAGATGTGTCAAACTCTTTACTGTTGTCGTCGTATTTTTTAGAAATTAAATATTCGAAATATACTTTTTCTTTCTCCTAGTTATTACAAGACTAGATGCATAGCCCTCAACATAAGCGTAGCCATGTTTTTTGGTAAGCAGCCCCTGAAATAAAAACTTGGCTAAGCCCGTGGTCCCCATTTTAATGTTTTTTTTTCTAAGCCTATATCTATAAAACTTAAAAGATAAGCGTCCACAGCTCGGTACCATACGTACAGCTCGACAAGGCTTTAAATGAACGTGGGTGACATTGACGGGAGCGCTGCTGGTAAAGGAGAAAGGTGGTGACACATGTCAAAAATGACGTTTTTGTATGATAGAAGCGTTTAGTTCCTTTTCTCGCCACGTTCATATAAAGCCTTGTCGAACTTTAATACGTTTTAATGTAATTGCGTGCTGTGTTGATATTTACTCGCTTATCATACACAGTGTATGGTAAGGTGTTATGATACACCTCTAGCAATTGCTTTCATTGAAAATAGCTGTCATAAGTCAGCTGTTCATATTTTTTACTCATAAATCTAAGGTATGCACAAAATGATGAGGCATAAAATTTCATACAAATTTCGACATTTCATATGAAGTGTTGTGCCTTGACTCGCCATTTGAACTTTTAATCTAGTGTTTGGTTTAAGGTATGATATTATTATTAATGTATACTAAGTAATGTTTTCTGTTACAGTGTTGTCGGGAAAAGCGGGTATAATATACGTGCATTCGAGCAGAGGAATGCATGTGATAGTCGAAGGCTACAAGTACTTTAAGAGGAAAGAATACAAGAACGGTGCATCTGTTTGGCGTTGCTCTATGTACAGGAAGGAGAAGTGTTTTGGATCTGTTACTTTAAAGGTACCTACGTCTTTATAATTTTGTTCATCCGTCTATAAACTTCTTAATAACGTAATGCTTTTGTATTTCTTTATCTCATGTATAAATAATGTGATATTTAAATTGGTAGCATTTTATCCGTGCATGCAATTTTGTAAATCGAAATTAATCGAAACGACTTCAATTTTATTTATTTTACTTTGGGCTCTAATAATTTTATATTTTTCAGAATGATGCAGTACGAGCTAGAAAAAATCACTCATGCAACGTGATATATAAACATACACTTAAAATGTATTAAGATTAAGAAAGTTAAAGGCCTCTCTTTACCTTGGTCAGTAGCCTTGAATAGCCAAGAGTCCTACAAGCCAAGCCAAGTTTGTCCTACATAATATTCATTTTCATGGCATTTTTACATTAAGATTTTTTAAGTAAGTTTTAGGTATAGACGTAAGTTACTTTAATTTTTTTCAATTATGTTTTTTCTTTCGTCATTAAATCGTGAATATAATCGGTATTTTAAAAAACCTAGTGTAGTAAATTAGCCATTAAAACGATTCCAGTAGGTAAATATTCCTTAATAAATAAATTAATATTAAATTTTGTTTCAATGTGTTTTTATGACTCACAAAAAAAGTAAATAAACACATTTTCATTTGTCAGAGTATTTCCTTATTTTATTATTCTTTCAAACAGTATTTTTACAGTAGATCACTTGGAAAGTTCTACTTCATAGTTACTTCTTCTGTAATTTCCCATCTTTTCTGTAATAGTTACTATCTAGAATCTAGGTGGCAAATTGTCAATAGTATAATAGTAGTCCTTTACATTATAACATAATATATAGTAGTAAAATCAAAATAATTACTTCAAATCAGGAGGTAAAAATATTTCATAGAAAAGATTTCAACGGGCTTGAAGCTCGACACAAAAATTAGGCTTGAAAATATAACTTTAATATTAGTACATAATGCATGCTTTCGAATGTGTAAAGGGTTTCTCCTGCGCATAAAAAAATGCTTTCGAATATTAAACATCCTACTTTAGAAATAATATCGATACCGGAAATTTGAATTATTGTCGTAAAGGACATTCTGGCGAAAATGAGTTTATATACCTACTACGTATATGTCCAAACGAAGTAAATACTTCATAAAATCACAACATTTTCTGACTACCCTCACGAATCATGCGTTGAACCATAGATAAGTATAATCGATTTGTTGCCTATCTATGCTTTATCCAGCCTCAAATGTCAACATGTTATGTTGACATTTTCTCCTATTTTATGTTACAGGCTGGAAATTGCGTAAAAAACCTCACCACATTGATATTCCCAGTGACCACATCAGATATGACAACGTTGGTCATTGTCAGACCAGCACCACCTACGGCCGCTGCAGATACTGTAAGAAGGGACAAACTGCCGTTTTCTGTATTAAATGTCAAATAAGACTGTGTTTTGTTCCCAATAGACGAAACTGTTTTTATGAGTTCCACAATAAAGAGTAGGAAACGGCATCCCTTTTTTACGTTCGCTTCACCAGTTGTCACCCCAATTTTATTATGAACTAACCTAAACAGTCCTAGTTTAGTCCGTGACCTATCAAGCAATA
This sequence comes from Cyaniris semiargus, assembly GCA_905187585.1. Lineage (NCBI taxonomy): Eukaryota > Metazoa > Arthropoda > Insecta > Lepidoptera > Lycaenidae > Cyaniris > Cyaniris semiargus. The sequence continues at coordinate 10,654,682 of LR994549.1, read as the reverse complement.
ACAAAATTTATACATACATACTTCTACAAACGTTATTTTACGTTGACCTTTATAACAACGTGGCTACAATGATTGTAATTTTATCTAAGCTGTATTAACACTGGAATAGAGCAGGGTACTTAGAAATTTCTTGATAATTTCGATAGCCAAGCAATTAAATGGAAAAGTGTATGAGATCTGATTGAGGCATCGCAAGCATGTATGGGATTTGCTATAAGACATAAGTGTCATGGACTTATGCCTTAAAGCAAATCCCATACATGACACAACTGTATATTATCTAATTATGCTGTTGAAACGATCAAATGCAATTTGATTAAGTTCCCAGAATTGGAATGCAAGCATTCTTTTATTTCAGGTAACAGAATACACTACATACAATCTCGACGCGGGAACTCGATGATAGTGTGGAAGGGGCACACGTATTCTCTTAAGTACAAGTATAAGTCAACTAAAAAAAACAAAGCAAAAAAACACTTAAAAAAGCAAGTGTGGAGGTGTTCCAAGCACGCTAGCCGGGAGTGCCGCAGAATCCTGATTTCCATGGGAGGTCAGGTCGTTCATGTGAGAGGAGAGCACAACCATGAATAAAGATATATAATAAAGAAGGGTATATGCAAATTACGTGCCTGTATGAATATTTCTTTAGCAAGCTGAAGCCTTAGGAAAGGATTTAGGATGCGCTAAGGCTTCTTACGGACGAAGGGCACTTGTCGACGGCATGCATCGACGGCTGCCTTCGACTGCCATCGACGCGTGCCGTCGACAAGTGCCGTTCGTCTGTAAGCGCTCTAACCAACTGAGCTACTGAAATCAAAACTATAATATATAGTATCTCTTTATTAATAAATCTATTTTATGAAAGTGAAAACAAATTATTTTTACCGTTTAAATATTATTATGTAATATTTTTTTAATAAAAAGTAACGTATCAGTGAGCTTTATTACAATAAAACCTGGATCCATTTTAATAATACGTGACACAGATAAAGTGAACCACGGGGAAGTTCATGGTCTACTTGTTATCACAGGAAAATGAACCATTCCCCTGGTGTCTATTGGCCTCACTCAAAAACATTTAATGATTACTTAACTTTAATTTAGATTTAAAACTTCATACAATTTCCGTCAAACTAAAATTAAAGTTAAGTAATAATAATTATATGTCTCCGAGTGCATCCGTAGGTGTATTAAAAGCGAAATCAGTTTTACAATTCAGTTACACTCAAAACCTCAATTTCTAACAGTTACACTCGAAAGTCAAAACAAAATATACCCTCAATTTCTTCTCACTCATATCTTTATATTCTTACAGTGACATTCCTGAAGAACGACAAAGGCCACAGGATATTCTATCTGGACGGCTACAAGTTCTCTAACCGGAAGAACAGAAGGAACCCATCATCAGCGCGTCAGGTGTGGCGCTGCACGAGGCACAACAGCCAGAAGTGTCCATACATCATCATCACCCTCAACGATGCTATCATCGAAAGAAAAGGATTTCATACCCATATCCCCTAATTTTTAAGCCTCTTGTAAGAAATTAAGTTTTATATCATAATTATTTTTGGGACTTGCTTTTTATTTCATTTTGCTATATCGTCCTATAGCAAACAGAAAACAAACCTGAAGTTACTGAAGTCGGTGCAATATAGCGCTTTGAAAATTTGTTATTTGGTGCAGTAGCGGCGTTAGGGGAGGGGCGACGCTGTGCGACCGCCCAGGGCGCCGAATAAAAAGGGGCGCTCAAGGACAACAAAAGGGGCGTCAAATTTTTCAGCACTACCAGCACCCTGGGCGCCGAAGAAATCTCGCCTAGGGCGCCGGTAGTACTAAAACCGGCACTGATTTGGTGCTTAGCACTATATTACTAGAATTAGTCCTACATATTCCCATATTTTGATTTTATGTTTAATTCATATAAAATTCATTTTTATGTTTTTCCTGATTTTAGGAATCATGGTCCGTGAAAGGAGACTGAAAGTTGGCAACTACTGGTTCAGATTTCACACAGAGAAAAAAATAAACGAAGAGTTTACAAAAAAACGATGGCGCTGCAAATTCTCCCACAGAGGATGTAAAGCGACCGTTCATACTTTGAATGGAGATGTTATTTCAGCGAAAAACGACCATAATCATTAATCTTTAAACTTTTTTAGAACTACTCATAATATTGACAAAAATATGTACTATCAGAGAAGTTGATTCCTAGGCAGATGGCGGACGTAAGTAATTTGGTCGCGTTACGTCAAACCCATCCGACCGATCACAGCTAACATTGAATTGACATAAGCCGACCAAACGACGTTGATCTGTCAACTGCCTAGGAATCAATTTCCTCGGGTATAAGATAATCTTGCCCACATAAAATTTAGGTCTTGCCTCGCCACTGAAAGGAGCCCATATATTTTATGGATTTGGTAACATTGAGTACCCTTGTTGAAACCCTTACAAAAACTAACATTGTGTTTTAAGAACAACTTACTTAAAATTCTTAACACAATTTCTAAAAATCTGATCATATATAACCGATAACAAAAGACAGGAAATTTTGTATTTGAATTTAGGTAAATTCGACATTAATAATTTTAGAATCATCATAAAAATGTTACATTATAATTTAGTCAATCATAAGTTTTTTATTTTGCACTCATTGTAAGAAAAGTATATCTGAAAAATAATAAAATATATATTTTATTGTCCTGTTTTTAATTAATTTTTCAAGAAACTACGACTACTAATAAATACCAATTATGAAAATCATAAAAAGTAATATTGATTATGGTATTCAATTGTTGTATTCATGTTCATGTTATTGTTTCAGGAATAGACAATACAACAGGAATAGAAAACAACGACACAAGGAAAAGGGTAAAAATAGGCAACATGTGGTTCAGTCTTATGAATTTATATGAAAGCTAGTCACTATCTGATTCCCTCCACTTCGTCCGCGTCAACACATGATCACAAAGATTTGTTGTCTGTCCGTCTGTTCGTCTTTTGGCTTATCTTATTTTTGCTCGATATCTATAATGGCAACAGGTAGGTACTTGAAATGTTCACAAAATACTCGTTTTTATCAATAATTAATACCTAATAAAATTCAAATGAAATAAATAATTTTCAATTCCATTTTATCCACATTTTTACTGATTCTTCACTCCCATTGTCCCAATGTTATGTCTTGTTGTAGTTTTATAATGTAATTATAGTCCTATAAATAAAAAAGCCGATTTCAAAAAAAATATTTCCCCGACTGTGCAATATGCAACATGTTTATAAAACTCACTGCCAAACATTTATTTCTTCGACGTTACAATGTGCAGATATTATCGATAGAGCTTTTAGCTTTAATTCGTCGTCATTGGCTCACTGGCTTTTGTTATTTAAATTAATCTTTAAATTGACAATTCGGAGGTTAAAACAAACTCCTAGATGAAATCTCCAATACTTAATACAGGGTGTAAAAAAACTAAGTGACAATTATCTAGGGTGCGTATGTGTTCCTTGTAGAGAGTTCACTGTGAAAGTAGCAGCGCTGAAAGATCATTTTTTTGTGATTGGCAAGGGCCACGTTTCCCCCATACAAAAGGAAAAAAAATGGTCTTTCAGCGCTGCTACTTTTACAATGAACTCTATACACAGGACTCATACCACATACACACGCTAAAGTATTATCACTTAGTTTTGTGACATTTTGTATACTTGTCAAAACAACAGTCTTGTTCGACGTTTGACAAAATTTCTGTCAATATTCTGATATGACGTGTGCAACATGAAGGATTTTGATCTGATTATATTTTACTGCATGTGTCAGTAGCGACCTCTGCTCTGACCTTTGCGTAATATTCCCTTTTAAGCTGATCGCACATTTGTCAGTACCGCACGCGCCCTACGCGTCGCATAGTTCACGAAATGCGGCGCGGGTGCTGACAAATGTGCGATCACCTTTACCGGGTTTTTACCTAGGCCTAGGGGATGTCGTGAAAACATTAATTTTGATAATTTTGTAGGTTACTCGTTCATTCGCAGTAGAGTCGGTACGCGGCTGCTGTCAGTTGGAGGGTACACGTTCTCGCACCACTACAAGACAGTAGTTGGCAACGACAACGCAGCGATGAAAATAAGATGGCGCTGCTCGCACCACAGTACCTACAACTGCAGAGCCGTGATTTACACCATCAACAATAGAATATTCACAGCCAAACTTCAGCATAATCACAGCCAATTGATTTAGTTGTGTAAAGGGGTCCAAAACAGCCACTTTCGGCAAAATAGACTGTTCGATGTTTATAATACGTTTTGTATTATGAAAAATCCATTTTTTAGATTTTTAAGTAAGAGATTATTTCTCAAGATGGTTTTTCATATTATGAATAGGACATATTACTGTGCAATGTCTTCACACTAGAGCCAGCTCCAGCATAGACAGTAAACAAAAATTCAATATTCTGATATGACGTGTGCCACAAATCGGATTTGGTTGGATTATTTACTGTATGTGCTAGTATTCTCTTTTTGGACCTTTGCGTAATATTCCAGACCATTAGTCCCATTCCAGACCATTAAGCCATAGTGGCCATTCCTGACATGACGAGAAAAATTTATGCGAGTGAGAGAATGCGAGTTTCTATAGGTCTACCAGAATCTGATGGCAAAAAGTGAGAAAATAAATTGACTCTTATAGCAATACCGGGTAATTGGAATAAAACATCTTGATCCTTTTTTTTTCTTATAGCGGCTGATTCTGTGTGTTAAACATGCAAATATAAAAATTTATCCAATGATCAAGGATATTTTTTGAAAATCTGTTGTCAAAAATTGGCATCAGATTCTGGTAGACCTATAGTTAACATAATATACGTTGAAGTAGGAACAAATCACGCACGAAGCACATGACCAATAATACCTAATTATGTTATTGTCATGATTCAAATAAATTATATGTTATTATGACCTGCTTATGATTGTGATTCTCTGAAAATGTTAGAAAGTTGTTATAGGTATATTTTCTTTGATGTTAACATTTTAATAGGATTATTATTTAGCAAAGGTATTTAATTGTTGCTTTAATTACAACGAGAAGATTATTTTATACTATTTTATTGTAAACTAACAAAAATTGTGCGGTTTTTTCCATAATATCTCATTAAAATGTTCTCTGAGGTGAATCTTAATACTCGCGCAGATTAAACTAATTTTCTGTTCTCTTTTTTTATTTACGGCCTCATAGGTTTCGAAATTTAGTTGAATGAGTCTATACTCAGTCAACTAAATTTCGAAACATATACTTCTGAATATAAGCGACTTGATAAAAGGGATGGTGTTTCTGAATATATATATATATATATATATATATATATATATATATATATATATATATATATATATATATATATATATATATATATATATATATATATATATATATATATATATATATATATATATATATATATATATATATATATATATATATATATATATATATATATATATATATATATATATATATATATATATATATATATATATATATATATATATATATATATATATATATATATATATATATATATATATATATATATATATATATATATATATATATATATATATGTGTTAAAGCTTTGAGAAGAATATAATACAAGTGTTAAAGAAAACTAGTGATAGCACTAGTTTTTGCAAATCTAGAACCTAGATAATCAAATTATTTTTTAAATTGGTAATGTAAAAAATCATAATTATATTCTTACTCAAAATCTGTCTTCGCCCCGGCAGGCTGCGGCCAATCTTGCGCTGCGCTGTGGCTCGGTGGAATCTTTGCACAAATGCACGAATGTTTTAACACAGTTACTAATAGATATTTATTTTACAGTTGAGATCAAATGCGAGTACAACAGAGGCCGGAATGTTTACACGAGAATTTTGAGGATCAACGATCAATATTTCACTGTACATTCCTCTAAAGAGATTTCCGGAAATAAGAAGACCAGATGGCACTGCAGGAAGCGGACCAACGGCTGCAAAGCGTCAGTGTACACTATAAATGACGCTGTATTCAGATATAATATGGATCATAATCATTAATGTTCTGTCTCATGTATCAAGTTATGTACCGTAGAGTCTATGGTAGTATTGGTAGTAGTAAGATAGTATGGTAGTAGTAGTAAAAGTTAGAAAGTAGGTACTTACCCACTTATAAAAATAACACACCGACTAACTATATATATATATATATATATATATATATATATATATATATATATATATATATATATATATATATATATATATATATATAGGTCTGTTTTTTTTATCATATTGAAAACGTTACTTGACAGACAAAGATAGCGATACGAGGGTTAGCGATCGTGTGGGCCATATTTCTCTCTTCTGTTAAGGTACCGCGCGCGCAATTTTTTAGAGACACAGCGAGCGGGCATAAAAGATTTATGATCAAGTACGTGATGGATCATAAAACTAGTATGAAAAATGTGTCCCGCTCCGTGGCACCCTGTCACAATGTCTGCGTATCTTTATAGGTTTAAAGTTGAAACGTTTTTTAACTCTTCTACTCTTTCCCTGCCCGTATTTACAGTTGGCTAGTAAACGCTCTATCTATATCGTTTAATCAATGATAGGTTACGTGTAATAAACTTATATTTATATACTAATTATTGTGAAATTGTTTTTGTAGATACTTTTTAATATTTTTTAATAACTTAAGGTACATTAGGTGTATACTGTTAGTATAAGTTGTGCGAAAATCACCTGACTTAGGTTATTTACAATAACTGTACTTCTAGAAAGTTCAATAAATGATTGATTCATTGAATTAGGATATTGTATCTCAGTGAAACTAAAAAAGAGAAGAAAGACCAAAACTCCGATCAGTTTGTATGTAACGACATCACCTAGTAGTTATTTCATGATTAAAAAAAAATCCTGTTCCAAAATTGTTATATATTTTCCAATTTTCGAATTCCTTTCAGCCTTGAAAGTGGAGTTTACAGTGGGACATCGCAACGGGCGGATCATGCTCATTAAGAACTACGTCTACACGATTCAATTTCAGCGGAAAGTCGACGGTGGCATGAAGACTCGCTGGTTCTGCCGCGGACGCACCAAGGGCTGCAAGGCGTGCGCCTAGACCATCAACGACGTCCTTTGCTCTTTCAGAAATGTCCATAATCACTAATGCTGCATGGCATTTCGCTTGTGCAGTTTCGTGCTAAAATTTTGCTGTATATATATAACCAGCCGTAATACCTCGATCGTGGGAATCGCAGACACAATAGATTTTCAATTGTTATGCCATAGCCGGGTGCCGCTTGGAGATTGATGGGTTAAACTCGGTTGAAACTCGGCACTTTTGCCGAGTTTCAACCGAGTTTAGGAGCTTAGAGAGTTTAAGGAGCTTAGAGAGGGATATATTCTGAGGATTATAAAATCCTGAATTCGAAGACTTAAGCCTAAAGATGTCACATATAGTCACATCTATATTCTTAATACTTCAAAATTAAATAATTTATGTCTTCTCTTTGCAAATTATACCAGCCTATTCTAACTAAAAAGTACCTAGTACGGAGAAGGAGTGCATCGAGCCAGTATTATTTTAAAATTATGCTTTTATGATTTATCATACCATATTTTTAATAAATAAAACATTACACACACTACAATGTGCACACTACGATATTTTGAATGACAAGCCTATACACACGAATTATACTCTTTTATTTATGGTTAAAGTCTGTTGTCAAATTAAAAATGGATTGTTGTTTTTTTATTAAATCTGAAATAGTCAATAAGTGCTTTAAACGGGGAGCCAAAAGAAGAAGAAGGAAGTCAATATTTGGTAATAGAATATTAATAGCATTGAAACATATAATTAAATTTAAGATCAAATTTCGACCATTGGGCGATCTCTAGTAGCTACTTATTGTGTTCCCCCCAACTGCACCCCGTTCATATTATGTTAAACGACAATAAATATTATTTTAGTACAAAATGTCTGACAATATATTTTACTATTTTAGACTTTACATTTCACGAGTTTTAGTTTTAACGCCCGTCTGTATTCGACTATATTTAAAAATCCTACAGCTTTTTACCTTCGATGGAGAAAATAATATGATCACTACGAACTTAGTCCCTTCCCGCTGTCTATCCTTATAATATAATATGCTTAGATCTTTTAATGATAAAATGTGGGCAACTTTCAAACAAACGGCGCACCAGGTCCACGCGCGGGCGATATCAAACATGACAGGAAAATCGTCCTTCTATGGGGCGCCCAAACAATCTGACTGTGATCAGTCTGACCGATTTCTAGTATATGGCTTAATTTGAGTCATCAAGAATGGCAAGCGCTAAGCTAACTGATTTTAATTACGTCGACGATTTACTGAACGCTGATAATAATAGGCAATGACCCTTACTATCGTAATAATATTATGTTGATACTGAACTGAATGTTTTTTCAATTGTTGCGAAGTTTAATTAATTTAACTCGTGTTCAAAAACCATGTTTTTCTAATTACCGTAGCGTACTGCGTATCCTTACACCAACTTTATCTTGAAAGTTGTTTGTAATTTTTATAACGTAAACTGTAACGCGTGCTGTTCACGAGTGTACGCCCAAAAATAACAGGATTTGGCACATCACTGGCGCACGCGTCGCGTCTCCTCCGCGTGAGCCGCGGCCCATCAGCGGTCTCACATCGTCAAAATTGGTGTGCCGACAGTGCATCATTTTGCATCTTAATTTTTAAAATAGATCGTATGTTGATCATGTCAATCTAGACAGAACTTACGGTAGCCATAAGCTAATTTTTGCAAACTGTGTCGGTTTACGACAATTTCAAGAAAATCTAACTTACCGTATACTAATCTTACTTCTCGTCGGATTAGTTCCCGAACCGGTGGTAGACCTCATGTTATAGACATTCTTTGTTAACCTATTTAGAAATAAATAATTTTGATTTTTAATTACCGTATGTTTCTAATTACCTTTGTTTGAAAAATCAATACGTCTTTATTATCAATTAAAGTTTTCTCGCGGTTTTCGCAGTTCCTTAAGTAAGTCACCATAAATAAGTATATATATATGCAAAGCATTCATATAATTATTTTTTAGGAAAAGATTTTTTGGGAAAGACCAGGGAAGAAATTAGAGAAAGGAGGAGGCTTGCCGCTCGGCAACGTCGAGAAAAAATAAAAAATGACCCAGTTTTATATCAGAGATTCAAGGAAAAAGAGAAAGAAAGGTATGATAGAAGAAAAAAAGAAAAAAAAATAGTGCCTATCAACGAAATGTCTACTATAATCCGGAAAAAAACTCAAAAAAGAAATAGGGAAAACTTTAGAGCTTTTTATGAAAGACAAAAGAAAAAGAAAAAATTGGAAACAATCAAGCAAGAACTGTTTATAGATAAAGATGTAACTCGAGAAAATAATATAGATTAACAAATTAAATTTTAAGTTGTTAGTCTATCCAAAAGATTTAGAATATTATTGTTTTTACTTTCATCGTACTTGGCTTTTTAATAAATATTTACCGATTAAGACAATGTTTGTTTTAATTAGCTAGTTTTTCCCAATTTTATTTGAAAGTGCCAAATTTTTGCCAAACAAATGGCAGGTTATGGTTGTATAGGACTTTGTTAATTCTTTCCTTTTAGTTATAATTATATTATATGTTCAACTTATAAATCAATGTTTTTAGAATTATAATGCTTTCTAATTACCGTCACATTAAATATATTACATTTGTCTAATTATCGTACCCATACAATTTTTAAGTCTTATTATCTAAAATTATAATTAACTGTTACATGTCTCAATAATTATTGTATATCTTTCATTAGTTTCATATTTTAGTGTGTTTAAGTTAAATCGGCGAAAAAAAAACAGTTACGGTAATTGAGCAAAGAACATCAAATTGGAGAGTGTCCGATATGTAATATTAATTTACGGTTTACTTTCAGCTATATTTGTACGGTCCAAAAGGGGCAAAGTTCAAGTGATTTATGAAGGGTATAAATATTCCACGAGATCAGACAACTCAATCGGGAAGACGCGATGGTACTGCTCCTCGCACAACTCAAGAGGCTGCTTGGCCGCCCTCTGCACTTTTAATACAGATGTTCTCTTTAAGAAAAACCAACATAATCACGACCCCGCATAGTAGATGAGAATGATTATGTTTAGAAGCCCTAGAACCCTTGCTTTTTACGTATATTATAAATTATAATATTAACTATAGTAAACGTGTACAACCAGGACCTTCAGCCGAAACTTTCCTTTATCGCTCCTTTTTAGAATCTTTTAGAATCGCCCATCAAAATGTATGGAATTGACATTTAAAGCGTTCGATAATATAAAGTTGACATTCGACTCATGTTACGTCAGTTCCATACATTTTGTTCGACGATTCTATAAAGAAGCGATAAAGATAACGTATCGACTACAGGCCCAGTTTCTTTAGCCAAGATTTTTCTATATAACTTCTACATAGAATCGCCAATCAAAATGTATGAAATTGACATAAGCGTTCGATAAAATAAAGTCGACATTCGACTCATGTTACGTCAGTTCCATACCTTTTGATCGACGATTCTATAAAGAAGCCTCAAAGAAAACGTCTTGGCTAGATATATAGGCATAGATGTGGCTTACCCATATTGATATGGATCAGATTTTACCTCTGAGCTACTAACATTGTATTGCTGATTAGGTTTATGTTAAATGACTTAATAGTCAATAGTCATTATAATACTAAGTAAATTAAAAGCTTTTTTTTCATTAAGATAATATAGTATCCTGTATTACGAACTTATATTTTATTACTTTTCTTAAATATAATTTTTCTTATACTACTTTTAAGATCGATTTAATAAAAAGTAACAATTCTGTATTTCTGAGATGACAGCTTGTTCTGTGAGGACAATGAACTAACTTACTATTTTGGATTTACCTACACGTGGGATGTATGGTAATATAGATAATATATTATATCTGAGTCCCTAGACAACAAATTTTCTATGTCGCTTTTTTATCGAATCGCCGATCAAAATGTATAGAATTGGTATGACATGATTCGGATTTCTACTTCAAATTATCGAACGCTTTTGTGAATTCCAGACATTTTGGATCTGCGAAGAAGTGATAAAGAAAACGTGTTGGCCAAATTTTCTGTTTCTTCATTCGTAGTGACCTTGAAGTCTTCAAGCATGATTATTAACTGGTATATTAGTAAATCTAGCTTGGGTTAGGTTAGGTTGGGTTCGGATTTATAATATATAATGTATTGTTCCAGCAACTTTTACACTGTCAAGACGAGGCAGAGCTCAACTTATATTCGAGGGATTCAGATATTCGACACGAGTTAATTTGGAATGTATTAATAATGGGAAAACGAGATGGTACTGTTCTACCCACCGCCTCCGAGGATGCTTGGCTAGTATCCACACATACAACGGTGAAATTCTCGGCAAGAAAAACGAACACAATCATGAGTTTGTACTGTAGTAGATAAAAAATTTCATTCCATGTAACTTTCTTGGTGATATAATACAAATTTAGATAAGTACTTGTTTTTGGAACGAAGTTCCTTATCGCGCGTTCGGCGTAAATCTGAAGGCTAGACAGAACGATATTTGACCTTGATTTGACCTCGACACTTTTTTATTAGTACCTGCATGGTAGGGGCAGAGGGCGTTGATAGTAAGTATTCCTGTGCGTCAACTAGATGGCGTTTGTCCATTGGTTTTGGTTTTGGTTCAAAAAAACAATGTCCATTGGTTGTGTATGGTGGAAAAAAATCGCGCACGAAGGGTTCCGTATCGTTATTGAGCGAAAGTTGGCAAAAAATTGTGATTTTTGTATGGGAGCCCCCCTTAAATATTAATTTTATTTTATTTTCATTATTAATTATTAAAGTACAAATATAATTAGGAATGTTGTGAGTATTTCAAGTGCCTACCTGCTACCATTATTGATTACGAGCAAAAAAGGCCAAAAAAATCACGTTTGTTGTATGGGTGCCCCCCTTAATTTTTATTTTATTTTGTTTTTAGTTTGTTGTTATAGCGCGAGCGGCACCAGAAATACACAATCTGTGAAAATTTCAGAAGTCTATATAGCTATAGAGGTTCTTGAGTTACAGCCTGGAGACAGACGGACAGACGGACAGACATCGAAGTCTCAGTAATAGGGTCCCGTTTTTTACCCTTTGGGTACGGAACCCTAAAAAGTGTCTATGCGCATTGCGCTTGTAAGCAAAACGACGAACGCTAAGCGGCATACGCCGATAACTTGCCAAAATGGCAGATAATTTGCTTTACTGAAATCGGTAACCGTCTGTGTTTCTTTTTTGAGCACTTATAGTAAAGGTTCCCTAGAACAACATTTTTTTGATTACTATCAAGCTAATTTTTTGTGAATAGCTTCATTTCACTTCATCAAGAGTAACATTGTCCTACAAATAGAACAATCCATATTTTTGGACCATCAAATCAAAGTATTAAATACTTTCTATTTCTGTTAGCTACCACTTTCGAGGTTTTTTACACATAAAATTGTTGTTAGTCTTATCAAAATGAAGCTACAAAAATTAGCTTGATAGTAATTAAAATAAAATGTTCTAGGGAACCTGGACTATTATTATAAGTACATCTGAAACCTTCTTTAGTCAAACAGAGCCATTTACTTTATTGTTTTATACATTTTCAGTGGAATATGTCATTTCAAAGAAGGGTAAAACTTTGATAAAAATAGAAGGATACACGTTTTATCGTAGTAAGGACTTCGGGACGAAGCAACACTGGCGGTGTTCGACACACAACCACTTCGGATGTCGAGCCAAACTGAAGACGGCGGGGGAGCGGGTTTATGATGTCAGCAACCAGCACAACCATTTCCCGTTAGAAGACCCACGTTGAAAATATTATAATAACCCCTTCATAACCTACCGGTTAGCATATTCTTCTTAGAATCACTCAAATCAATCAAATAAAGATGATCCTAGGTACTAATCCTTAAATATCATCTGGTGTTTTCTTCATTTCAATTTTGGTATTTCCTTTGTCATCTTCTAAAATTAAAGTATTAGAATGTAAATATGAATACTTTTTTAAATTTAATAAACATAAATTCCTGAAAAGTCGAATCGAAAAAAATCGAGAAAGACCTTTACGTGGAGATTTATTTACCTTTAGCGTGTTTACACACGCGCCGCAGCGGCAGCGGCACCGCCACCTCTGTGGTACCGCTCCATCACTCATCCTTGTATTTCTACGGGCCCTTACACACGGCGCTGCAGCGGCAGCGGCACGGTATCGCCGTCTTGTGTAAGGGCCCATTCCGCCCATATAAATACAAGCGGCGCCGTGTGTAAACAGCCTTACGTGGAGGTAAGGGCCTCATACAAATTGCTTTGTAGCTTAAGGCAAGGATGTTCCTAAAATTAGCAGGTCGATGTCTGTCAGTACGAATATCGACATAAAGGACATTAAAATAACATTCATATCAGCGCGCCTTGTACAGTGGCGGTTACGACGCTCGCCGCGTTCTTGATAGGGCGAAATAGGAGAAAATTATGCATTTTATTTTATTTTTTTAACGACCGAATTATTTATTAAAAAACTATTCGGTTATTTTGTTAGAACTATAAAAAAGCTATCCTTTTTGAAAATCAAAACATATCATTGTCATTGAAAATTACGAGATGTTCGAATTTGAAGTGTATTTTTATGGTGATATTCAAGAATTTTTTACAGAATTACCATGCCATTTTTCAATATTCTGTTCGGTTATTTTGTTACTTTGTTCCTTTTTGAGTCTACATCAATTTTGGTGTAAGAGAATTCCACATCATTTCTTCAGACTGGAAGCTTAAAAATCAGTCTTTTCGAACTAGCCTCGCCTTGAAGCGTAGCTATTGACTCGGAAGTCGTTGGTTCGGTTCCCGATTTGGATAGCTATATTGTCTGATAAATAAAATGATCAATGCGTTGGATGACCATGTAAAATGTCGGTCCTGCACCTAATCTCTCGCCAGTCGGGTCTGTCATCCGTCCCACCGGGTTATGCTAGTAGAGGAAAAGAGAGCGCTCTTGTGTGCTAGTTACACGCTTGGGTGCTATAAAACTACTCTTGCGTCGCTGGGAAGGTTTCTATAAAAATGGCCAACGTATTTTTGTATATATGAACGTAAAAATGATGAGAGTGTAATAAGCAAAAATGCAAACTAAATTATATTTTACAGTCGAATACGTCACATCTAGAAGGGGGAAGAAGCTGATACTAAATAACGGTTACACGTACTACGAGGCAGCACGGTCAAGTACCCGCTTGAAGACCATTTGGCGCTGTTCCACTGTCAGCGGCTGCACCGGCCGAGTACACGTCATCGATGGTACCATCGTCAAAGTTCAGAACACACATTGTCACCCGCCATCTTATTATAATATGTGAATAAAATGACTCCACGGGTCTTGATGGATTACTATTGTAAAGTTTTAAGCACGGAATTCGGGTCATCTAATAAGTTAATAATCGCTTAAGCTTGTGACCAGTCCTGTCCATTATTGGCCAACGTTGAGTAACATAACATTGCTACCGGCATTACATGTACAAAAACGTGACTTGACAGATTAAATACTTAAAAACTAATTGTTTCCAACATTCTTATAGATAAGTGAAGTTCTCTTACCTATTGTTATAATATGAAAATCGTAATAAAAATTATTGTTAGTATGTATGGTGCTCACAAGCATTCACCAATGCAAAACCCTAATAAATTACTTTAACATAATCTTTGTTGTTTATATCCCCGATTTCCGATGTTTAACTAGAGTTCTATCTGTTCACTAGATCGTTTAAGCTTACGTTAAATATTAATTCATCTTAATATGAACTCCTTTCAAAGAACCTCGGAATTATTCATACGACTAAAAGTCCTTTTATGTCATGGTGATAAAATAAACGCAAATGTTTGTCTGTGTGTGTCTCTGTCTATTCCCTCCTCAAGCTTTGAAATGCTTAATCAATTTAAAAGAGTATGGATTTAATAAGTACTGTCACGGAAATATGCGCACTTAATGATTTTAAGCACTCACGAAGTGGCAACATCTAGTAGAAACTAAAGAAGTCATCGACTTAAATATTTGGTCTTTTCAGTTAAATACGTTATGACATCCAATGGGAATAAAATGATACTGAGAGATGGTTATACTTACTACAAGAACTCTACGAATACCAGAAACAGTAAAACCCGATGGCGGTGCTCCACTCACATGAATAAGGGATGTAAAGCTGTCATCTACACCCTCCATCACAGCATCACGAACCTCAATGATAACCACAACCACGAACCACCACCAGAAAGGAAACTAAGAAAATATTATATATATAAAAAATTATATATATAAAAGATTATAATATAGATATTTACAGAAATAAAATATTAGATTATAGAGGCTAAAGCTGCTAAAACCTCTAATGCATTTTAGTTTGCCCTGAGCTGTCACCGGCTGCACCGGCCGAGTACACGTCATCGATAGTACCATCGTCAAAGTTCAGAAGTCAGAACACACATGGATACCCGCCATCTTATCATAATATGTGAATAAAATGACTCCACGGGTCATGATGGATTACCATTGTAAAGTTTTGAGCACGGCATTCGGGTAATCTAATAAGTTGATAGTCGCTAAGGTATGCTTGTGACTTGTCCATCATTGGCCATTGGGGTAACGGTATGTAATACTACCTGTAATCATGTAAAAAAACGTGTCTTTACAAATTAAATACTTAAAAACTTGTTTTCATATAACATTCTTGTAGATAAGTGAAGTGCTCTTACCTATTGTTATAATATGAAAAGAGTAACAAAAATGATTGTTAGTATGTATGGTGCTCACAAGCATTCACTGATGCAAAAACCTCATAAATTACTTTAACATAATCTTTGTTGTTGGTGTTAACTATAGAGTTCTATCTGTTCACTAGATCGTTTAAACTTACGTTAAATATTAATTCATCATATTATGAACTCCTTTCAAAGAACTCGGAAACTGGAAATTATTCATACAACAAATATTCCTTTTAAGCCATGGTGATAAAATAAACGCAGATGTTTGTCTGTCTGTGTCTATCCCGTCCTCAAGCTGAAACGCTTAATGATTTAAAGCACTCACGAAGTAGCAACATCTAGTAGAAACTAAAGAAGTCATCGACTTAAATATTTTGTCTTTTCAGTTAAATACGTTATGTCATCCCATGGGAATAAAATGATATTCAGAGATGGTTACACTTACTACAAGATCTCTACGAACACCAAAAACAGGGAAATCCGATGGCGGTGCTCCACTCACACGAAAAAGGGATGTAAAGCTGTCATCTACACCCTCCATCACAGCATCACGAAACTCAATGATAACCACAACCACGAACCACCAGAAAAGAAACTAAGAAAAGCTTATATATATAAAAGATTATATTCGACGTTATCTTCGAAAAGGGTCCTTGTTGCCGGTTCTAGATTCCGAGATAATCGCGTTTAAAGTAAAGCGTCGAATATTTGATCTCAGAGAGATCTCAGAATCGTTTTTTCTTTTTTGCTCCATATTAATAAGCAGACATTAAATTTTGATATGACAAAGACACAGGTTTTGAAAACGATTTTTATAGGTTAAAATATATCTTAAAGTTTAGTAAAAAAGGGACCTTATTGTCGGTGCTGCCAGCTGCAGTCGAGAGTCAATTGCGGCTTTCTGTCGGCACAGTATCTACTATTATACTACTAGTAAGTAATTCGCACCAAACTGAAAATCGGTAATATTGTTTTAGAATATCTGGGGGTACGGCAGTGCCCCCGCCAAGTTGAGCGCGAAGCAAACACTCGTACCATCATTAACGGGAACCATTTTGCCGCATTTTCAGGCCCCTATTTGAGAACCTCTAGGTCATTCCGTTCCGTTCCGTTCAGTTCTGAAGTTAAAGCAAAGTTTCGCATTTATGACACTCACTCACTCACTCATGATCATCAAAATAGAACTAGTACTTCCCATAAACTCAGAGAGCTGAAATTTGGCACAGGGTTTAATGACCATTTGGCCACATAAACGGAAAACTATAAAAATTGGCCAAGTACGAGTTGGACTCGAAATTAGGTTTTTTGTATGGAATTTTATAGGCCCTTAAATTTTGATTTCAATTTAATTTTACTATTAAAGTACACATAATTGACGATTTTGTGAAAATTTCAAGTGCCTAACTGTTGCCATTATCGATATCGAGCAAAAAAGGCCAAAAAAATGTTTTTTTTTTGTATGGGAGCTCCCTTTAAATATTAATTTTATTCTGTTTTTAGTATTTTTGTTGTTATAGCGGCAACAAAAATACACAATCTGTGAAAATTTCAGAAGTTAGAAGCTATAGCGGTTTTTGAGATACAGCCTGGAGACGGACAGACAGACGGAGAGACAGTTTTTAGTTTTTACCCTTTGGGTACGGAACTATAAAAACTTATAGGATAATCAAAGATCTGGAGTGCCTGATGAGTAGTGACCCTGATTAGAAAAAACAAGAACCCAACCAAACTATAATTTGAGATCGACATACCACCTTTACAAAAAATATTCAACTGGGTGGGCCGCTTCATTTGATGTTAAAAATCAAAGGTCTGAAGAATCTGAAGAAGAACCCTCAGCTGGTTTCAACTGTATTAGAGATATTGTGACGCCCCCCTCAGATCTGCTATAGTTGCATACGTTGCTGAACATTGAGACGAAATGCATGTGTACACGTGTGATAATAATAATAATAATAAGTCCCACACCGGTTTCGCTGACGGTGGCCGGTTTTATTGAAACATGGGGATACTAATAACTCAATATTGACAATAAGGTCCCTTCACGCTGATAATGCCACGGGTCATGATGGATTACCATTGTAAAGTTTTGAGCACGGCATTCGGGTCATCGAATAAGTTGATAATCGCTTATGCTTGTGACTTATCCATCATTGGCCAACGTTGAGTAATGGTGTACAATGCTACCTGTAATCATGTACAAAAACGTGACTTCACAGATAAAATTCTTAAAAACTTGTTTCCAACATTCTTGTAAATAAGTGAAATGCTCTTACCTATTGTTATAATATGAAAATAGTAATAAAAATGATTGTTAGCATGTATGGTGCTCACAAGCATTCACTGATGCAAAAACCTAATAAATTACTTTAACGTAATATTTGTTGTTTAATACCCGATTTCCGATGTTTAACTGCAGTTTTATCTATTCTCTAGAGCTTTTTTAGCTTTAGGGCCGATTTTTCAATCGTCAGATAACTTTTTCATATAAAATCAAAACGCCAAATTTATTCCAGTGATAAAAATTATCTGACGATTAAAAAATCAGCCCGTCAAAATATAACTTATTATGCAACCAATAACGCTATTCATATCAACTCCTGTCAAAGAACCTCAGAAACTTGTGGAAATTATTCATACAACAAAAATTTATTTTATTCATGGTGATAAAATAAACGCAGATGTTTATCTGTCCGCATGTCTGTCTATTCCCTCCTCAAGCTTTGAAACGCTTAATCAATTTACAAGACTATGCGCACTTAATGATTTTAAGCGCTCACGGAATGGCAACATCTAGTAGAAACTAAACGAATCAATGACTTATTTATTTTTTATTTTTTCAGTTAAGTACGTTATATCATACAAGGGGCATAAAATGATACTCAGAGATGGTTACACTTACAGCAAGGTCGCTACAAACACCAGAAACAGTAAAATCCGATGGCGGTGCTCCACTCACATGAGACAGGGATGCAAAGCTGTCATCCACACCCTCCATCACAGCATCACGAAACTCAATGATAACCACAACCACGAACCACCAGAAAGGAAACATTTACACAGAATATATAGGAACAAGATTATAGAGGCTAACTGCTAAAACCTAGTCTTATGCATTTTAGGTTGGCCTGAGCAAACAAAGGCGACAAATTAGACTAGTTACAAATAATTATTGTATTTGATTTTAAAAATATATGGGATTTGACATAACGCATTCTGAACTAGCACTTGCGATGCCTTATCCATACTTTTTTTAAATTTCTAATTACACCACAGGTTACTAAATAGTTATAATGTTACATTGTCTTAATTATCGAATGCAACTCATAATAAGATCATGGTCGATCCGTCAACGTGGAGAGATTAAAATTTGCAAAATCTCTCTTTTGTACATATTTACTGAATATATTATGATAATAAGAAGATTTTGTGCTTGTTTTTATTAAAATAGATTAAAAACTTGGTGGAATTGGATTGGACAGCAAGGATTTTAAAAGCTATGTTGTAAACGAATTAATTTTACACTACATTTGGCAGATATTGTTCATTATTTTGTTAATTTTTATGACTAGTAATCGTAAGCGTAAGATAATGTTTTAAGCGATTTTATTCATGAAGTACTTTGATCGAAAAACTTTTAATCGTAAAATTTTATATTACACTAGATGACGCCCGCAACTCCGTTGCGCCAAAAGTCGTTTTTAGCGCGGGAACCGTACATTTTTACGGGACAAAAAGTATCCTATGTCCTTTCCCGGGACTCAACGTATCTCTATACTAAATTTCAGCAAAATCGGTTCAGCGGTTTGGACGTGAAGAGGTAACAGACAGACAGACAGACACACTTTCGCATTTATAATATTAGTATAGAAGTATAGATAAGTATATAAGTATAGTATGGAGGATATGGAAGTATGGATGTGGATAGTATATAGTATGGAATGGAAGTATTTAAGTATGGATAATTATACACATTATAATATTATGTCTCCAATTAACCTTTTAATCAGCCATATACCTAAAATCCTTCATGTCTTTTCAGCTAGATACATAATATCAAACAAAGGGAAGCAAATGATAATGAAAGATGGATACACTTACGGTAGATTTTCTGTCTGCAATAATAATAGGAAAATCCGATGGCGATGCTCTACTCACAAAGGGCGGAGGTGCCGTGCCATGATCCACACCCTCGATGGCACGATTGTGAAACTCAATGACTATCACAATCATGGACCGCTAGAAAAAACACAACGTTAAAAGTTTTACAAGTTTTAATACTGACGTAAAAGGAGCATAATAATAATTAGAGATTTTTTTTTGTTTAATTTTTCAGTAGCGCGTTTGTTCGGCTATTGTCAAAACGGTAACCATCCAATAACGGTTTCGAATAGATAAACTTTTTTTGAAAAATCAGAAACCGTGCATAGCAAAAAAGATACAGGCGACATTGAGTTACCAAGAGGATGTCAGTCATCCAACACTGTCGTATCAATTTATCTCTTCACTCTTGCATTGAACGAGAAAATAACTGTTATATAAGTTCAAAAGAACCCTGTCGGGTTAGTCGTGTTGTGTGATTTTTCAACATGGTTGAAAAAATACACATAATATACAAACTGTATTTTCTCATTCAAATTAAAACAACTCTGAACTTACAACGTGGGTGAATGTCAGTAGTTAAAGTCATAAGAGACCTGCGGGCTTATTCACAAATCTGGTTCGTCTCGGATTCGGAAGTTTGGCGCGTTGTTATTGGTCGACGCTTGACTCTGCAATTGTTTATTGGCTGTCGCGCAAGGAAGTTAGCGAATCCAAGTAAAATCTTACATTGTGACTGGCCCCTAAAATAAAAATTATTTAAATATTTATTTTTTACAAAAATATTATATTTTTTCTTTAAATTATTTTTATGCAATAAAATTAAAAAATATATAATATACTATTACCGATGTGGTTGTTTTTTTGGCCTATTAATTTCAATTTTTAAGAACATTGCTAAAATTATAATTCTATACGGTGGCAAAGTGTTTTTTAATTTTCTAATTATTCATGCTAATAACCATTCTCGTATTTCAAAGAATATTCTAAAACAAGAATTATATGAATCGATTCAGCCGTTCTCTAGATAAGCTTTTACCAATACATTTAGCGATACATTTTTATATTATATATCATTATTATTATTGCAGTGGAATTCATCCGGTCGAAGAAAGGCAATATTTTAATGAAGAGGAAAGGATACAAGTACTACTGTATAAGCAAAACAGAATTCAAAAGCAGATGGAGGTGTGCCACTCACTTGCAGTCAAAATGTCGAGGCATGCTCATCACTATCAATCAATTTATCGTCAAAGAGACCACACACAATCATCCTCCAGTATACAATGAAGGCTAATGTCTCCTCTCGCCTTCCGCTTATCAGCACCAATTTCTAAACTTGTAATAATAATAATAATAATAATCGGTTAATTCAGCAATAGACCCATAAAATAACATAATACAAGTTAAAAATAATATAAAATAAAAAAAATAAAAATAAAATAAAAATACATTTAAAATGTTAAAATCTAAAATTGTCACTTTTGGTTACTGCCACGATGCACCGAAAGCCAGTAGGCTGAGATCGAGTTTTCCGGGCACCCGGCACACACACACTTGGTCACGCATCCGAAGAGCGGATGCGTGACCAAAATGCTGCGACGCGCGCCCTAATAATCGCGAAATAGTCTGGGATTCCGGCGTCGGCGAACATGCCCGAAGCACTACAGAACCTTGGCAGTCTCACCAGGGTACGGTATGCATTATTGTACTGAACCCTGATACTGCTTCTCGTGGCTTTGGAGCAGTTGAGCCAAAGCTGACACCTATAGAAGCATTGGCAATATGCTCTAAAGAGCATCAGCTTTGCCTCAACACTACAGCGCGCAAAACGCCGTGCATAATGTTCTGTTCATATTATTGCAGTGGAATATATCCCTTCGAAGAAAGGCAACATTTTGATAATGAGGAAAGGATACACGTACTACTGCACAAGCCAGACGGAATACAGGAGCAGATGGAGGTGTTCCACTCACAATCGCTTAAAATGTCGAGGCATGCTCATGACTGTCAACGAATCTGTCGTCAAAATGATCACACACAATCATCCTCCAGTGTACAAAGAAGCCTGATGACTTTTCTCGTTAATCAGTCCCAATTCCTGAATATTTGTTTTGTTTCGAGACTTTGCAGAATGAATGACTCTCCTGAATTTATGTTCTCTCTCTCTTCTATTACAACAACTTTTCTACTAAAAGTGCTAACTGCAGCAACTTTCCCACTAGGTAGGTACCTAGTGGGAAAGTTGCTGTCACTGAAGTTTTTTTTTTTGTAATCTCTAACCCCTATAGCGCTAAAACTAAAATACGGCAGTAGTCGTAGGTCATGCAAAACAAAAGCTCTGAAATATCAAACTCATAAAGATATGCAACGCGTGAGTACGACGTGTTTTCACTGCTGTAATGAGTTTTACACCACTGGTCGTTAGTATAACAGAAGCGTAGAATCAGTAAATATAAATATTACGATTTTCAAAAATGGCAGATGAGAAAAAAAAAACTGTTAGGTATCATTACATCTTTTATTTTGTAAGTTACTTTCATAACACTAGAACAGTTCGTTCTAGTGTTGCAAATACGGGTAGAAAATAAGAGTTTCAAATCCAACAAATCCAAGCTTTCTCAAATTCAAATAATATAATCTACTTTCTTTTGTAGAAAATTGTCTTTTTTTAATATTGAATTATGAAGTATTTTGTCACCTATAATATAAGATATTATTATTATTACAGTGGAATTCATCCGGTCGACTAAAGGCAGCGTTTTGATAAAGTGGAGAGGGTATACCTACTACTGTATAAGTAAAACGAACTACAAATGCAGATGGCGGTGTTCCACGTATCGACGGTCAAGATGCCGCGGCCTGTTGATGACTATCGACGAGCAAGTCGTCAAAGAGTCCAAACACAACCATCCTCCCCGCTAATACCTGTAATGGTTAGGATACACGACGATAGACACTAAACACATAGTCACAACTAAACACAAGTCTGTGTGTACACTGCGGCGACAGTAATTAGTTGCAGATGTAGTGTGGACGCAAACGACACTAGTGTCGACATTTCTGTCGGGTGTCAGTGTCTTCGTGTATACTTAGCATAAGGGATGCTGAGGACACCATTGCATCCCTTCGGTTTTTTAATTCTCATATTGTTTTAAAGTCTGATGACCGGTTTACATTATTTCAATCCAGTAAAACAATCCAGCGCTGGATTGCTACTAGAATAATGTAAATGGGCACTGGAATGTTATGGAATCTTGCAGTCCAGTCCAGTGCAATCCAGTACCCGTTAAATTATTCCAGTAGCAATCCAGCACTGGATTGTATTACTGGATAGGAATAATGCAAACCGGCCATCACTCCGTTAAACACGGAATTAAAAATGTTAATATATAAATAAATGTAAATCTTTTTTTTTTTTTGTTTATTTAATCTCATTCATATTTTGAATATTGGCGGGTTTTCAAAATAATATCAGTAAATCAAATCAAATCAAATCAATTCATCTGTTGTATCAATCAATCTAATGTTTATTTTAGTAAGAAAAAATCAAAAAATTAAATAAAATTCTTATTTAAGTAATTAATGTTATTGTTTATATGCTGTAAGTTTTCCAAATAAAATAAAATAAATAAAATAAAAAAAAATAAAAATAAAATAAAAATCTGTTGTAGATCATATCCGGCATATCTATGACTATTAAAGAAAAAAAGTTAAATTCGCCATTTTAGATCTGATAAATTTAAGTAGAAAGGAATTGTTAATTAGAAAAATAACTACTAATGTCGTTTTTTTTTTATTTTTCAGGTTAAAGACGAACTTAGTAATTTAGTGATTATTAGTTATGTAATGTGTAATTAAGTAAATTACTGAAAAAAAATATTTGTTTTCAGAGAAACACATGTCGTTTATTTGAAGGTTAACAGTTCCAAATTACAAATTAGGGAAAAATATCCCATATATAAATAACAAAATAAAAATGTAACGCCAAAATTAATCTTCTAACACCATTACAATTTGTAGTAGTTTAAGCAATAAATGAACGTCAAAACAAGGTTTTAATTGTGTTTTTTTTATGTTTAGTAACCATTAATTGTGATTTCATATTATGCGTTCCAATTCTTCTGTAGTAGGTTAAAATTTGAAACAAATTTCAGTCCCTAATTTTAGTAAGAAAAAAACATATCATTGCAGTGGAATTCGTCAAGTCTCAGCGAGGTGGGGTTATGGTAAAAAGGAAAGGATACACGTACTACTGTGTAAGAAAAACAAAGTTGAAAAGTAGATGGAGGTGCTCTACTAACAACAACTCAGGATGTCGAGGCGCCTTGACTACTATCAACGACTACGTCGTCAAAGTGTCCGCACATAATCATCCTCCAGTATATTATAGCGGAGACTGACAAGTTATCATGTCTTCAAGATGCAAAATACTTGCTTTTTGCATCCTCCAACTTGAGTATAAGAGTTATGTTGAGTTTAAATTGTGTTATATGAAGTGACTTGGACTAATTTGTGTATACAATATTATATTTTTTTATTTTTTTTAAATATCTTTTTCTTGTTTTTATTTCTGCTTTATGTTATAAACAATTTTATATAAAAACGTAATTTATAATGTTTTTAATTAATTTATTTTTATAATTCTTCTTTAAGTTATAATTTAAGGGGGCGAGTAAAGCAAAATAATCCTTCTAATATTATAAAGGCGAAAGTTTGTGAGTATGGATTTATGTATGTATGGATGTTTGTTACTCTTTCACGCAAAAACTACTGAATGGATTTTAATGAAATTTTACAATAATATAGCTTATACATAGTCTACAATTTTAACCGACTTTCAAAATGGGGGAGGTGTTATGTTCGTTTTTTATGTTCAACGATTACGCCGCCGTTTGCTAACCGATTTTCAATTTTTTTTTTTTGGTGTATAGGGTATTTTTCCAATTTGGTACTATATTCACAAAAGTTGACCAGATGAAGGGATCCATAAGTAATCGAGGGAACTCCTCAAAATTATATATGGAAACATGTGGTGACTTCGGTTTCGTGAGAAGTATTCTAAGCATATTATGCAACAAGTAAGATTTTGCACCAAGGTATTCCATGGTTCGGAAGGTGCTGAGAGAACTCCTGATTCTTTATAGATACAAGTTTTGGAGTTTCGGCGTTGTTTTAAGAGCGGAAAGCATACGCTACTACGCAAATTATATTCATCATCATCATCACTACCATATTATACCATGCATTGTCCCATGTTTATGTCGAGCATATTATTATTGATACTTTTCGTAGTCTATTGAGACTCGAGTTTGTCAAGCGATTAAAAAAAATCTATACTAGATATTATGTTATGTTATGAAGGGCCTTCCCCTACGGAGATTCCGTAATTTACTGTATTTAGAGCCTTATAAACTCATAAATTGAAAGCTACAAAATTATAATAAAAATACAGCAATATTCTTTAGTATATCAACATTCCTTTCCCCGTTTTAAATTTTCTATTTTTGTTTATTATACCCATGATATTAGCTTCCAAAGTAATACCAATTTATTAAAATTGAAACATACTTTCAGCATCTCCCTAGTATTTACAAATTACGTTTATTTGAAACACACGACAATAGATAGACAATTGCATTAACTAGATATTCCCCGTTTTAAATTTTTTTTAGATTAATTTTGAACTAAGATAAGTAAAAAAAATAGGATTTTTGTGCGATCTCGGCAACGCGTCAAATGTATGGTCAAGGTCGTTTGCTCGGGGGATGGCCTGAAGCACAAGAGTTTGTTTCTTTGTTTGCTTGAACGCGCTAATCTCAGGAAATACTGGTCCGACTTAAAAAAATATTTCAGTGTTAGATAGCCCATTTATCGAGGAAGGCTATAAATTATCACTCTAAAACTAATAGGACCGAAGAAACAGAAGAAAATGTGAAAGAAACGGGGAAAATTATTAGAAAGGGTTTATCTCACGAACTACTGGAGCAATTTTTATGTTATTTGGAACAAATATAGAGTTGACCACGTGAAGGGAAAATGTGCGGTTTCCGTAAAATTCCTAATTTACGCGGGCGAAGCCGCACTGGACATCTAGTAATCTTATAATTAACTTATATATGTCTTGTAAATAAGCTACGAATTGTTCTATTTTTTAAACATAGATACTACAATATTATATTTACGAGAGTCCATACTAGCGAAAACACGATATCTTTAAATTTCCTCGATAGAAAAAAATGACAAAGATGCACCATACGAATACCTATTTCATTTCTTTTTAAAACAGTGCTTTTAACTGAGTCAAAATTTTAATAAATAATATAAAATTCTATTACCGAGGGACTGTACTAGCGGATTTTTATAATATTGCTTATTTATCGAGATATTATGATATACTAACTTGGCGCTGATTCCGCGTCGTTCTTTTTCACCTGGCATACCTATGAGAGACGGGCTTAAGTGTGAAAAGAGAACGACGATGTTTGATTTTTGCTTTATTCGCCCTCTTTAGCGTACACGAACTTCTTCGGAGGTCGAGGACCATTTGACGGTTTCTAAAATATCTAACCCAATTTCTTTTGCATTCTAGTGGAATATATAGTATCCCAGAGAGGCAGAGTAATGTCTAAAATGGACGGCTACACGTACTATGCTGTAACAAAGATGGGCAGACCCAGCACCAGATGGAGGTGCACCACCCACAGCAGAGGCTGCCGAGGTCTCTTGATCATCGTAGACGGCACTCCTTTTCTAAAGAAAGAACACAATCATCCACCAAAGCCTGTCAAATTACAATACGAATGAATCAAAATCAATGATTAAATTGTTATTTTCCTGATTATGTTTTGGTTACTTTTTTTGGAATTCTAAGGAGTTTATTTCTTTTCAGACAAGAAAATTTCACTTTGTTTTCCTGAGTTGATGAGTGGGAAATACTTGTGGCTTGCTATTTTAATTTTTTTTTATCATCTTAGATATCATTATATAAAAGGCTTTGTCCTGAATGACATGAAAATGGAATCACGCTACAGCCTAAACCACTGATCGTAGAGACTTGAAATTTTGGGGGAGTGTTCTCCGTGTGACGTAGGCGTGCGATAAGAAGGGATTTTTTGAAATACCTCTCCTAAGGGGGTGAAAAAGGGGGTTGAAGTTAGTATGGGACCACTCGATTCCTTAGTCCGATCTGCTCGAAAATTTGCATTAATATTATTTGATGTATGTAATGGAAGATGTAATTCATAGTTTGTTGAAATTTATCCTTAATCCTTCGATCGCGGATTCTTGGAAATGCTATTGTATTCTATTGTTGTTGTGAGCACCGGTGCTCGTATGGGGCTTGAAAAGTGATTAAAAAGCATGAACAGTTATTATGGGACCGATATAGTTTGTGTGACCTCTACGTCGCCGCAAGGCGGTGTTTTTAAACTTAACTTAAAGAAAAACAGCGCTTTGCAGCGACGTAGAGAGTAGCGACGCCAGATATTGCTTGGACTTTGCCATGGTAACGTCACTGGCTACGTCGCGATAGCGTCCCGGTAAGTTAATTTGATTAAATACTCTTTACTGCTTATAAAATATAAAAGCCCCCATTCACAATAAAGCGATCGTTACATTCTATTTCTAAATTATCTAGATTTGTATAGGTATAAAGATTAAGTTATTTACGTTCACAAGTATAATTCTCAAGTCCTAAAATTTTAGGAAAATAATACAAAAACACAACATCACTCTTTCACATTCCCGGCAAAACTCCCTAGAAAAGTGTTGTTTTAAACTTATAATTTTTTCTTTTATCTAAGGTCGAATTTCGACCATTGGGCGATCTCTAGTAAAACATTATTTCATCTAATCCGCACGGTTCAACATTAATTAACTGGTTTTAGTGGAATTCATCATGTCGAAGAGAGGAAGGCAATTGATTTTGCTCAACGGCTACACGTACTCTGCCGTTCATTCTAAGACAGCTGTCACCAGATGGAAGTGTTCCACGCATCAGAACCGTGGATGCCCAGCAGCAGTGTACACCATGGGGGACGAGATCATTAAGATCAAAGAGAATCACACGCATCCACCTACGGTAAGATCGAGCTGCGGAGAAGTCCAGAATTATACTACTTAAATGCTTTATTACGTGCCAGCCAATGTTATGAGATTTTTTCTGATAAGCTGAATATAGTGTACCTCGATGTAGATTGT
Organism: Cyaniris semiargus; assembly: GCA_905187585.1. Classification (NCBI taxonomy): domain Eukaryota; kingdom Metazoa; phylum Arthropoda; class Insecta; order Lepidoptera; family Lycaenidae; genus Cyaniris; species Cyaniris semiargus. The sequence continues at coordinate 10,626,499 of LR994549.1, read as the reverse complement.
AGATTATGCGACAATGGCTCTGTTCGATGCCAATTCATTCAAAAGGCAAAAATTGCACCCAAATAGGTAATCCAGCATCGCAGAAGGTTTGAAAGACAAATATGGATTAAAATGTTTTATAACACCACTTTATTAACGTCTAATGAAAATAGTCCTTTTAATTTCCTTCTTCTCGAGAGACTCTGACACTAAGAGAAAATTACTTACGTAAACATTGGTATGAATACTGAATTGTACGCGTAATTTTTTCCAGTTCAATTCGTCGTGTCCCAAAGAGGGAAAAGGATGATACTGCTCAACGGCTACACGTATTCTTTAATAATTACATCTACCGCCAATCCAAAGAGGAGATGGAAATGCTCCACTCATCAGCACCGAGGCTGCCACGCCATCATACACACGCTGGACGATCAAGTCGTCAAAATAAAAGACGAACACACGCATCATCCTATGCAGAAGTCCAGGCTATTTAATCTTCTTCAGCCGGACCGGCAAATGTGCTTGCCTGTGGATATCCAGTAGAAAGGAGCAATGTTATAAAATTAAGTAATATGTAAGCGTGTTCAGGATAAGAAGAAATTAAAAAAATGCAGTTTTGGGCCTTTTATTTTTTTTATTTATGTTACTTTATTGCTAAGATACAGTGTACAAATGACCGTAATTAATTTGGGTTTTGTGCGGCCAATTTAACAATGAACTCTACATATAAAGGGACACATACACACATATATATATACATTTCTAAAGTATTCTCGTTTTGTTTTGTTACAACCTGTATATGTACGGTAACTGTTAGTATTTTCAGCCCAGTACACATACGTTCTATCGAAAAGGAATAAGAAAATGATACTACTCAATGGCTACACTTATTCCTCTCAGAGGGTAAAAAATATGGGGATCAAGTCGAGATGGAAGTGTTCGACCCATAACCACTGCGGGTGCAGGGCAGTGCTCCACACCATAGGAGATCAGATTGTCCTCGCAAGAGAAAACCACTCACACCTACCTTCGTACAGAATCAAAGTACGGGATTGTGTGTTGTAATATAAGCCCGGAATTGTAACTTGCAATCATATAAAAACGGAATTGTATCTTATAATTTAAGTATGGAATGGTAACTTGTAATATAAGTACTGAATTGTATCATCCATACTAATATTATAAATGCGAAAGTGTGTCTGTCTGTGTGTCTGTTACCTCTTGACTCTTCACGCCCCAACCGCTAAACCGATTTTGCTGAAATTTATACGTGGGAGAGCCATGCTTCGGCACGAATGGGCCGGCTCGACCGGAGAAATACCACGTTCTCACAGAAAACCGGCGTGAAACAGCGCTTGCGCTGTGTTTCGCCGAGTGAGTGAGTTTACCGGAGGCCCAATCCCCTAGGATTGGGCCTCCGGTAAACTCACTCACTCACCCTATTCCCTTCCCTACCCTAGGAGGTAGGGAATAGGGGAGGGTAGGGAAGGAAAGGGAATAGTCCCTTCCCTTCCCTACCCTCCCCTATTCCCTTCCCTTCCCATCCCAACCCTCCCCTATTACCCTATTCCCCCTTAAAAGGCCGGCAACGCACTTGCAGCTCTTCTGATGCTGCGAGTGTCCATGGGCGACGGAAGTTGCTTTCCATCAGGTGACCCGTTTGCTCGTTTGCCCCTTTATTTCATTTAAAAAAAAAATAGTATGGAGATATTTTGTGTCCCGGAAAAGGACATAGGATACTGTTTATCCCAGAAAAATGTACGGTTCCAACGCGATGAACGAATTTAGGCGCAACGGAGTTGCGGGCGTCATGTAGTGTAATATAAGTATGGGATTGTATCTTGTAATATGAGTACGGGATTGTATCTTGTAATATGAGTACGGGATTGTATTTTGTAATATGAGTACGGGATTGTATCTTGTAATATGAGTACGGGATTGTATCTTGTAATATGAGTACGGGATTGTATCTTGTAATATGAGTACGGGATTGTATCTTGTAATATGAGTACGGGATTATATTTTGTAATATAAATAGGGAATTGTAAAGAATAAATAAATATCTAAAGTCATGAAACTTCTTTTTCAAATAAGGATAAATCTCGTGCTTGATGGCCGCGTTATACAAAAAAGTACGTTCAATGTTAATAGTACCGGTCACCGTGTAGAGAAATTCGGCCATTTAGTTTGTCTCTTTATTTGATTTACATTTACAAATAAGTAATAAGTATTTTCACCTTTTCTGTTTTGTTTCCCTATGTGTCCTATATAAATGATAGCTTTGAGAAGGAAGTCAAATTGTCAATTATTTGCTGGGCTTGCTGGTTGTACGGCAAATTTTAAAGAGTTAGCTCAAAGGACAGTCTCTATAAATCACCGGTTACATAATATCCAGACTAGTATATAGAGCGATTCGTGCAATTTTCATATAACTAACAGTAATTTTATTTACAGCAAAATGCACGTACGTGTTATCGCGACAAAACAAGAAGATGCTACTGTTGAACGGTTACACATATCACGCGCAGAAGAGAATGGGACTGAAGATGAGGTGGAAATGTTCAACTCACGCGCGAGAAGCGGGCTGCACCGCGGCGGTCCACACTGTAGATGACGTCATCGTTAAGACTAGAGAGAATCATTGCCATCCGCCCACCTTTAAATTCAATCATAATTGGATTTGGAAATGAATAATATCCATACTAATATTATAAATGCAAAAGTGTGTCTGTCTGTCTGTCGGTTACCTCTTCACGCCCAAACCGCTCAACCGATTTTGCTGTGATTTGTAATGGAGATACTTTGATTCCCGCGAAAGGATTATACTATAATAGTTTATATTACAAATACAAAAGTGTGTCTGTAGTCTGTTACCTCTTCAAGTCCAAACTGCTGAACTGGTTTGGCTGTAATTTTTTATGGAGAATGGAGATGCTTTAAGTCCCGGCAAAGGACAAAGGATACTATTTATCAAAAAAATTACGGTTTCCGCGCGATAAACGGAAGTTGCGGGCGGGTAGTAGGATATAAATGAGGAGTTGTTGAGGAAAAGTATTTTAATACGAGTAAGTGTACCTAAAGTACTGATCTCATTTTTAATTTATTTGTACCTATGACTATACATGTTTGGTCGAGTCGTATTAAATTATAATCAATATATTAAATTATGATCTCAAAAAAAGTCTTTTCCAATACCCCTTGTAGTCAATAATGTAATTTTTGATGTGATGTAACTTGTTTTGGTACAAAAAAATTAATATATTATTGCGAAATATTAAAGTGAAAAAAATAAAACTGTTTTTGATATGAATACCATTTAATACTATGGAAACGCCTGTGGCCAAAATTCGGTCCCCATTAAAATATTTATATGTCAACATGTAAATGCGTTAAAAAGTGATACACAAAAACTTAATTTAATTTTCAGCAACGGCAAAGTTTACATTGTCGAGAAGAGGGCAAAGGAAGATAATTTTAAACGGCTACAGCTACTCGAAATCTTTCTGTCGGACCTACAAAGAGGGACCAAGGGTTAGGTGGAAATGTTCCACGCACCAAAACAGAGGATGTCGTGCTGTACTGCACACCTTGGAAGACACCATTTATAAAGCAACAGAAGATCATACACACCCACCAATCTACGAGACTGGAGCGGATTCAAATTCAAATTCTTTAATATGCTCGTACAATAACATATAATAGCACAAAGTAGACAGTGTACATCACGTCGTCTAAACCCATGCCAAGTTGAACTTGTGTTATGGCAATCAGACAGCGAATGCACACCGAACAGTCTCTTACAGCATATTATTATGCTCACAACACTCTTATGCTGCGTTTCTATGCTTGCCAAGGCTTAACCAGCGTCCACAAGCACAAGCGTGTAAAGAGAGTATCAGGCTTGGCTTGCGTGAGCTTGTGGACGCTTGTATCCGATCCGGTGTAGTGTCGGTTTTTGGACACAGATCAAAGGGCGCTTGCGGCAAGCGCTTGCGACGCGTTCACACGTTGGCGCGCGCTTAGTAGCCGCTGTGATCTCGCGGTTCACAAGTTCGATGTCTTCACAAGCGTGTAAACGATTTCCAAATGCCAAGCGAGATTTGTGGACGCTTGTGCCTTGTGGACGCTTGACCGCTACACCAGTGGGCCAGAACTCCTCCACCTCGAGAGTGGACAAAAGCTTTGTCGGTACTCTAACCGCAAAGGAACCAAAGTTAACTTTGTGGCGAGAGTACAGACGATCCACCCTCAAGGTGAAGGTGGTCTTCTCGCGGATGTAGTTTACGACGTCCACGACTTCCTTGGACATAGAGCGGCGTCGCGGCGACCTCGGTGCCGCGGTAATTGCGGACGGTGGGCTTCCTCTTCTTTCTTCTCTCTACTAGTGTGAAGCCCTCCTCATCACACCTTCCTGACCTGTCCGCACTTGTGCACACACACGAGAATGCACAAACCGAATGCGTCAGATCAGATCAGTCCGATCGATACATGCATGTGAAAGAGTTTCAATAAAAGAAAGTAATAAAAAGAGATTTTTATTTATAATGTAAATTGTAAAATATAGGTTACCTTTACTTGCGGCCCGTGAATGTTTTACAACTAAGATATAAGTATTGAAATAAATTGTTTCTGTGGTTAATATTCCAAGTTCGACCAATATTTTATAATAATTATATTGATTAGACATCAATTGGCATTTGCCAGCCAAAAGTTTGACGACGGCTAAACTTGAAAATCAAATTAAGCTCGGTGCTTAATGTAAGAAAAATATGAACATTGTGGAACACAAGAAAAATTTTTAGGGCTCAGCCGGAGGTCTCGGGTTCGAATCCCGCTGACGGAACAAAAGATTTCAATGTTCCTGGGTCATGGATATGCATTAAATATGTGTATCATATATTTAAAATGTTAAATATATGTATAGTAAAAAGTAGATATTAAATAAATATATTATGTATTTCCGTTGTCTGGTACCTGTAACACAAGTCCTTCAGGTACTTAGCATGGGGCTGACTGTCTTGGTGTCTAACTGACGTGGTGTGAAGCGTCCATAGATATTATAAGAAAAACATGAACAGTGCGGTTTCACACTACATCGTTTTAACTCGTCCAAAAACACCAAAATTTAATGGAAATACAGCCGTTGCCAGGAAATCTCAATTTGAATCAACCCACCAAGCCCAGGACCAAAAGTGTTTTAATATATTATACAAACTAGGTTTGTTTTCATTACATTAATCTTTTTCTAGAAATTAAAAAATGTATATTTTCGATCAGTTGCACTAACTGTAAATTGATCTTATTTTGGTACAAACGCTACTATTTCTTTTAATAATATCGTTTTAACCTTCAAAGTTTTAACCCATCAATCCCCAAGCGGCACCCGGCTGCCGCATAACAATTGAAAATCTATTGTGTCTGCGATTCCCACGATCGAGGTTTTTTTTTTACAACCAAAACATTTTTCAGTCGAGTATATGATATTGCCAATTTGTCGATAAAATATGCCATACATTATGACATTATAAAAATCCTACTATAATATTATAAAGGTGAAAGTTTGTATGTGTGGATGTATGTATGGATGTTTGTTACTCTTTCAGGCAAAAACTACTGAATAGATTTTAATGAAACTTTACAATAATATAGCTTATACATCAGAATAACACATAAGCTACAATTTTAACCAATTTTCAAAGTGGAGGAGGTGTTATGTTCGTTTTTTTATGCTCAAGGATTATTTTTCTTTTTTTATTTTGGTTTCAAATTTTTCTTTTGGTGTTATACACCAAAAGAAAAATTTGAAACAAGTAAGATTTTGCACCAAGGTATACCATGGTTTTGAAGGTGCTGAGAGAACTCCTAACTCTTTATAGATATAAAATTTGGGAGTTTCAACGTTGTTTTAAGAACGGAAAGCATATGCTACAATGCAAATTACATTCATCATCATCATCATCATCACTACCATAAACCATTATAGAACTATGTATCGTCCCGTTCTGATCCTATTATTGGTACTTACTTTTCATAGTCTTTTATTATATTATATCACTTAAACCGCGGGTAACACCGCGGGGCACAGCTAGTAAAATAATAATATAAACAGACGAACATACAACCTTTCTCCTTTTTGGAAGTCGGTTAAAAACAGCTAATAGTACCAATCCCTAATAACGGCAGTCATTTTAATCTATACTAATTATATAAATAGTGGTGGCGTGGGGGGGGGACGACCACAATGCTGTCTGGCAACATCTGTCACATCAATGCTGTGGATCGCAACAAGTAACAACGCATATCAGAAGCCAGATTGCGGTCTGCAAATTTTGCAAACGAAAGTCTAAGGAGAATCCGGTCTAATTCGTAGCTCTACATTAAAGGGCGACAAGGCTTTAAATGAACGTGGGCGGGGGCGCTGTTGGTAAAGGAGAACTGTCAAAATGTCGTTTTTGTATGATGGCAGCGTTAGTTCCTTTTTTCGCCACGTTCATTTCAAGCCTTGTCGATTATATTTTAGGTTTATTATATTTTATATGTCAACAATGTGTCAAAGAGTGATACACAAAAACTTAATTTAATTTTCAGCAACGGCAAAGTTTACAGTATCGCAAAGAGGGAGAAGGAAGATAATTTTAAACGGATACATCTACTCGAAATCTTTCTGTCGGACCTACAAAGAGGGACCAAAAATTAGATGGAAATGTTCCACGCACCAGAACAGAGGATGTCGTGCTTCACTGCACACCTTGGAAGACACCATTTTTAAAGCATTAGAAGATCATACACACCCACCGATCTACGAGACCGGAGCGGATTGATCGCATGCTGACCTGTGCGCACTTGTGTACACACACGGCAATGTATAAACGAATCCGTCAGATCAGATCGGTCCGATCGATTCATGTATGTGAAAGAGTTACAATAAGAAATAAAGATTTTTATTTCTAATGTAAGACATAGATAGCCTTTACTTGCGGCCCGTGAATATTTGCAACTAAGTTATAAGTATTAAAATAAATTGTTTCTACGGTTAATATGTCATGTGAGCCAAGTGTACCTATGTATGTCAAGTGTGACCCACCTTTATTTTATAATAAATAATTAGAGACCTATTGAACCTTGCCAGCCAAAAGTTTGACGACGGCTGAAGTATATGAATGACTGGAAAATGGAACTTCGCTCGGTCCTTAATATAAGAAAAACATAATCATAGTGGAACAAAAGAAAAACATGAACAGTGCTATGTATCGTTTTAACTCGAACAAAGACATCTTTATTCTTATGGAAACGCAGCCGTTGCCGGGAAATCTCAATTTGAATCAACCCACCGAGGTGGGTCTGATAGACATCTATCAGACCCAGGACCAAAAGCGTTTTAATATAACCTAGGTTTGTTTTCATTACATTAATATTTTTCTAGAAATTAAAAATTTATATTTGCACTAACTGTAAATTCTTGTAATTTTGATATAAACGCTACTATTTCTTTTAACAATATCGTTTTAAAACCAACACATTTTTCAGTCGAGTACATGATATCGCAACGCGGGAAGAGGTTGCTGAAAGTTAACGGGTATAGATACTACAGCTCATCCAACTGCAATGGAAAAGTTCGTTGGCGATGCTGCACCCACGGCCGTCGGGGGTGCACAGCCTATTTATACACCGTAGATGACACCATCGTCTTTGCCAAGGACATCCATATTCACCCACCTAACGTACCTACCTTGATATAGATTATAATATGTAATTAAAAACATTCCTTAAAAGAAGTATTAGAAATTCAATTCTCAATTTATTTAATGATAGTAGTTGTGAATTGTGATGTAATTGTAATATAAAATATTATGTAATTCGTTTAACATAATAAATAGTAAGTGGCTGTGTTTGAGAAATTTCTCAAATTATATTGAATATCTAGTAATACTTATCGATATAATAGTTTAAGGGCCCTACGGAGATTCCGTAATCTACCGTATTTAGAGCCGTATAAACTCATAATTTGAAAGCTACAAAGTTATAATAAAAATACAGCAATAATCTTCAGTACATCAACATTCCTTTCACCGTTTTAAATTTTCTATTTTTGTTTATTATACTCATGATATTAACTTCCAAAGTAATACCAATTTATTAAAATTGAAGCATACTTTCAGCATCTTCCTAGTATTTACAAATTACGTTTATTTGAAACACACGACAATAGATAGACAATATCATTAACTACATATTCCCCCTTTTTTTTTTAGATCAATTTTGAACTAAGATAAGTAAAAAAATAGGATTTTTGTGCGATCTCGGCAACGCGTCAAATGTATGGTCAAGGTAGTTTGCTCGGGGGATGGCCTTAAGCATAACTGGAACGCCTAAAAACGCCTCCGTGGTCCAGTGGTTCAGAGCGTGGCTCGTAACTCGGGGGTCGTGGGTTTGATTCCCGCGTTGGTAACATATTATTTCCAAGTTTGGTTAGGACAATGCAGGCTGATCACCTGATTGTCTGACATGTAAGATGATCCATGCGTCGGATGGGCATGTAAAAAGTCGGTCCTACGCCTGATCTCTCGCCAGTCGTGTCGGTCATGAGAGTAAAAGGAATAGAGAGTGCTCTTGTGTACTGCACACACACTTGGGCACTATAAAATTACTTCTGCGTAACTGGCCTGGTTTCGATGAAACTGGCCACCGTCACCGAAACCGGTGTGGGAGTATTAATATATATTATAAGCATCACTAGAGTTCCAATATAATATAAACTAGCTGTCCCGGCAAACGTTGTTTTGCCAGATAAAGTATTTCGCCCATATCAATTACGTTTAGCTTCATGTCAAATTTTTTACCATACTTAACCATAGACAACATAGACAAAATTACGTTTAGCTGTCATTTTTGTTTTGTTATTCTATGTCAGATGCGTTTTTGTTATACCACGTTTTATACTGACTTCACGGAAACGCGGTCGAACGGGATAAAATATATCCTATCTCCGTCTCCTGGTTCTTAGCTACCTCTCAACCAATTTTCAGCAAAATCGGTTCATCCGTTCTTGAGTTATAAGTAGTGTAACTAACACCACTTTCTTTTATATATATAGATAACATTATTGTTGTACTCAAGATGACGTATATATAAATATTATGTGTGAGTATCATTATAATAAAATTTATTACACTACTAAGTAATTCGCTGTACTGTAACTTAACTACATCCCGCGATTCGTGGAGTGGGGTTAGTACATACCCCATTAAATTTTTGGTCACAAAAAAAATGTTGACATGACTTTTGACGTGGGACAGTGCGTAGATGTTAAATTGCCGCTTTATGGTAACATGAATTGACTGATTTTTCATAAATTGAAATTTATTTCTGCTCTAAAATGTAATATTGGATATTAATAATAAACTAGAAATAGAAAGACTAGAAAAGAGGCAGGGACCGGTTTTATTTGTATCAAAAAGGTATACGAATTGCACGAATCATCAAACAACTTCTCAACGTAGATGTTATATCATTTTTACATTTTAGAAACTTCTGTCATCCATCTGAAAATCGAGCCTTTGCGACCAAAAGTGGAGAAGAACACTACTCTCAAATTCTTGGGCTTGAGGGTTAAAAATGACATCCAAATCAAATGTGAACCATCTTTGCCGAAGAGCCTTGCTGGAATGTTAAATATAATTGCATCCGATTCTGAAGCAGAAAAACCAAGAAAAAAGCGGCGATGCGTAGTGTGTCCCCGTTCTAAAGACAAAAAAGTATTAGCCTACTGCAGGTGTTGCGAAAAACCTATGTGCCAGAGACACATGAAAACTATTTGCCTTTCTTGTTTAGAAAAATAAAAATACTGCGTTTATATGTATCTATTTACTCATTAGATATATTTTTAAACCACTGTCAATTATTAGTCATTTTAATTGTTCAGCTCGAGCTGAAGAAGTAAATAGATATGTACCAATAATTGATTAAAAATTAACCTTATTTACTACAAGATACAGTTGAAAATAGGAGGTCGAATTTCGAGCTGTACTGAGCGTTACTTTGTGAGTCGCAACTCGCATCTACGGTGTACGCTTTGATCAATTTTAAAAGTTGGGGTAGCCAGAACACCCTACATATAAGTAGAAAAACACTTATATTGTGAAATAAATTTTATACAATGTTGACGAGTTCTCTTTCTCATTTCAGTTGAATTTGTGGCGTCCAAGCGGGGAAATCGATTCATATAGCGTAAGGTATAGGTACACATAAGTTAGATGACAAACATTCAAAACCTTGACTATTGAGATATTTGGCTAAGAGTAAATTACTGATGGTTGTAAAAACTTTAGGCCACAATGAACTACTTGTATTTCCTTTCATTTTAACAATAGCTTCTAAGAGAAAATTCTAATTTGTTATACAACTACACTTGATCGCAAGAGATCGAATTTCAAGCCGCACCGAGCCACATGTAATACTGTGACCGAGTGTTACTTTTGAAAGTCGCATCTACGGTATACGCTCTGATAATTTAAAAGTAGGGGTAGCCAGAGGACCCCAGTTGTATGTATAATGTAATATGATAAAATAAACATTATTCTGTATTAAATAGTTCTCTCTCTCTTTTCAGTTGCATTTGTTAAGTCTAGGCGGGGAAACCGATTAATAAAGCGTAATGAATACACATACTATGCCACGAAGACTTATAATGCCGGCGGAAAAATTAGATGGAGGTGTTCTACTCACGCATATTTAGGATGCAAAGCTATTTTGTATACAGTGAATGACAAAATAGTTCATGTCAGAAAAACCCACAATCATCCTCCCAAGTTATATGACAAGCATTCAAAACCGTAGTCATTCATGGTTTTGAAAGTTTGTCATGATGACGGCGATGAGAGAATTATCTAAAGGCGCTCCCTCATCAGGAGCATTCGCGTGTAATGTAAGAGCCAGTCCACACGGCGCGTTGCGTCAGCGTTGCGTCGACACAGCGCTGCCGTTGCGTTGTTTTACATACAAATAACCAAGGTGTTCACACGGCGCGCTGCGTCATCGCAACGCACACATGACGGACAGCAGCACCCCGAGACGAAGCGGGAGGGGGTGTTGATGTAAGACTGCTTTGTAATAATGGAGCGATGGCGCAGCGCCCGTGTGGCCGGCTATGCGTCAAAATGTTTGCGTTGCGACGACGCAACGCAACGCAACGCGCCGTGTGGACTGGCTCTAACGTTGCAGAGTCGAGCATTACATCAGTGAGGGAGGAGAACCGAGCGTTACAATGCGCACCTTCTAATGATACATAATATTTTGATATAACTTCTTGTAACCTATAATTTGACATTACACGAGAATGCTCGTCGGTTAGGGAGGTAGTATTGTAATGTAAAGCTCAAAGTCGAATCTATAATGTTACATTACACGCGAATGCTCCCGGTAAGGGAGCACCATAAGAGTAAATTACTGATGGTTGTAAAAACTTCATGTCACAATAAGCTTCTTATATTTTCTGTAGGAATAGATTTTTATGAATAAGTGTTATTTCATTTTAACAATACCTACTACTAGAAAAACTTTTGTTTGCTACACTACAACATAGACTTGATCACAAGAAATCGAATTTCGAGCTGCACCGAGCGTTACTTTTGTAAGTCCTATGGTAGACGCCTTGATAAATTTAAAAGTTGGGGTAGCCAGGGCACCCCACTCATAAGTAGAAAAATAATTATATTGTGAAATAAACTGTATACTATATTAATAACGAGTACTCTCTCTCTCATTTCAGTTGAATTTGTCATGTCTAGGCGGGGAAAACGATTAATAAAACTTAATGAATACACATACTATGCCGCAAAAGATCACTCCGGTGGAAAAGTCAGATGGAGGTGTTCCACTCATGCATATATAGGATGCAAAGCTGTTTTATACACGGTGGATGATGAAATAGTTCATGTCAGAGACACCCACAGTCATCCTCCTAAGTTAGATGCAACAAACTTTTACTAAGTATTAATACTGAATTGTACGGGGGAGAGCCATGCTTCGGCACGAATGGGCCGGCTCGACCGGAGAAATACCACGTTCTCACAGAAAACCGGCGTGAAACAGCGCTTGCGCTGTGTTTCGCCGAGTGAGTGAGTTTACCGGAGGCCCAATCCCCTACCCTATTCCCATCCCTACCCTCCCCTATTCCCTTCCCTACCCTCCCCTGTTACCCTATTCCCTCTTAAAAGGCCGGCAACGCACTTGCAGCTCTTCTGATGCTGCGAGTGTCCGTGGGCGACGGAAGTTGCTTTCCATCAGGTGACCCGTTTGTTGAACCACTTATATTTTCTTTACGAATAGATTTTTATGAATTATGTGTTGTTTTATTATAATAGATAATAATATAATTTAAAGGTTATAATTTTCTTTAGATGTCACCTGACAGGTTATTTTTATTTATTTATTTATTTAAAGAACTTTATGCAAATATTTACAAAGACGGGCTTAATGCCAGGCAAATCCTGGCATTCTCTACCAGCCAAACTAAGAGGGATAATAAGAAGGTAGAATAGGTGCATTCTAAAATAAAATTGTTTTAGTGATTAATTATTAAATAAGCATGAGCATAAGTTATCAAGATTTCAGACAAGGGAAGCAGCAAAACAACGTAGTCTCAGCTGTGTTCGGCAAATTTAGTTTCAAGGTCACAGCTGAGTTATAAGTACTGTACCACAGAATACATATAAGTAAACTGCACATAATAATTTGTGGCATTTTAATATACCTACCCATAATTAGGTGATGTTTGTTCGTATGTTAAAGTATCAGATGTTCCAGATTTCTTCAGTTCAACGGTGAAGTACATCAGGAATCGAACCGGCAAACCGCTACTGCTGCACCAAGGGTACACTTACCATTTGAAGATGGGCTCCACTGCCGGGGTGAAGCGACTGTGGCGCTGCTCCCAACATTGTTCAGCCCAATGCCGCGCCACCTTAACCACGCTTTACGACGAGATCATCAAAAGACGCAATGCACATAATCATTTACCTAAACTACACTTTTAAATCAGTATTCTGTTTTTTGTGTTGTTTATCATCGAAATGTTTTGTTAATCGTAAATGGTTTTCTATATGTCTGTTTGGGAGCTCAACAAAGTGGAATTTCCCTGTACATACTTAACATAATTAATAATAGACTACAGGCCCATGTCAAAAAATGGATGGGTCATATGAACCACCAGGTGACGTGTATAGAACGATATAAGAGAATAAAATAATAAGATTCAGCACTATGCCGTCACTTGTAAGCTGTAGACTACAAGCCCATGTTAGAAAATGAATGGGTCAGGTTGCGTATATATAGTACGATATACGAGTAAGAGGATAAAATAAAAAGATTCGGCATAGCCGTCACTTGTAAGCTGTCCAACTGAGTGCTGGTGAGAATTCAAAAGTGCAGGTAGAGTGAGTACATTTTGGTCATATACCTATTTTTGTACGGATTTTTTACCATCGATAGATACATGAAAAATAATAAGAAAGCGCGCAGTGCCGTAAAAAAATGGTGCGCCACAAAGTCGGTAATTTTTTTTGATTTTCTGACAATTTTCAGGGTAAATTTGGTCATTTCATTGTATACGGCATGTTTCATACTGTTTCAATACAGCTTCGAATCAATTATTTTCGATTTTTTTCCCTTGTCGCATGATTTTTGTACGGCGTTGAGGAATAATTAATTCGAAGCAGTATTGAAACAGTATGAAACTGATGACGTATAGAATGAAATGATTTACCCTGGAAATTGTCAGAAAATAAAAAATAAAAAATTACCGACTTTGTGGCGCACCATTTTTTACGGCACTGCGCGCTTTCTTATTATTTATTATGTATCTATCGATGGTAAAAATGCCGTACAAAAATATATGACCAAAATGTACTCACTCTACCTGCACTTTTGAATTCTCACCAGCACTCAGTTGGACAGCTTACAAGTGACGGCTATGCCGAATCTTTTTATTTTATGCTCTTACTCGTATATCGTACTATATATACGCCATCTGACCCATTCATTTTCTGATGGTCAGGTTTTGGTTTTTTTTTTTTTTTTTTTTTTTTTTTTTTTTTTTTTTTTTTTTTAATGTAATAAGGGGGCAAACGAGCAAACGGGTCACCTGATGGAAAGCAACTTCCGTCGCCCATGGACACTCGCAGCATCAGAAGAGCTGCAAGTGCGTTGCCGGCCTTTTAAGAGGGAATAGGGTAATAGGGGAGGGTAGGGATGAGGGAAGGGAATAGGGGAGGGTAGGGAAGGGAATAGGGTAGGGGATTGGGCCTCCGGTAAACTCACTCACTCGGCAAAACACAGCGCAAGCGCTGTTTCACGCCGGTTTTCTGTGAGAACGTGGTATTTCTCCGGTCGAGCCGGCCCATTCGTGCCGAAGCATGGCTCTCCCACGTAAATATGTCATAATATTCATGGGACCAATAGATAAAATATATTCTGCTTTCAAAAATCCCTTAAGATATATATCACTACGGTAATTCTATCAGATAGTATTACCGTATAAAAATTAAGAATTTTTATAAAAAATTTTCTATGAAAAAAGTTTTGATACGGATAGAGAAGGGTAATAAGTTGTCCTTATGTTGCTGCATGTACTTATTTTAAACTACACGTGGTTTTAAAAATTATAAATTCTCTTGCGTGTTTACACCAAAACAATATTGTTACAATATTTTTATTACTTATTAGTATTACTATTTAATTCTTAAGAATTATGTACTTAACACAATTAATATATTAGTACTTAATTTATTATAAGAAACATGTTATATCCAGTATTTTGTTAAAAAATATTCGTCCAAATGAGTCTAGGTGTTCGTAATGATATAACTTTTTTAATAATCTTATTGTAAAGAATATTGTTGCTTATTAAACATAATTTTTAAACATTTGCACAAATTTATTTTTGTCTCATAATATGTGTCCTATATTAAGTGGATATTATGCGTTTGTCAACGTTCATAGACTGCTGGGTCTAATCTAGGGGTTAAAATATTAATATTTCATATTTGAATCCCTACATTTTACTCACATTCTTTAAAACTACGTTTGATGCAGTGGTTGAACATAAATCATGGCAGCTTGGTTAAGTTATGCTACGGATGTTCTAGTTAAAGTTTCAACAAATAATATTCTCGGTATAAAATTAGACTTATTGGTGTGCGCCAGTTTGGGAACTAATTCTTTGTGAATATCTATCTATTCTTAGTGAATATCTTAGTTCTCTCTCTTGTTCTGATAAATTATAGAGAAGACACGATATTAACCAAGAATTATCACGTAACCTAGATTGGCGCACCCATCTCTCTGACTCTTTTCTGATTTAGAATTAAGTATATTTAGGTTCCATTCTAACTGGTATACCTATAGTTCCAGTATTCACGACGTCATCCCGGGGTGCTCGCATGATCTGTATCGGCGGCTACAAGTTCCTACGGCAGTGCGAGCTGGGCTGCAAGACGAGGTGGTGGTGCGGCACCCACTACAACCGCGGCTGCAGCGCCGTCATCTACACCATCGGAGCTGACATCGTCAAATGCAAGAACGTCCACACGCACCCGCCGAAGCCGATGTTATGAAGAGAATCAAAAAGATGGGCAGAGAAAGGAGAGAATCATCGCAATGTACAATGAATTCATTATTCTATTTTGCACTTGCCATAAGGCTGGATCAAATGCGGTGGTGCGAACGCGCGGTTTGGCGGCTACACCGCAAGATAACAAGCAAATATATATAATGACAGCGCGCCGCTTGCTTGTGATCTTGTAGTGTAGTGGCCAAACCGCGCGTTCGCGCCGCCCCATGTAAATTCAGCCTAATTATTATTTCAATTTGGCTTTTACATGGGGCGGCCATGTAAATCCAGCCTAATCATTATATTTTCATTTTGGCTTTTACATGGGGCGCCCATATAAATTCAGCCTTATCATTATTTCATTTTGGTATTTCGCTGGTGACATCTCCCCTAACTCAACAGTATTTCTTTTTAAGCTTAAACAGCAGCTTCTTATATGTATTTTATATCTAAAAGGAATAAAGTTTCCTTTGGGCATTGATCATATTCATATATTATGATTTATGACAAAGTTGATCATGACAGCTATAGGAATCAAATCACAGTTCTTTTGCGCCAATTCGAACAATTCGGGGTAAGATCCTAAATCATAAATTTCTACAAAGTGATTTCGACTAACTTTATAACTGTATGTGTAACGTTCTGATTTTTATATACCTTAGGGCTTAGAGTAACTTTTTAGGTTTACGCCATAACAATATTAACCTTTACAATTATTGTAATTTTAGTTCTATTTTTCTTTACGTAATTTGCTTTTACTTTAATAATTAATTAAGCTACTATTAACGTTAAGTTTACCAAAGATTCGCACATTAATGCAAAAGTATGGCCAGTCGCCATGCGATGCAGTATTAAAGGTTTTTTTAACTTTATACCACAGCAATATTATTGAAAACTGGTATACCACTTTTCGATCACATTATAATATATGTATTTGATCTGACGTACGTATTCTAAATGGGCTGTTAAGGGCCTTGCACGTGGCGATTTTTGTAGCGATGCAATCTCACTAAAAACGAATGCTTAATAGTTGCATTTATTTGCAACGCGCTTTAACTTGCGATGCCAACGCACTACCAACGCACGTTTGCATCGCTGCTATAGCGACTGTGTCGAGTGACAGCGGGGAGATAATGAAGGAAGGGGTTCCCAGGTATTTTATACCATTAGTAAATCGCGTAGCATTGCGGCTGAATGAGCACCCCGTGTGCTAGGGCACACATGACACAGCTAGCGACTACTTCCAGACTGTTTCGATGAAACGCGCTATAATATCGCTACTGCATCGCCCTTAAGGGCTAGAGACTAAAGATCTACCCTTACTAATTAAAATATTTTCAATAACTGTTCAAGGTCTGCTTGTCTTTGAACACTAATAAAACACAATTTTTCGTGCACTTTTTCCACTATATTAGGAATTTTTTATAAATTTTAACAAATAACACGACCGGTTTCGAAATAAATCATCTTCAGGTGTACTTAGTGTAGGTAGTTTTACAAAATTAAAGCTGCTTGTCTTTGTCTGATATTTGAAACTTCACAAAGATAGCAGACCTTAAATAGCTATATACGTACTATTTATTCGATTAGTAGGGGAGCTAGGCTCTAGATTGATCAAACTAGTATTTTAGTTATAAGTTTATTTTATAAAAATTATTTGTTAGAATTAGAAGTTCACACATCCTCACAAGTAGAGTATTTTTTTTGGTTTTACCGGCCGCCTAGACGAGCAATTTTATTGTCAATATCACGTATTGCGTAATATTATTGACCATGTAGGTTGGATATTGAATATCGTGCGCCTTCAATGTAATTGTCAAATAAACTGTTGAATAAAATTTAAGCGTGATTGATATCTATATATAAATAAAAATGAATCCCGTGGTCACGACATCACGCGTAAACGACTGGACCGATTTTGCTAAAATTTGGTATAGAGATACTATGAGTCCCGGAAAAGAACATAGGATACATTTTGTCCCGGAAAAATGTACAGTTACTGCACAATATACTTTTATGATTTGCGCGTAAACTATTCAATCGATTTGATGAAATTTGGTATGGAGATACTTTGAATCTCGGGAAAGTACAAGGGATACTTTTTGTCCCGGAAAATGTACGGTTCCCGCACAATAAACTTTTATGATTTTCGCCTAAACTAGTCAATTTATTTTGATGAAATTTAGTATGGGGATATTTTGAGTCTCGGGAAAAGACAAGGGATACTTTTTGTCCCTGAAAATGTACGGTTCCCCCACAATAACTTTTTTGATTTTCGCCTAAACTATTTAATCTATTTTGATGAAATTTGGCATGGCGATACTACCTGCACCCGGTGCACGTTGGCACTAAAAATTAACAAACTTTTTTTTATTAATTATATACCAATTCGAATTAAATAATCATCGTTAATCGACAGGACAACGTCTATCGGGTCAGCTAGTTGACAATAAAATTGCTCGTCTAGGCGGCCGCTTTGAACACTATTAATGTAATATTGTAACATTTGACATAATAATAACTTACACTAAGATTAAAAATGTGTGTAGAGTATTTAAGTTCGTTTATAAACGTTTACAACATAGATATTATAGTAACAATTATAATTTTTATAGATTAAACCTTATTTTATTATATCCAAAATAATTTTAACATTATCGCCCGTACCAAAAAAGTCCGGGTGTTATAACATTTAATATTGTAATTGGAAAAAATTAAGAACTCTTGTGTCAGTTGCTGTGGTCAGTCGACATGTTAATAAATGTATCCTCGTTTGGAATAAGAACTTGTGAGTATGGTGACTTCTCAGCAATTTACTTACGCCTATGTCCATACATTTCGACTATCTCGCTCTATTTTCATGCAGCAATATCGACATCTCTTTCACTCCTACGAAACCCATGAAAACACGGCTAACTGGATTTGCAGAATATTTTTTAACAAAACAAAAGAACGCGAGGAACATTCTATCAAAACGCTTTATAATATAGAAACCCAATTATTCGGCATAAAGTCAAAACTAATGAATCAGACAACACGTTTTTATTATACAAAAATATTATAATAATTCTAAGAATATCCGTATTGCTGTAATCTGATTTTTTTTATTTGAACACACTTAGGGTGGGTTGCACCAACTTACTTTCACTATAACTGTAACTTTTACCTTAACTTTAACTATAACTACAGTACAGAATGTCAAATATTTGGTTAAGGACGCCTATAACCGCTCATACTTATATCGAATTTTTTTCGTGAAAATTTACTATGGCTCACAGTGTTGTTATAACAAATATTTTTCCTGTCGATTTTTACGGATAATTAATTTTTTATACTCTCAATGTAGCTTTAACAAAAAATAAACGCAACAGACATCTGTCTAATTCCGTGGACAAAGTTAAGGTTAAAGTTAAGTTAGCCTTAACTATAACCATAACTTTGACCATAACTGTAACTATAACCACGCCTCTGGTGCAACCCACTCTTCAGAACCTATATTATGGCTACCCCTGGTCTAAGTTAATAGTTTTCCATCACATTGCTATTCTGTCTCGCATTATAAAAAATACTACTCGCGGAATACAGCCTGATCTGGATGCGATTTCTAAAAACGGTTGTCCAATTTCAGGTGTGGTGTACGCCACGTCGCGTCGCGGGGCGCGCGTCATCTACGCTTACGGCTACAAGTTCTTCCACCATTACAAGAGAGGCATCAAGAGCAGATGGTTCTGCGCCACTCATCAGCCCACCGGCTGCAAAGCCAGCCTGTTCACCGTCGATGACAGGATCATCAGGATCAATAACAATCATACTCATGACCCCACGGATATTGATGGTTACGAGTAGATACATTACTTTTAAGATCACAATCAAAAGAAGCTAGCAGAATATTATTGACCCTAATAATTTTGTAGTTATAATTTAGGAAAGTTTCATGATATTTGTTAGTGTAGACTATAATATTACTGTTGTACCTTAGATTTTGAGCCGACTTCAAAAAAGGAGGAGGTTGTATTCGGTTATATTTTTTTATATAAAAAAATGAGATTATTTTTGGAGTACAAGTCTGAAATATCGATTCTTCCATATACATAAAATTTTAACCAGAAGGGTTATTTGTCATAAGATATATTCCTAGTTTCCTAGTAAAAATATAATAATATTTAGATAAATTACGATATATTTTTCAAGTAGGTTTACATACATGTATTTGTATTTTATTTACACGGTAGACTGAGTGGCATTGCAATAAATAATTATTTAATTAAAACGGCAAACTTTATTTTAATGAAAAAAAAAACTATTTTAAAGAAGAACTGCAAAACCTTCAATGAAAGTTGTGTTTTATTAAAAATTACAACCCTTCTTCTTAAAGACGTGTTTTTACCTGTCAAACGCTGACCGCAGGTCTATTAATTAAAGGACGCTTCTCGTCGTTTCAATTACAACGACTTGCCATGGCAGTCATCATCAGAAGACTTACGAGGCCAATAGGCACTTAACCCTTTCGAAAAAAAAGGTACGCTGACCCTCAAATTTAGTAGTGACAGACATTTTCCTTGTAGGTGCGATGTTTCGGACGACGTCACGTGGGGCGCGAGTGATAACGATCGGCGGGTTCGTGTTCAGAAAGCATAGGACCACGGCGCTGAAGACGCGGTGGTATTGCGCTACACACTACAACAAGTGCTGCCGAGCCAGCATATTCACGTTACAAAACGAAATCATCAGATGCAACAATATCCATACGCACGAACCTACGTTGACTTTGGACTGAGTTTGATGGCTCCCCGAGATTTCAGAACTAGGGAAAGACTACAACGTATACTGCCTTTTTTTTTTTTTTTTTTATGAAATAAGGGGGCAAGCGAGCAAACGGGTCACCTGATGGAAAGCAACTTCCGTCGCCCATGGACACTCGCAGCATCAGAAGAGCTGCAAGTGCGTTGCCGGCCTTTTAAGAGGGAATAGGGTAATAGGGGAGGGTAGGGATGGGAAGGGAAGGGAATAGGGGAGGGAAGGGAATAGGGGAGGGTAGGGAAGGGAATAGGGTAGGGGATTGGGCCTCCGGTAAACTCACTCACTCGGCGAAACACAGCGCAAGCGCTGTTCACGCCGGTTTTCTATGAGAAATGTGTCTTGGCGCAAGGAAAAGTAGCCAAGGAAAATTAGCCTATATCAACCCCGATCCCGAATCACATTGGATCCACAGATTGAGTAGATTCGGTTACATGGTACTATTTTATAGAATTGGATATAAACTCGTGAAAACAATATGAGCCATAATGATGGAGATAAATTTGTTACTTTTAGAAAAATAAACTAAAATGTAGGTACTTATTTCGAACGTTTTATTTTAAGTATGAGGTTACCACAGTCATGCTAAGCTGGGGTGTCCGGCTCTTCTCGGGGAAATGTATCTCAATACGTTATCATTGTGTTCTTGTAAAATTGATACATTGTAAACCTTGAGTTAAAAAATTGTAGTACTTTATTAAATAATTTAAAAAAATATATACGTATGTGAAAAACTGAGAACAAAGTACACTCACGACGAAAATAAAGTTTTTATTTTGTCTAATCTTTGGAATGGTTTGGTACCTGATACAATTATAATCTTGTTACAGGGACCGGGTACACAACGTCAATTCGCGGGGCGCGAATTTTGGTCCACCAGGGGTTCAAGTTTCGTCGCCACCTGTCCTGGGGTGGCAAAACCCGATGGTACTGCGCCACCCATATGAAAAGGCGCTGCCGAGCCTCCGTATTTACGTTCGATGATGTCATTGTTAAGACCAAAAACGAGCACACCCACCCACCGACTTGGGAGTGGACATGACACTATGCCAGACTGTCGTGACGCAGCCTGGATATGATTATGCCAAACTTTCATGACATGGGCTGACTCATTTCACAGCATTCTCTACAACATATCATGTAAGATGATTAGGACAGTAAGCTCCTTTTTCTAGTGGTTTTGATGGTAATACCTAATTGCGCCAACGGCCTAGTAATAGATTTAGCAAGCATTCGTAGGAACGTGACAACACATCTGTACAATAGTGAATAAAGTATAGTAATCCATTTACACAATAGATTACTATACTCTATTCACTATTGTAGATATTATGTTTCCGGTCCGTATGAGTATCACACGCGCCTGGTAAGCCCGGGATCTCATTAGGATCTCACTTTATGGAGACATACAATATGGGCCCTGCATAGCTACTGATCGTGCCGTAAAACTAGTGTTTGACATTTGTAAATGCTAAATTGATAGACAATAATATCATTAAAGCATTGAATTATTAAGATCGTGAAGATCAAGCTGACTGCTATAAGACTGCCTATTTGAGATGCTTTGTATTGTCATAGAGCACAAAAATATACTAACAATAAAACAATTAAAATCTGCTCATGGTAAATTTTCTTTTTTTTTATCTCTACATGGCGAGTGAGTCGAAGAAATAGTTTTTGTCATTCTCTTCAACATAGTCGTTAATTTCAGGTCCGAGGTTCTATATCGGGGAGCGTGGTGCGCGTATCCTGGTGATGGGAGGCTACAAGTTCCACCGACACTTCGGCGTGGCGCAGAAGACGCGCTGGTACTGCGCCACGGACAAGCACCGGGGCTGCCGAGCCGCCATATTCACCTGCAACGACTACACCATACTGAAATATCATAACAACCACAACCACTCGCCCAATTGGTCCTACTATTAACGATCGAAAGCTATCTGTAAACTCCTTTATCTATACCATATCTTAGAAGGGAAAGTCAATGTCAAGAAATTTTTGTGACGCATTTTGTGGTTTGGATCATAGTTGAGGTAACTGGCCCGCTTGCGCTTTATAGCTATATAAGCGAGGAAATAAGAATCAAAGCTTAGCCTTCATAAGCATAAGCTGCACCTATATAGAGGGCAGTTAGCTGATTTGCAGCAGCTTTGTTGCGCGAATTATATCCAGGATAAAGGATAAGTTTACTTTCTTACCTGTATTATTTACAGATATATATTTTTTATGTACATATGCGTCTAGGTACAAGTATTTCGTTTCTTTTGGTAGTGGTGGTCATAAGTACTGTCTTGATTTGTGTGCCGGTGTGGTATTAGAAGATTTTTAGTTCCTTTAAAGACTTTTTTTACATACTTTGGAGTATGTACAAGGATGATTTTCTCGACTGAAATAAATATTAATTATTTGATAAGCAAATTAGAGCGTGAATTAAAACAAAATCTAGAGTTTTATTGAGCATCATTCAAAACGATATCACATTTAAGTATGTACACCATCGAGCATAACGTATTTATATATTTATTATTTTACCTTTTAGATGTTTTATTTCTAAAAACTTCGCGAGGTGCCAGGGTGATGATGATCGGAGGTTATAAGTTCCATCGCCACAGATTTGACGTAAGAACCCTTAAAACCAGCTGGTTGTGCGGGACCCACAACAACAAGGGTTGCCACGCCAGAGTCCAAACCATCAACGACAAGGTCATCTCGTGGCGAAATCACCATATACATGGTCCGATATTCGCACACGGTGTAGGCGTAAGGCATAAAGTACAATATTTTTTATAAGTATAAATATTCGAGATGGAACATTGTTGAAGTATAAATTATTATATTTTCAAAAGTATCTACTATGACTTTTTTTAACTTAATTATATATTCGTAAGAAATTGTGTAAGAATTTTTTCAGGCATTGCCAATGAGGAGTAAAATATGAAAGTAAGCCTCTCAAGTGATATTTACAATATAGCGACGTGAATTCCAAGGCTGTTTGGCGTCAGTTCCGAATTAACACACCTAATAGCATAGATAAAGTCACAGTAACGCCTCCTCATATTATTATTATAGGCTTTCTTAAACCAGTGCCAGTGTTCAGTGCAACAAACTGGCACTCCTTCTTTACCAATCGAATAACTTGTAAGTAAAGTGTTAAAGCCCATGTACATTGTACACAGGCCATATCTTTATAGCTTGAAATCCCAAATTCTCCACACGTTTTCAGATTTAGGAATGTACTAAGCCATAAATTAGGTAATCAATTGGAAATTTGTACTTCAAGCGGTTGAAAATGTGCTAGTAATAGCCAATGAAATTTAAAAGCAATACTAATTAAACTCTATTTCCAGAAGCACAATTTATGACGGGGCCCCGCGGTTCTCGTCACCTGGAGGTGGGAGGTTACAGATTCCGGCGCCATCTTGACACCGGCATCAAGACAAGGTGGTGGTGCATCAGACACAAGTCTGGCTGCAAAGCTTGTGCCTTCACCTGCAATAACCAAGTCATCAAGGTGAACAATGTTCATAATCATGAATTTTCTTAATAAATTGTGTAAGACTGCCTTCACATTAAGTCGCGAGTAGTGCGGCAGCCGCGCGACTTTAAGGCTGCCTTCTTATTAAGTCGCGAGTATTGCGGCTGCCGCAGTACTCGCGACTTAATGTGAAGGCAGCCCTATACTAAAACGAGCCGCACGGCTCGTTTTAGTATAGAAGTCGCGCGGCTGCCGCACTACTCGCGACTTAATGTGAAGGCAACCTAAAAGTTGAATCAGTTTTCAGGACTGATGTTATTAAATAATATAAAACATCACAATTTATTGTTTCTTATTAAGAACATTTGTTTTATCGCAGTGTTATAAATATAAGAATAAATAGTATTTGTTACATCTGAGAAATTAATCCTTAAGTAGATTGTGGATCCTCGCTTTTTGGTTGGGTTATGATCTCGATCTCGATTACTCGTGATCTGTCGGGTCGGGTTTGTCCAAATTCCTACCACAAAATTAGGTCTGTCTGCCTAATAATTAATTTCTCCGATAGTACCCACCTGTATAAAAAACGTAGTTATTGATTTTTTTTATATCAGTTTCTTTTCTAATTGTCTTCTCATAGTAATGGAAGTATTCGTTTTAATTTTAAACATATCTGTATAATAATGTTAATGCTTAGAGATATTTTTATGTGCATTTATACCTTTTAGAACTTAGCGGTAAAAGTTTCCTAATAGGTTAGGTTAATTTTTGATTTCAATATATGTGTTAACATAATTTAACTTGGTATTGATCTTTTATTACATATTTTTTTATAAAACCCAAACCAGAAGACAAATTGTAACCCTAGAGGAGTTGCACGTTAACTCTTCTGATGTTGCGAGGGTCAATGGGCGTAAGCTATCTCTTTTCATCAGGATACATTTGTTCGTTTCTTGGTTCTTTTTATTATGCAACTTTACCTACAACTTGTGCCACAATCCTACATCGCGCTATAGAAGTCTTCTAAGTTCATCGGTATGCATACGAGAGCTGAAATCAATCACGTAGGCTTCGGCCTGAGCGAGCATAACACCTCGCTCGGTCGGAAGATCTTCCTTTGTGGCCATCACGCGTATTATCGCCACAATTAAAAATTTGCGACGAATGATCGACGCAAACGGCAAGAGATCAGGCACAGGACTAGCCTTTTACATACCCATTATGTTACTTGTCAAGCAATAACGTGATTATCCTGCTTTTTTTACTTGTTTTAAAACCATGACCTCCAAGTCCAGAGCCGAGTTTTCAACCACTCGACAACGGAGGTGTTAACCAACATCGCATAATTTTCCAGAGCTTAAGAGGTATCCTATAATTATATACCTATCTATCTAAGGGCCTAAACTAAAAAAAAAAAAAAAACAATAAATTAACTGGATTTATGCTTTTAAGGAGTGTTATTAACTGCTCATTATGTACTTTCAGCATACTTCATGACAACAGATAGAGGTGCTCGCTGCCTTTACCTCGACAACTACAAATTCTTTCGTCACCGCACCGCTGGTACCAGGACTCGATGGTTCTGCAGCTCTCATCATCACAGAGGCTGCAAGGCCAAGGTCTTCACAGTTGGGGAAATGATCGTCAAATGTGATAACACTCATACGCATGAGCCCCAGTTTGAAATTAAGTTACCGTTTAAGAATCAAGATTGTAGATTTTCCGAGCTGTAACTTTTTAGTTGAGAGGATGGACAAAATAAATCTGCTAAGAGTCCTATCAGAATTATTATGTTCTTGTAAATTTATGCCTATGCCAGGTTACTGGCTAGTACGGTCAAATATATCTTACTAGATGACGCCTGCAACTCCGTCGCGCCAAATTGTTTATCGCGCAGGAAACGTACATTTTTCCGGGATAAAAACTATCCTATGTCCTTTCTTGGGACGCAAAATATCTCCATGCCAAATTTCAGCAAAATCGGTTCAGCAGTTTGAGCGTGAAGAGGTAACAGACAGACAGACAGACAGACAGACACACTTTCGCATTTATAATATTAGTATAGTGTATGGATGAAAGCCATGGCTCTACATATTCTAACCTATGTATAGTAACTACACAAACTCTGCAGTCAACACTCTATACCATTGTTTACATATTATAGCGTTTTCGGCATCTGAACTGCCCCGGGGCAGGGTGGGCCGATAGGATACGGAAACAACGAGGCAGTTCAGATGCCGAAAAGCTATTAGTGATATGTGTGCAACAACCTTTTCAGTTGAGAGCACAGAAAAAGTAAATCGACTAAAAAGAGTATGGATTTATCTAATAATTGAACATTGAAATTGAAAAATAGAGTTTGGGTAATGACTTTTTACCGGTTTTTATCGGCAATCGTACAGTAATATCCAATCTACACCAAAGTAAGTTACGGCTTGTTCCTTGTGTCCAAACCATTGATTTGACCCTTCAAATTACAACTACGAGTAAGTACTTTGAAGTCGGCTATACATAACGAATGTATATGAACACACCACATTTTTCAGGGTACAAGTTCCTGATGACGACCCGGGGGGCGTGTATCCTGGTGGTGGGGGGTTACAAGTTCCACCGGCACCGAGCCTCGGGGGTGAAGACCAGGTGGTACTGCGGCCGCAGCGTGCAGGGCTGCAGAGCATCCGCCTTTACCGTCGGTGCCTCCGTCATCAAGTGCAACAACACGCACAACCATCATTACACTTATGTGGACGAAGCTATGGCTAGAATGTTCTAGATTCATTATTGTTGTATGCGCTAGATTTTTATAAGATCGATCGGCCTTCCCGTATTTGGGGGCTTTAGAACTTCGTAAATGTCACAAAGAACCTTGAAAAATTATATTTTCAAATGTACCATCGAGGAAATTGATTCCTAGGCAGTTGACCTACGTCATTTGGTCCGCTTTAAGAATGCACCTGACCCTAATTTGACTACATACTTAAACCTAGATCTCAAAATCTGCAAGGTCTAGAAAACTGATTTTTTTACACAAGTAACTTCAGTTCATGAAGATTGATGCTCAAGACGAAAACACAATTACTGAAAAAATGCTCGATAGATTTATTTGTACAAAAAACCTTGTTTTAGACACATTTTTGCTTAGATCTTCGAAGTTTGTTGTCTTTTCTTTAATATTTTTTACTTTTTTAAATACTTTTTTCATAATCATTATAGTTCGTCTAATATTCATATTAAAACTAACTTGGCGATGATTCCGCGTCGTCCTTTTTCACCTGGCATATGAAAGACGGACGTGAGTGTGAAGAGAGAAGGACGATGTTTGATTTTTTGGGTTAGTAGACCCCTTAAATGTCAATTCAATGTTAGCTGTGGTCGGTCGGATGAGTTTGACTTAACGCGATCAAATTACTTAGGTCCGCCATCTGCCTAGGAATCAACTTGTCTGATAGTACTTACCTATGTATGAAATGCATTTATTAGATAAGTTTATATAAAAAAATCAATATAAGTATTGTCGATGGATCTCTTAGGAACGATGTATTTTAAATATGACGAGTAGATTATTGTGATGATAATCTATTATTTAATTTAAGTAGAACTTTATTTTTAAGTGGTATGTAAATATTGTAATAACTTATTTTTGGTTAAAAAACCTTTAGTTTTAATAACTAAGTACTAACTGAAATGTCAATAAATCAAAATAATAAAAACCTTTAAATTTTGTTAATAATCAGTATTTAAACTACATTACTTAAACGTTAAGGTTGCTTTCCGATCCACGCGGCACGCGACTGCGACGGACAAAAATTCAAACAAAATGCCACTTTATGTGCTAGGCATATGTTTATTGTTGAAATAATTTTTTTTATATTTCAGCAGGAATGTGGCAAAGGTTTTTATTATTTTTTGCAAACTATTTTAAGTTTGTGTCTCAATATTGGTAAAACGTATTGTATAATTATTGTTAAATGGCACCATGGTTGTTATGATTTGCATGTGTTTCTGACTATCGTTTTATGTAGCATCTACTGTTGTTTTTTCAGGTAACTTCGATGCTGGAGCAAAATCAACGGCAACAAGAAGATAATATCTACAATGCAGAAATTTACAAATACGTAGAGATTTTCTAACTTAAAATGTTTCTTCCCTTCTGTCGTATATACCTTATACCCATTTACCTACATTTACTTCTGCGTAGTAGTAGGGCACGTCATTTCGAATTGGACAAGCTCTACTCTACCTAAACAATGTAGAAAAGCATACTTGTAATAAAAAATACCCGACAAACATACAATGTAATAAAATATTCCCGATCTCAAATGCGATAACCGGTAAAATTTTAATTTCCCGTCACCTAAAATCGGGTGAGATTTTAGGGACAATTATGGGAAATCAAAATTATACCGCATTGGTACAGGTACATTTACATAATTAGACAGAAATTGTCTGAATGATTCGTCAACGTAATCTTGAAGTTACAACTTTAAAACTACTGGTAAACTAAGCTAATTAAATTCATTCTATAGAAAGCATAAACGTAATAATAACTGTCAAAAAGAGACATCTAACATGCCGTCTCTTTCAGATCGGCCCCTGTTCTTTACGTCCAAAATCGGGGCCAGGATCATGAAGCTGCGGGGCTACTGGTACACCAGGCACTCCGTCTGCTCCTCCAGGGTGAAGTGGTTGTGCACGGAGAGCCGCCACAACCAGTGCCACGCTATCGTCGTCACCATCGGTTGCATGATGGTCGACAAGCAGAACAAACATACCCACCCTCCTCTAAACGCGAGACAAACCGACTTCGACTTTCTCCAACTGTTAGACAGCAAAGACCGCTTACAATAGTGTAAATATGTAATAAATGTTGAAATTGTTAGTAATTTTGTTACTGCTGACCTGCGCAACTTTGTCTGCGTAAACACGTCATCTTTTAAGCCATGCAAAGACAATTGCAAGATTTATAGAGATTTTTACTTTTTTTGAAAATAAAAAGTAGCCTTTGACGTTCACACAATCATGGTACCTAGCAATAATGGCTATCCACTATGGCTTCTTATATATAACTTTTAAATAATATGAAAATATACTTTTCAAATTTCGAAAATTGTGAATAAAATGATTCAAGTACCTAGTGGTTATATTTTCAGATATTATACATTTTCATCGGCAAGACTACTACATTCAGCGGAGCTAAAATGGTCACATTTAGCAATTCCTCTCTATCAATTCAGCAAATGAATTGACAAAACTGTCAAACTGACGAATATCAAATAGTACGAATTACTAGACATGAATTGCAAGCAGAGTGACCATTTTGCGATTTAAAAAAATGAATCATATTATGATTCTCCAAAGCGACCATTTTAGCCCCGCAGGATACACTGCGAGGGCGGATGCTGGTTCTGGATGGCAGAAGGTACGATTTCCGAAGACGAAGTGGCACCAATTACGTATGCTGTGTTGCTATTCAACCGGCGTTTGACGACAGATATTGCACAATATATATACTGTCTGCCTTTCGTATACTTACAACATTTTTTAAAGATAACAGATATGTTACAATATCTGCTGTCAAACACCAGCGGAGCTAAAACGGTCACATTTAGCAATTCCTCTCAATCAATTCAACAAATGAATTGACAAAACGTGTCAAACTGACGAATATCAAATAGTACGAATTACTAGACATGAATTGCAAGCAGAGTGACCATTTTCGATTTAAAAAATGAATCATATTATGATTCTCCAAAGCGACCATTTCAGCCCCGCTGTTGCTTATCTGTTGAAATACACGTAATCAACTAATCACCCTGCTAGTTAGACCAACCGCAGGCTGAACTGACCGGCCTCATGCACACACACGGGGATGCACAAAACGGGTCCGTCTGTCTGCTTCCTCTGCATGTCAGCAGCTGAACTGATTTTGATAAATTTTGGTATGAAATAATTAAAGTCCCAGTGAGTGTTTTTTATCATGAAACTTTTACCGTAGAATAAACGAACTGCATCTGCTGCTGGGCAACATCTGGTTGAAAATACAGGTTTTCTCAGCTCTTTACGTATCTGCAACTGAGTATTGACATTTTACTGTTTAATATAATGAGGAAAATGAGCATCACAACTAAACCTGATGGTAGACTGATATTATCTGTTTGGGCGCTTGACCGACTTACTTTTTACTGTTACTGTACCTATACTAACAAATAAAAAAATTTTATTCAGTTTTATTATGAATTGTTGGGTTATTGTTTCTTTAATTTTTATAAAATGTTAAATATATTTTCTACAATTATTTTTTTAAATGTTTGTAGGGTGACCCAAAATTATAATAAATATGCTTAAAATTGTCATAAACAGTTAACATATACCCGCTCCGGTAACTAAATTCCATATTTGAGTATTCTCCTAATACCCCTCAATGCATTTACCATCAGAGAAATTGATTCATAGCCAGACTGCGGACCTACATTATTTGTCCGGATTTGGACTCTATCTGGACCAGACTTACATTGACTTGATATACCCTAAACAACAACAACAGTCGCGACATCTGCCCATTAATACATTTTTCTGATTATACAATTCCTAATTGATGTAAAGAGAGGATTAACAATGAGTTTTTTCAATTTCTTTTTCAAAATTTAAACATCGTGAGGAAACCCGCTCATGGTTGGTCCCAGACGTATTGACTAGTTCTTTCCTCTGGACTAGGCCGACTATGTTGCGAGAATGCCGTATGTGCTTGGGCAACCATACGGACATTTAAAAATCTTGTCCTAGGCACTACAGTATTTGAGGAGTGGTTACTTCGCTCTGAAAATACTGTATAAATCATCCACAACACGGATGTAAAGGCCTAGTTTTCAATTTAGTATATATTAAATGATGTAATGAGTTTTTTCAATTTAATATATATTACATTGAAAAAACTCATTGTTGATCCTCTCTTTACATCAATTAGGAAGTGATTGCTGATTAGATACGTTTCAGAAGAGGTCTTTGATAAAACATAGAAATTCACATAATAATAATAAAATTTTCCGTTTCATTCCGTTGGGTATATGTTGCTGATTATCAAGTCATTACCTTTTGACAACTGTTGAACTCATAAGTAGTTGCTGTGATGAGAATGTGTGGTGAGCCAGTTGCCCGTATTAAAATTCTAATCTAATCTAAATTCTAATCAGTCAAATGATTAACAAATATTTGATTATTTTGTACAACTCCCTTAAATATGTCAATTTGATGTTTAAGGTCCAGTATACATAACCACGCAGCGTGGTAAAAGAGCAATGGAATATAAGCACAACAGGTTTTACCTCACAAACAATTGCAAAAACAAGAGTATATGGCGATGCATGAGAAACTCTTATGAAAAATGCCCAGCGAAGATAGTGACACTTGATGGGAACATAATATTTGAGATGACAGACCACAACCATGCAGACATAATAGCGAAAAATGGAGATGATTATCGGACCCCATTGAGAATCCCCGCTAAAACACTGAAAATCAGACAAATTGATTCATAGGCACATAATGGATTTGCCATCTACCTATGGATCAATTTTTTTTGATGATACAATAACTTCGGTCACATCTTATGTACATTGTACGTATCTCTGTACCTAATTAATATTAATGACAAAACATTAGATTGACGCTACTTTTTCATTGAATACATGATATTATTGATAACATATTAATTTATGTAATATACAAACCAATAATACATTAATCAAAATGATGATACGAGGTATGCCTCACATCGTCATTATGATTTTATTGAATTCTATGGATTTTTATACACAACATATTTTTAAATATTAGTTTTATACCTTAATTCGCCGATTGTAAGATAGCAATATCTAGTATTTAATATTTTATTTTGAAAGTCATATGGAAATATTTACACAGTAAAATTATTTTTAAAGGTCCAGTATACATAACGACTCAGCGCGGTAAGAGGGCAATTTTTTTTAAGAACAACAGATTTAGTATGGCGCACGACGGCATTCAGAGGAAAATTTGGCGGTGCATTAAACGGTGCTCCCGAAAATGCCCAGCGAAAATCGTCACAATTGACGACAAGATAGAGTCCATGTACATCGAACACAACCATGCAGACACAATGTGGGAGAGCGAAATGACAAACGCTTGTAAATTAAAATCACAAAAAATCGTATTTATTAGAATTTAAATGCAAATCCCATAAAAAAATCCTTAATTATTCAAATGTTACATCTATAACATATGGGTAATATTTCATGTCTTATGGTGTATATATAGGTGGCAAGGTACTACTATATAGGCTAAAGCAGATCTTCAAAACAAAATGTTTGTAGCACCAATAAAATATTGCATTGAAAAAATACTGTTTTCATATTTTTTATTGAACTTTTGGTTTTGTTTTTATCCCGTACTACTTGAATTACACATTGAAGGTCCAGTTATATGTTTTTTATTATATCCAATTGAATGTTGTCTATGAAATTCCATAGAATTCAATCAAATCATAATGAATGATTTTATCCAATTGAATGTTGTCTATGAAATTCCATAGAATTCAATCAAATCATAATGAATGATTTTATTTAACTCTATTGAATTTCGTAGACAACATTTTAAATGTTAGTTTTATACCTTTTTTCGCCGATTGCAAGATAGCAGTATGTAGTATTAAATATTTTATATCGCAAGTCCTACAGAAATATTTACACAAATAATTAAATATTACAGGGCTAGTATACCTAACGACTCAGAGCGGTAAGAGGGCAATTGTTTTTAAGAACAACAGATTTAGTATGGCGCACGACGGCATTCAGAGGAAAACTTGGCGTTGCATCAAACGGTGCCGCCGAAAATGCCCAGCGAAAATCGTCACAATTGACGACAAGATAGAGTCCATGTACATCGAACACAACCATGCAGATATAATGTGGGGGTGCGAAATAAAAAACGCATGTAAATTAAAATCGCAAAATATCGAATTTGTTAAAATTTAAATGCAAATCTCACACAAAAATCATTCTTTATTTAAATGTTACATCTATAACATACTAGCTGTTGCCTGCGACTTTGTTCACGTCCACGTCAACATTTTTTTTTCTTAAAAAATATTTTTTTTTTTTAAATAAAAAGTATCCTGTGTGTTACTTCTGATACCTCCAAGAGTATGTGTACAAAGTTTCATCATGATTCGTCAAGTAGTGTTTGCGTAAAAGCGTGAGAAATATCCACGCTTTCACATTAATTATAATAGTAGTAAGGATGGGTAATATTTCATGTCTTATAACCCGCATTAATTATAATATTAATCAGGATGGGTAATATTTTATGTCTTATAACTAGTTATAACCCGTTACAAGGCAATATAAAGGTTATAGTAGATTTTGAAAATAAAATCTTGGTAATACCATTAAAATATTGCATTGTAAAAAATACTGTTTTCATAATTTTATTTACTTTTTGGTTTTGTTTTTATCCCATACTAATTAAATAACACATTGTAGGTCTAGTGTCTATCCAATTGAATGTTGTCTATGAAATTCCATAGAATTCAATAATATCATAATGAATGATTTTATTGAATTCTATTGAATTTCGTAGACAACATTTTAAATGATAGTTTTATTAATTCGCCGATTGTAAGATAGCAGTATCTAGTATTAAATATTTTAATTTGCAAGTCCTATATAAATATTTACACAATAAATGTATATATTAAAGGTCCAGTATACATAACGACTCAGCGCGGTAAGAGGGCAATTTTTTTTAAGAATAACAGATTTAGTATGGCGCACGACGGCATTCAGAGGAAAATTTGGCGGTGCATCAAACAGTCCTCTCGAAAATGCCCAGCGAAAATCGTCACAATTGACGACAAGATAGAGTCCATGTACATCGAACACAACCATGCAGATATAATGTGGGGGAGCGAAATAAAAAAGACATGTAAATTAAAATCACAAAAAATCGTATTTATTAAAATTTAAATGCAAATCCCCCTGTATCCCAAATCCCATAAAAATCATTTATTATTTAAATGTTATATCTCTAGCTTGGGTAATATTTTATATTATGTCTTATAAGTTATAACTTAAAACCCGTGACAAGGCACTATAAAGGCTAAAGTAGATCTTCAAAACAAAATGTTTGTAGTACTTACCAATAAAATATTGCATTGAAAGACTGTTTTCATATTTTTAATTTACTTTTTGGTTTTGTTCTTACCCCATACTAATTAAATTACACATTGAAGGTCCAGTGTATATCCACATGCAACGCGGTAAGAAAGGAATTTTATATGGGAACAACAGATTTTACTTGACACACGATGGCATGGATAAAAAATTATGGCGGTGCACCAGACAGCCCTCCCGAGGATGTCCAGCGAGGATCGTCACTACAAAATGTGACAAGACGATATTATACAAGATGTGCGACCATAACCACGAAGACATTATGTCGAGGAGCCAAGTTGAACATATATTGGAAAACTACCAGTAAGCCAGTTAAGGCTAATAACGACATTATGTCGAGGAGCCAAGTTGAACATATATTGGAAAACTACCAGTAAGCCAGTTAAGGCTAATAACGACATTATGTCGAGGAGCCAAGTTGAACATATATTGGAAAACTACCAGTAAGCCAGTTAAGGCTAATAACTAAGAACGCTGCAGATCTCAACAGTTTCCAAACACAAAATAATGCCAAAAATGAAGCCTGAAAATGAAGTATATTTTAAGGGTGTCACAATAATGTGACACCCTTAAAATATACTTTTCAGTTTACATCCATACAGGATGTGTTAAGAATTGTAAAAGAGGTTACCGACTGGCCAGTAAGAAAATGTGTTTTAATAAATTATTATTATTGACTTTGTTTTAATGTCATATTTTTTCATTATATTTTTTCCCGGTCCAATTAGTAGAGGAGGTGGCGCTCATTTTGAAAAGTCATTTCATACCGAGCAAAAATCGTAACAATAATAGTATTCTAATAATACATAAGAGTTTTGATCGTCAGCTACTTCAGTATGGGTGGAATAAAAATTGAGAGTATCTCAAAGTTGTTGTTGAGAATACATATTGTATTGACATTACAAAGATCCTAATTCGCACCCAATAAAGGAACTAGGATCTAGATATGAACTAGATTATAGACTTTTAGGTTCGATAGGTGTTATTTTAGTTTTAGTATGTATCAACAGATGGCGCTTTACAAGTAAAATGTATATAATTCTTCCTCGCAAATATTGACTACCGAATAAAATTCCTATAATATGAGACAATTTTATAGTTAATTCAAACGAAAATCGCCGTCAGCTGAATGTTTGTAGGTGGAAATGTCGCCTACGCGACGCCCTCAGATACATTGAGCGCGAAGTATGGTTATTGGTTATTTCGCTAAATGAACAATAAATCAATAAAAATCAAGACAAAACAGAAACAATAAGATTTGACCGATTTTTTCCCCAGAACAAAACCGTTCAATTAACGATTAAAAAACTGATTGATGGGGGTGCTTAGTGATTTGTGTCGTTTGTAGTCAAGCATGTTGGTTTTAGAAAATGTAGAGTAAACGTACACATTCCCTATCATATTAACTCACATTATTAATAAAAAATAAATAATTAGTAACTATAATTTTTTAAGAATATTATTTTTTAAATGCTAAGGTCTTAATACTGTGCAATGAGCATTGCAGTTGGTCTGAACCATCAAGAAGAGCCAATTTAAAAACAAGGCGTTAATGGACGACCAACTTTACAGATATACCCGCTTACACGATCACGAAGCGAGGGAACGTCAGACATTTGGACATGGCGGGCCACCGGTACACCCTACAGATGGTGTGTGGCGGGAAGGGGCGTTGGCGGTGCACGAAGCAGAGGCACGGCTGCAGGTCGGTGGTCTTTACGGTGAAGGGCCGTTTGATCTGCCTCAAGAACGAACACAACCACGAACCGAGGTGGCGGTGAATTTTACCAATTTACCAAGGCATTTTAGTGTTAATCGTTTGTTAAATCATATTATCATCTCTTTTATTCATGAAGAAAAGGAGCGACAAGTTGACAAAGTGATATGTAAGTCACTATTAACTTTCAGGACTAACCCAAGGTCAATATTATCTGTTTGCCTATCATAATCATAATCATTTATTTATTGCCTAATACGTTGGAAAGTCAGGGGAAAGGAAAGGACGCGGATTATACTGGCGAATCTTGATAAAATATTCTTTAAATCAATACTGCTTATATAATAAAAAAGGTATCTTGGAATCTTTAGTTTACTTTTTTCTTCTTTTAAGTTGAGTAAATAGTTAAAATCGACTAATTATTGATGAGCCCGTTCATAATAATAATAATAATAATAATCATTTATTCACTTGATGCGGTTTACAATTAGATGGTTTATAGTGATTAATTAAGAACATACACATCATACCATTACATTGGTGTGTGAATATTGTCACCGTTATAATTATTAGTAGTAATAGTCATATATAAATATATTAACTTAGATTAAAATTTCAAAAAATCCAATAAATATAATATGTATAAAATAAAAAAATAGTAATACTTAATTAATTTGAAATTAAAAAGTCTCTAACAGAGTAATAACATTTGTCTATCAAATATTCCTTTAAGAGTTTTTTGAATTGTCCAATATGTAATAGTTTTATTTGCTCCGGTATTTTATTGAATATTTGAATTGCCATGCAGAATATACTTCTGTGCATTAGTTCGGTATTGGCCTTAATACTTCTTAATCTATTATTGTGTCTTCGATTCCGTGGAATAGAAGCAAAGGTCTCAAATAATTCAGGATTATTTTTAACAAAAACCGCGGTTTCGTAAATATATAAGGATGGAACTGTAAGGATTTTAAATCTCTTAAACCATGGTAAGCAACTATCTATCGTTTTCAATTTAAACATGGATCTGATGCACCGCTTTTGAGCTTTAAATACTAAATCACGTTGTACCGAGTTGCCCCAGTATATAATTCCGTAACGTAGATGTGACTCAGCCAAACCGTGATACGCTGTAATCAAAGCATCTGCGTTTATAATTGATGAAAGTCGAGAGAGTGCGTACGCGGATTTGCTATTTTTTTTACATAAATTATCTATTTGTGTTTTCCAATTAATTTTACTGTCAATAATTAAGCCTAAGAATTTCGTATTAGTCACTTCTGTAATGTCAATATTATTATAATTTATTTTTAATGTCAAAGGAGATAGTTTTTGGCAGAATTGTATTATATTAGTTTTATTTAAATTAATTTTTAAATTATTGTTAGTCATCCATTCTATAATTAATTTTAATGTCATATTTATATCATATTCATATTGGTTTCTATCATTACATTCTATTATAACAGTGCTATCATCCGCAAAAAGGGACATATTTTTCTTAATAGCAAATGGCAAATCATTAATGTAGATAATAAATAATAAAGGACCCAACACACTACCTTGCGGTACGCCATACCTAACAGATCGTTTCTTGGAAAAGACCAAAAGGTCTTTTCCAAGAAACGATCTGTTAGGTATGACTGAAAGACTGAAGAAAACTTCAGTCTTTGTATTTTTGTTCAAGTATTTAATTTCAGTAAATTGCGATCGGTTACTTAAATAAGATTTGATTAATTTTAATACATTGCCTCTAATACCATACACATTTAATTTCTTCAACAGTATCTCATGGTCCACATAGTCGAAAGCTTGAGTCATGTCACAAAAAATAGCAGAAACTGGTACTTTTTTATCTACTTTACTCACTATAATGTTCAAAAAATCATAAATGGCTCTATTAATTGTTTTATTTTTTCGAAATCCTTTTTGTTCCTTAGCAAATAGATGGTAGCTTTCGAAGTACGAGTATATATTTTTATATATATATTTTTCCATAATTTTAGAAAAAACAGGTAAAAGAGCAATTGGCCGATAGAATTCTACGTTTTCACGGTTATCTCTTTTAAATAATGGTTTTATGATGGCCGTCTTTAGTCTTTCTGGATAAATACCTGTGGAGATACTTAAATTTAATATATGGCATAAGGGTTTAGCAATAATAGTTTTTACGGATTTAATTATTTTGGTTGATATGTCATCGTATCCCATACTATTTTTACATGGCAATTGTGAAATAATATCTATAATGTCAGAGGGAATGCAAGGTGCCATAAACATTGATTCGCTGCGTCCTTTAATATTTGCACAAATGTTCTTACCATAATCAGATATTGGATTTATTTTATCGATGAAATAATTATTAAATGTATTGGCGATTTGATCTGGGTTAATTATTATATTTGATTTATTAATTAATTTGGTAATATAATCAGAATGTTTAATTTTGTGTTTATTTATTATTTTCCAAGTTGTTTTATTTATATTTTTTGTTGCTTTTATTTTATAATTATTTTGAGATCGCTGTGTTAGTCTTACGATTTTTTTAAGTATTGCGCTATATTGGAGATATTTCGACCTATTTTGGCTGTTTGGACTCAACCTGTATTTCCAAAGGAGTTTCCGTTTATTTTTACTGCATTTCTTTATGCCTTTAGATACCCACTTTGGCTTGTTTATGGTCTTTACAGATGTTAACTTTAACGGGAAGCATAAATCATAAAACAGCTTAAAATCGTCAAAAAAAAGTGTTATAAGCTAAATTGGGGTCATTTATTTCATATAGAACACTAAAAGACAGACTAGATATACAATTTTTAAAATTGATTATGTTTTCTTTGCTAAAATTACGCTGTTTTATTCGCCAATTTTGAAGTGGTTTTTGTTTTATTGGTACCTGTATAAGTTGTGCAGTATGATCTGATAGTGACAATTCAATTATTCTGGACTTACAGTTCGTTTCAATGTTATGTATAAAGTTGTCTATACAAGTTTTTCTTTGTAATCTAGTCGGACTGTTCAATTCTAATTTAAAGTTATAGTTTAAAAGAAGGCATTCAAGATCAAATGTTACATTATTTTTTATCAAAATATTTATATTAAAATCACCAGCTATGATAACATTGTATTTATTGGATTTTGTATTACTTAATAATTTTAACAGTATTTCAAACTTGTCAAAAAAATCTTTTATTTTATTAGATTTAGGCACTCTGTATACACATATAACAATAGTATTAGAGTCTACCAATTTAATGCCGCAACATTCAAAAACACCCGATTCAGAAAGTTTTAATACTTCTGGCAGTTCTCTACAGAAAAGTCCTTTTTTTATCAAAATACACGAGCCACCACGATTTGCGTCAGCTCTGCCAAAGAATGAGGCTAATTTATAATTTTCCAAATATAATAAATTCTCTGAACCAGCCCTTATAAAATGTTCGGTAATGCAAAGTATATCTACAGAAATGTTGTTATCACAAAGTTCCTCTAGACAAATCGTTAAGTCACAAGATTTATTTAAAAGTCCTGCTATATTTTGATGCAGTATATTTATGTTATGATTACAGAAATAACCGTTCACTATCGCTATTGTTGTCAGAATTCGAATAGTCGGCAAAGCGGTAGTAGTCAATGTAATACTGCAAGTTGTTAAAAACATTTTTCATTCCATAATTGTTAAGTACACCATTATATTTGGAAAACATTGAGCTGTCATATGACAAGTCATAATTTGTATCAAACAATAAAGCATGGTTATGTGTGTCGACATCAAGATAGAGCAAATTACAAAAGTTTTCGATCCTCCAATTAAACATTGTTCCATATCCAAAGCATTTAAACGTCGGTGCGCAGATAATTATATTGGTATGGTTTAAGGGTAGCAACGTCGCTCGTATTTGTTTTATTATTTCAAAATAATTGTTAGTTTCGACAAAATCTTCCTGTCCAATTTTTTAACTATTCATAATAGCGATAAGCCAATAGGCGAATTTCCAGTGACCGGTCTGTTTATGTAGCGCAGCCAATCTCAAAGTGTGCTCTGCGGAACCCTGGGGCTGAGCGAGTGATACTTGTAAAATCTTTTTTAGAAACTTCATCAAACACCAGCATGGGCTTCTTGCCGCAGTGGCTCAAATTTTTCTTTTACTGTAGGGCTCTATCAAAATTTTGCTCTTCAAAAGGGTTCCGCCGTTGTGAGGATATTACAAAATGAAATTAGAAAAGAACATATGACATGTCATTAGTCAAATAAGCTTATGAATGACGTAGCTATCATTTAAGAGTATATTTTGCATTGCCGTTGCTTTTAATGTCAAGAATTTCCATTGAACTATTATTACTACGTATAATAATAGTTCAATAAGAATTTCTAATCCTTAAGATCCAAGTATCATGGTAATCATTTTCCAGACATGCCAGCTTACTCGATCAGGGAGCGAGGCGCTAATAGGCATCTAGATATGGAGGGCTACCGGTATAGCCTGCAGAAGACGTCTGGCGAAAGGGGGCGCTGGCGGTGTACGAAGCAGCGGCACCGCTGTAAGGCGGTGGTCTACACTGTCAATGACCGCTTGATCTGCCTCAAGAACGAACACAATCACGAACGGATGTGGCTGTGAATTTTACCAAATCCAAGTTTTACTAACCTCCTTGATAAATTTTAATCGATTGCCAAAATGTCATGCCATTGCGCATTGATATACAGATCGAAAAGATATTAGATATAAACATCACAGTTTACATCAATAAAACATTTAATTGAAAAAATACTGTTTTTATATTTTTAATTTAATTTAATATTTTATGTGCGTATTAAGCATTGTCGTTGGTCTAAATCTGAAGACCCAATCCTTGAAAATCAGGTGTTTATGGACGTTACTTTCCAGATATGCCCGCTTACTCGATCACGGAGCGGGGGACCGGGAGACATTTAGACATGGAGGGCCACCGGTACGGTCTGCAGATGGTAACTGGTGGGAAGGGGCGCTGGCGGTGCACGAGGCAGCGGCACGGATGCAGGGCGGTGGTCCACACCTTGATGGACCACTTGATCTGTGTCAAGAATGATCACAACCACGAACCGAGGTGGCAGTAAATTTTACCAACCCCTTTCACTAATACCTATTAGTGTTAATACAAAATATCGTGCCAATTTGAACATTGATATGAGGAGCGAAGGAGATAACGTGATATTATGTGATAACTTTAATTTTGGTGAAATCAGCAGAACTACCCTCTAATAACCGATCTCTGAGATTATTTAATCACTAGCCCTTAAAATTATCTAACGTAAAGCAGCTAACCAATAAACAACACTAAGAGTGGGTTGCACCAGAGGCGTGGTTAAAGTTAAAGTTATGGTCAAAGTTATGGTTATAGTTAAGGCTAATTTAACTTTAACCTTAACTTTGACCACAGAATTTGACAGAAGACGTTGCTGGTCCGACAAGGCTTTAAATGAACGTGGGCGGGAGCGCTTCTGGTAAAGAAGAACTGTCAAAAATGGCGTTTTTGTATGATGACAGCATTAGTTCCTTTTTTCGCCACGTGCATTTAAAGCCTTGTCGAGCTCTATGGTTATGGTTAAATATGGCATCCATTTTTGACTTTAACCAAAGATTTGACATTTTGCATTGTAGTTAAAGTTATAGTTATAGTTAAAGTTACAGAGCTTAGAACAAACCTACGCGTCAGTGACGCGAGACGCGGGACGCGATACGGGAGCGTCTGCAACGCGAAACTGGGCGAGCACACCTGCGCTACTACTAATATCATGACACCATCTAGGCATCTATCAAAACATAAACAAATCAAAAAATCATAAACTAAAGAGTTGTACAAAATAATATAAAAACCGGCCAAGTGCGTGTCGGGACACGCGCAATATAGGGTTCCGTAGTACCACTAGTTTTTTAAAATTTTTGTATGGTCAGTGAATGTACTATCAGAGAAGTTGATTCCTAGGCAGATGGGGGACCTACGTAGTTTGGTCGCGTTACGTCAAATCCAGCTAACAGACATACAGTTAATATACCTAGCGGAATAGAGCAACAATCTCGAGCTGTCAAACGAAACCGAAATTGGTTTATATCTGTGTGTAAAAATATGTGTACGGATACACTTACACAAGCATGATTGAACATGAATTCTATGAGATTAAATTGTCAACGTGCCGATAAGTGCCGACTGGATGTCAAAAAAAGAGTTCTGCTGTCATGTATCACACGTCTCTTTTTACCACACAGTGTTACTTATAGTGACATCTCGCTTGCTCAGGCCTTTGTTTCTCTATTCCGCTAGGTATATTAACTTTATGCTAACAGATCACGAATTACATTGAATTGACATAATCCGACCAAATGAAGTTGGTCTGTCAACTGCCTAGAAATCAATTTCCTCGATGGTACATTTCTAACGTGTTTTACACCACTAACAACATTATCTCAGTTAATTTGAACGACTTTATATTTCGCCAAATACTTTTTTTTTTTAGTTCATCGACTATTACTCAATAACTTGTGAAGTCTTCTTAGCCTTGATAGTTTTCCTTTTAAATTCAGCATATTTCCTACTCCCGTGATTTTTTCACATTTCCACATTTCACTGGACTCTAACGATTTTTTTCCACTTTAAAACTTAATATTTCACAAACGGGTCCCTAAATCGGAAAATGATCTATGAATACTCATAATATTTTTAAAAAACCTATCACAGGATGGGGTGGACGCGAAAAAAATAATTCATCCCCGCTTGATATGAAGGGAAGGTACCATAAAAAATATTTTTTTAAGATTTCACGTACCATTTTGTCGGCATCATTAATATTATGTGCATTGATGCCAAATTAAAGCTTTGTAGGTCCTAGTCTCTGAGCAAAACCACGGATAGACAGACAGACAGACGGACAGACAGGCGGACAGACAGACGGACAGACAGACGGACAGACAGACGGACAGACAGACGGACAGACGGACGGACAGACCGAAACCTAAAAAGGTTTTAAAAAA
This sequence comes from Cyaniris semiargus, assembly GCA_905187585.1. NCBI lineage: Eukaryota > Metazoa > Arthropoda > Insecta > Lepidoptera > Lycaenidae > Cyaniris > Cyaniris semiargus. The sequence continues at coordinate 10,583,709 of LR994549.1, read as the reverse complement.
GAAGTCTAGTTATGTACACTTCAAAACACACATTTGACAACTTGACGCGAACGCTTTGACGACGCGAACATCCCGCGTCGCGGTCGTGCAGGTGTGCACAGCGCAGCGTCCGCCGCGCGGTAGACGCTACTGCTTCGCAGTCGCTTTGGTCGCGCAGGTTTGAACAAAGCATTAATTTATCATCGCTGCCTCCAACACAAGATGGTGCTCGATTTCACAGTCTCCGAGTATATACTCAGAGACTGTGAAATCGAGCACCATGGCTGGACCACGGCTGCACCACGACTGGACCTGGTGATGATATCACCAGCTCCAGTCGTGGCTCGGAAGATATCAAAATCCTGAAGATTGGAGCTGGAAAAAGCATGTTGCAAACATTTGGATGCCAATACAAACCTCCAAGCCTTCAGCACCCCCCGATCTCATGAAATTAATTTTATGCAGATGCAAAGGAAACTGTGGAAGCATGTGTGACTGATGAAAGGAGGCCTGAAATGCTCTACAGTTTGCCTTCATTGTTCTGGCGAAACATACAGTAACATAAAAATATTTTCACTTTTTTGCTTGTAACTATTTAATTTTTAATTTAGAGTAAAAAGTTATATAAACATATTTGTAGGCAAAATAATTTGCAACAAATTATGATTTCACCAATGTTATGTAAGACGTATAGTTTCCGAGGTATCGCGAAAATAGTGTTGTCACCCCTTTTTCCAAGATGGCGGCCGTGGGACAAGAGTGGCGACCCCACAAACTTGAGGTTAAGCTTCTATAGACCCCCCTACATGTCCCAAAAATGAAATTGCGTCCTCTAATAAATGCAATATTCGGTCCTTAAATTGTAACATTTCAATGGACTATTAATAAATAATATTCTAAAAATACTTAATTCATTGTTTTATTTAAATGTTACAAAATTTGACGTGAATTGCGTTTTAAGGTACAATCATTATTTAGAAAATGCATGTAACTGCAGTTAACATGTTAAGACTTTTCTTTAAAACTATTATTTAAATAAATGGGTAAAATTTTGCTGTAGTACGACTAGTACGGGCTATACTTACTTTATACTTCTAAAGGTTTTAGATTAATTCGCACTATACTATGCAGCTGGCCTCGTCGACTTCGCATCGGTATCTCAGCAAGCAGAGCAAATCTCTCCTGGTCACAGCACTACAAGTACACCTACCACAAGCAGAACAGGTACACCCACCTATGGATCTCCGGGTGTAGCCCCGAAGCGAGCGCGTAAAGCTCCAGCCAGGTTTCAAGATGTTCCTTTGAATTCGGTGCGATCTGACAGATTCGACCACTTTCCCATACGCGAAGAACGTCGTCAATTATGTCAAAATAATTGTGTGTATAGATCGTTTATAAAATGTGAAAAATGCAAAGTTTTCTTATGCCTTAACGAGAAAAGAAACTGCTTTAGAGACTTTCACAGTGTCTAAAGTCTATATTTGTAATACTTAAGAAGCCTAAAGGGCAGTATCATACAGAGCGCTAAATGGTACGAAGTCATTTATGGCTTCTAAAATTGTCATGTTGTCTGAATATCAATTTTTTTGTAATATTTTTTTAATAAACCAATGTTGATTAGTAAAACATTTTTTCTTTATCCTATTGTAATTCATGAAATATAGGGCATGAAATTAAGCAAACCTTATTTATTTAAACGAGTAAACTTTTTAGTTAAGTATTAATAATATCTACAATATAATAATTCTGAAGGTTTTACTACCTCTATATTAAGTATATGAAATTTGATTTTTGAGTTTTTAAACAGTTCTAATAATGGGGATAGTAACAGATAAAGAAAGGTAAGGCTGTAAATGAAACAAGGAAATTTTATATTACTTTTATATTTCTTAAAAAATAAATAATTTGAATTCACCTTTGGAATGTACAGTTGCATAATCAAATCTAAATTTAAAAATTATACTAGGCTATTTGCTAACACAACGTTAAAATCATATTGTGCATTTCAAAATTCACCCTGTTTAAACGAGCTTTACAATACAATAATTACTATAATATCTTACATTTTAACAATTAAAATCACCTCATTGAATTTATTTTCTTGCTATAAAAATAACTAATACTATCACGGATAATGAGGGTGTAGACAGTAAACGAAATATACTACAAATTATTGTTTTTTGGGAGTTTATATTATAGAATTACCGAAAAACGACATATTTTTACTCATTAACTTTATAATATTTTTTATTTTAATTAATAAAAAGTAAATATTTAATCCGTAATATCACGTGATCGCAAACAGCCATCAAAAAGTGTGACGCCACGATCTCCAAATTGTGTGTGACAGTGACATTTTGATGTCAAACCCATACAAAGATTTTTCTTGTTTGGGGGACCGTGACGTCATAGCGACGCCATGATGAACTTTAGCGTTTTAGCGGGAAATTTTAAAACGAAATTTAATGTGTTTTTTATTTTTATTTAAATAAGAGTGTATTTATTATTTATATATATTTTTAGGTGTAACAAATGTACATCTGTAAAATAAATATATTTCCTATAAAAATAGTCTACACCCCTATTAATACACTAGTGACAATTATTATTCTGAGTTCAAAAATAGAGGTAGGTACCAGCTGACAAGTTCAAAAATAGAGGTAGGTACCAAGTATCGACTAAAAACTTTTAATTACAAAATATGATATTATCTAGTAGTTAGTATTGAAGGCACTCTTTACAATATTATTTGATGTAATTTTTCTTATATTACTTAATTATTAAAATTAAATATCGGAATAATTACAATATAATATTTCGATCCTATTTTTTTAGTAAAACAAATAGTAATGTCAAGTGAAATTATAATTTTACTACAATGTTCGAAGCTTCACAATGTAATAGTAATCCTCTTTCAGAATTTAATTTATCAATAATTATTAGCAGACGAAAAAGCATTATAATAATTTTAATAATTAAAAATGAAAACGAAGCTTGTATAACAATATGGTATCGTGTGCTTAGTTACAATGTCATGAATACATTATTTAAAACAGATAATAATTAACTACAGGAAATAAGTTAAAAACAGATATTTTCTAATCACATAAAAATGTGAAACAACACACATTAAGCGTGTCACAGACAGACGCGGCCTGCGGTGGCGGTAGCGGTGGCGGTCAGTTGGATGACTTGAGAGTTCTAGGAACGACACAGACACACGCGGCCACGCGGCCAAGCCATTCAACTGTCCGCCACCGCCACCGCAGGCCGCGTCTGTCTGGGAGACGCTTTAAGTGAAAATGTCAGGTCATCAATAATATTGCTATTGTCATATTATATAAAGTAAAAACCATATGACAGCATATCAGCATATATTTATTACAGTAAAATCAAAAACTGGTGTATTTCAAATGCAAAAGACACACAAGGTAGTAAGTTAGGCTCCAGGGTAAGTGGCAGGGACTTGTTTGCCAAGATTCCCAATTGTGAATCTACATCAGAAATCAGAATCCAGGACAAAATAAAAAATGTAACAAATAAATATATTATAGAGGTTCGCTAATTTAAGATCATTTTGGAATAATTTAACAGTTTAAAACAAGCCAAAAATACATTCATAATTTTAAGGATGGACACTAAACAATGTGCACCCACAATTATAACACTTTAACATTTTCTGTTCATCTAGGAGATTCACTAGAACTGAGAAGTATGAAATATATTACAAAATGCAAATTAAAAAAAATGGAATTCACGTCAAAGCAAAAACTACTTCAACTAAAGGCATTTACAATATATAGTAATACTAATTATTTAAGCCTAAATTGCCTAAAACATTACTAAATGAATAGGAAACAAGGAGAAAAAATAAAAACATAGTCAACCAGTAATATTTATTACAAAATATTTATTTTTAAGCGTACAAGTATTTTGGAATTCTTTAAAAGCTTATAAAAGTAAATATTTTATTTCTTTATTGCTCTAATTTAAATTAATCATTATCTAGTATAAAATTAGCCGCGCTTAAAATAAGTCACGAATGATTCGAAAAATCAACGCCGCACTATCTATGGTCACATTATCTACTAAAAATAAAATAAAAACACGAACAAAATTTATTGAATAAAATTAAAAAAAAACTTATCATAATTAGTGTCAAAACCTAGAAAATTAAAATAATCGCATTTTTTTTATTGATAAAAATAATATTTTAGCAGGCGACTAGTGTACGTCGCACACAACGTCATTTCCTACATTTATTTCTGGCGTAAGCCATTGTAATACCTGCTCTGGCAGGTGATCGACTACGGAATTTAGTTAAAAGTTGTCGTAAAATAAAAATAAATATCTACTTTTTTATAAGTGTCGTCAAAAGAAGCTTGTGGGACAGCAGAAGATTTGCATACTGTTTTTTCATCTGTTATTTGGGCCTTAGTCGATCACCCGCTTGACTATTAATCTTCATTTTTGTTACAATCTTCTTTACCAGCCTCATTTCTTTTTCTCGTGCCATCGTGTTTGTGCACGTTATTTATCTTTATAATAGCGTCATTAATGGTGGTTAATTTAGCCTTGCAGCCAATGTCGCATTTGTTGCAAACCCAGTGCATCTCCTGCTTTTGGTTGACATGTTTGGAACGTTTCTTAAACCTGTACTCCCCTAAGATGATGATAGCGTTGCCGTGACGCGACCAACTGTATCTCGGTATCAGGCCATCTGAATAGAAACAAAAATATATGATTAGCAAAATTCAAAATATATACCTATTTATTATTATAATACCGCGACCGGCCAAAGGATTTTTTTACGTTTTTCAAATTCTGTGGTTTATTTTCCATTCTCCTGGGAAAGTAATTCACTTATTTCATATCATCTTGATGTTAAAAACCAATAACTAACTTAATCAAGTTTGTTAAAAAAAAACTATTTTATTATTTGATTTTGAATTAATAAAAACTGATATTTATTTTCTTGTTTTTTTTTTTCGAAAATTATAATGTTAATTTCTAATTAGGTCACAGCACTACCGCATTTCTAAGCTCTGCTTTCAACTCGCGCGCTATCAGTGTCACGCGGACCGTCGCGTCGGTAAGGAACGCTCCGTATATATGCAATACGCATTACGCTATAAGGAGCATTTTAGAGTAATGCGGAGGGGTCCGTACGGACCCGTCCGCATTACTCCTTAAAACTTCATACAGATCGGTCTACGGAGCGATCCGTACCGGCGGTCCGCGTGACACTAAAACCAGCCTAACAGCAGCATCCTTACAAGTAGTAAAACCTTTGTGCGTCTTATAAGTATTGGGATTATGCCAGTGTAAAATAAAATCAAATAGGCTATAATTACAGAAATTTTTAATTTTTAACAAATGTAATTCAAATAAAATTAAAATTCACTGTGTATTTAACAAAAACATGTATTTGTTATGACTCTATGTCGAATAAACTGACATATTATGAATTAAATAACTGAAAATACTGACATATTATGAATTAAATAACTAAACCACACAAATTTGACATATGAGCTTATTTCTTTTCTTCCGAAAAAAGTCTATTTCTTAACTTATTTCAATCGTCAATGTTTTCTGTCTGGTTTAGAACTTTAAGACTTCGTCCAGGCCTTAGATCATGTTTTAACTTAGAAATATATGCATCACAAGTATCACACGATGTGCTGTTACGAGGTAAAAAGTGCAAACTAAATTTTTTTTTGAAAACTGTCCGATACAAGTACTTTTTTGCTATATTTTTTTCAGCCAAACCAGCTTTTCTACATTTTTTTACGTAAAGGTTATACATATTCGTTACAGTGTTTAAATCGGGCCCGAGATACTGCCGAGTAATATTTTCTACTGAGCAATGAAACGAATGAGTCGGAAATGTACGTATATGGTTTTTAATTCCTGTAATAACAGTATCGGGTATTTTATTTGGAGGCCTTTTTCTCCGGTCGGGCTGCACGAACCTCTTATCTTTAGAAACCTTCGCTAATGCTGATCTTACAAATGAATATGTAATGCAAAATGTATTTAGAAACATTATTGTGCAAACCCGGGTACGAATACCATTAATCGTCAAGTTGTATATTCTTGTTACCTTTCGGCGGCTATCATAGCTCACACGATGTCGGCCTACGGATGTTGAGTCGATTGACGACGCTATAAATATTTTTCTTTGTTCCCAGTTTTCCAAATGCCAAAATGATTCAAAAAGTTTTTTCCTCGTTTCATCTGTAATTTTTTCAAAGCATTTGAGGGGACAAGTGCGCGGACAAGCTTTCTTCATTGACTTCTTCTCGATGAATTTGTTAGACTTCGGGCATACGTAACTTTCTCCCCGCAGTTTTTTGATTTTGGCTTCTTCGCGTTTTGACCCTTTTTGATTTCTAGATTTTGTTAATGGAGTTGTTTTGGAGCCTTGAGAAGAGTAAGAAATATTTGTGTCTGAATCTTCGACTTCTTCAAAAGGGTCATATTTTTCTTGTGTATTAGATTGTATTGGAGGCATAGTGGTATTTTCTGGTGGTCCGGGTGATAAAAAATCTCTCATAAAACTTAAACATACCAAATCTTCTCCAATTACATTCTTTTCGTAAAACGAGGAGCTGTGTTTTTCTGTTACCGTAAAATCTGTAAAAAAATATATTGGTTTAAGCTTTCATTTCGGCACCAAAGGTTTAGTGCGGAAAATGTAAGAACGGAATAATAATGCTGTACGCACAACATGTTTTAAGAGATATTATGGTAATATATTATGTATAATGTATCCCACCAAAACATTTTCATGTAAAAATGTTGCCAAGACGAGAACATATAATTCGTGATGTCAAAAAGTACTGAGATCTCATGCAGAGCCAAGTTTCTAACCTTACATACTCAGCCCTTAATCTAAAAACCTTAATTTTACACTGAAGTCGTGGCAAAATACTTGATATAATGTGTCAGCCGTACGAGAAGAATCTAAAAACTCTACACATTAGTCAAAATCGGTAGCCTGGCCATTTTGTTATGGTTAATATAAAAGTTAATAAGTACAACAGAAAAGTAATTAAGTTCAAAGAGCATAGCATGACGAATAACAAAATGGCCAAGCCACGGTGCCACCCATTTTGACTAATGTGCACAACAAGCAGACGGGTCACCTGACGGAAAGCAACTGCCGTCGCCCATGTACACTGTAACATCATAAGAGTTGCAAGTGCGTTTCCGGCCTTTTTATGTAGGAATAGGCTAATGGAATAAGCAGAAGAGAATAAGGATAGGGAATAAGGTATAGGGTGCAGTTGAGCCTCCGCTAAATTCACTCACTAGACGAAACACAGCGCAAGCGCTGTTTCACGCCGGTTTTCTGTGAGTCTGTGGTCTCTCAAGGCTAAAACGTATTTTTTAGGGTTTCATACCCAAAGAGTAAAAACGGGACCCTATTACTAAGACTTCGTTGTCTGTCCGTCTGACCGTCTGTCCGTCTGTCTGTCTGTCTGTCTATTTGTCTGTCTGTCTCCAGGCTGCAACTCAAGAACGGTAATAGCCAGAGAGTTGAAATTTTCACAGATTATGTATATCTGTTGCCGCTATAACTAGCGGCAACAGATATACATAACTAACTATATATAAATATATATATTTGTTATTATTATATATTTGTTTTTAGTATTTGATTAACATCAAAATTAATATTTAAGGGGGCTCCCATACAACAAACGTGAATTTTTTTGGCCTTTTTTGCTCTATATTAATAATGGCAACAGGTACTTGAATTTTTCTCAAATTCCTTAGTTATATGTGTACTTTAATATTTAATTATATATGTACTTTAATAATATTAAAATAAAATAAAAAATTAAGGGGGGGGCTCCCATACACAAAACATAAATTTTGGCCTAATTTTGCTCTATAATGGTATGGAACCCTACGTGCGCGAGTCCGACTCACACTTGGCCGATTATTCATTTGTCACAAAAGTGTTTTATACTATTTTCAATTTTGTTTCTAGTTTCTAGCACAAGAAACGGTGGTATCTCATACTAACATCTACCCTCTATATCAAGGAGATGGGGTAATTTTTTTGTTGTTTTGTTGTTTTCTGTTTATTAATATTATGTTACATACCAAATTTCAGCTTTCTAAGACTTCAGGAAGTACCCTAACAATTTTGATGATCGGTGAGTCAGTGACAAAATTGTGGGTTTTTGGACACCTATAATATCTAAAGTAAAATAGCTTCGATATTCAAACTTTGCGCATTTAACCCGTCGATCGTGGGAAAACGAGACACAATAGATATTCTATTGTGTCTTGGTCACCGGTGACCGTATGGGGCTTGATAAATTAATTATTATACTCATGACATTATATCTTAAAAATTTCAACTATCTGGCATTATCCAAACCAAAGTTACGAGGGTTCAAAAATACGACGAAACGTTACCAGCGGGGTGATTCACGATGCGATTCCGCGCGGAAACTTCCCGATTGCGGAAACTTTTTCACTTTCAAGCAAATGACAAGTGAATACTTTCCGATTTTGCTCTCATTTTGACAGTAATGACATTTCTTTTTTATGAGTGAAATAGTTTCCGCCACGGATTCGAGAACATCTCACCGCGGATGGAAGTTTGCCATCCGAGGGCGGAAAATTATCCGAGGATTAGAGCCGTTTTCGCGGAATGTTACCGCCACCTCCAACACTCGTGAATTTTTTTCACTTCGAGAACCGTGTCATGGTGGATATTGTTAGATGAAATTATTTAATGATAAGAATAAAAGAAAGTAAATAAAAGAAAACTTAGTTAGTCGTGTCTTGTTTAAAATAAATGTTGTAAATAACTGTAATAATTTAGTAACGTATTTCGCTGACTTACAGACCACTTTTGTATAAAGAAGTTTAATTAGGTACGATCTTTGATATATTGGCTATATTCTGAATGAAAAATATTTCAATATAGTCTGTGGGCGATTAGTATTTTTTCGGCTATTCAATATTGTGCGCTATTTAGTGTGTTTGTAGACTTGTACTTTGTTCGAAATTTTTACTGGATTTCACGTTAATGAGTAGCATTTTTTTTTAATATTCAATTAAATACTCAAAATCATTCGTTGATTAAAACGCAGCTGAAATATATTTTTTTGTAAGGTAAGGCTAATCTTAATCTTAAAAATTTTGTTCATTAAACTAAGAGGTGCAGGAAAATTTTGAGACAGTTATTTTCCCGTCTTTTATCTTGATACTGACAGCGATGACTAACCAAGGCTATATGCCGTAGCTCTTATTGCCAAAAAAAAAACTAGTTTCTCTTTGGTTTCGGATTCATTTCCGCGACGGAAGTCGGAGTCGCGGAGTTTGTGAATCGCTACGTATCCGACAGAAAATGAGAACCGCGTGAGAACTTTCAGACGATCGTGAATCGAGGGGCAGAAAAGGTAGGTAGTGTGCCCTTGCGCTTCGCTTGGCTCGCCTTGGCGGGGACACTACCGTGCACCCAGATATTATTGATATAAATGGTACTCATAGATTAGAGACAGGAAGTCAATCGCACTCGATTTAACTGTTATAGCCATTATTATATTGGCAGAAAAGTGCCCGCGACCCCCCAGGAAAAGTGTGCGGGGTGTTAAATGTATGTTAAGAAATAAAACACCAAGTAGTGTTTCATACATTTTTCACAGAAAATTTTTAAAGCTTTAGAAAAAAAAAACCTCTTCGTGCCACGTTACAATATTTACAGTAGGTACGTAATGGTCTTGCAAACGGCGCATTTGCGCTTGAGTCGGTCGGGCTTCCCGGGATATAGTAGAGCGTACTGCGCAGGAACGTGCACTGCTGCTGTGTTGAATGCAAAAAAATACCTCTCCTAAAATCCCTTGAGTCAGTACGAAGTTTGGTATGAAACAAATCAAAACACAGTGGTACGTCACAAGATTTACAGCACGTAATGGTCCGCTTCTTGCAGACGGCGCATTTGCGCTTGAGTCGGTCGGACTTCCCGGGCTTTATTAGAGCGTACTGCGCAGGAATGTGCACTGCTGCTAAGTTGTATCCAAAAAATACCTCTCCTACTTCGGTAATTATGAAGTGTGGTATGGCTCGAAACAAGTGAAAACACATAGTGCCACGTTACAAGATTTACAACACGTAATGGTCCGCTTCTTGCAGACGGCGCATTTGCGCTTGAGTCGGTCTGGCTTCCCGGGCTTTATTAGAGCGTACTGCGCGGGAACGTGTACTGCTGCTTGGATGTCCAGAAAATGCCTTCCGAATGCTGCAAACAAATCAACAATTCAAGACTTTTTAAAATTTATCAAAAACTACAGTCATAACTTTTTTTGCGTTAAGTACAAAATCCGATCGTTGTTAAAAATACCAACTTAAAAAACAATTATTTAACCAAAGCAACCAAAATAAATTGTTAAAAATACGATATGAATTTCTCTATCTTATATTTAACCGTGTCCTCTTATAAGGCGCGTCAATTTAATACAAAAGGATAACAATGTAAAGTGTACACTTACAGAATATAAATTCCTCGTCTGTGATTTTAGAATATATTTATTATAAAGTATGCAATGTATATGTATTCAATATAAAGTGTATTATTTACAGTATTTTAAAGAGAATAATAAAATTTGAAATTTTAAAAAAGTTTTCCTTATTGCACTTTTTACTTAAATCTGTAACAACATACATAATAAATACTGTTCAGCGGATCTAAAATCACCTCTTTATGATCATAATATGATTCATTTTTTTTAAATCGCAAAATGGTCACTTTGCGTGCAATTCATATGTAGATAGTAATTCGCATTCAATTCATACTAATTTGACATTCGTTCGTTTGACAGTTTTGACAGTTCATTTTCTGAATTGATTTGAGAGGAATTGCACTTGGTGATAGTAGGGGAGGTGGTGCTCATTTTGAAAAGTCATTTCATACCGAGCGAAAATCGTAACAATAATAGTATTCTATTACTACATAAGAGTTTTGATCGTCAGCTACTTTAGTATGGGTGGAATAAAAATTGAGAGTATCTCAAAGTTGTTGTTGAGAATACATATTGTATTGACATTATAAAGATCCCAATTCGCACCCAATAAAGGTTCATATCTAGATTATAACCGTTTAGGTTCGATAGGTGTTATTTTAGTTGTAGTATGTAACAACGGCGCTTTACAAGTAAAATCTATATGATTCTTCCTCACAAATATTGACTATCGAATTAATTACTTACCGAATAAAATTGCTATATAAGACAATTTTATAGTTAATTCAATTAACTATAAAATTGTAACCTAAAAAAATGTTTTAGGTGGAAATGTCGTCCACGCGACGCCCTCAGATACATTGAGCGCGAAGTATGGTTATTGGTTATATCGCTGGCTGACAGATTCTCCACCGTTATAATAACGACTGACGGTTTTCTTTATTATTTACAAAGTAGAAACATTCACCTGTATAAATTTTGTACGGTATAAAATGACTTTATATTCAATTTTTTTTTACATATTCAGTAACGCGACTGACGTTGAATCCCCCGTCCGCAATACGACTGACAGTGATTTTTTGGATAAACATGACCTCAATAATCATCCATCAAACTTTCATACGGTATAAAATTACTTTTAGCAAAATTTTTTTCAACAACTTTGAGACCCTCTCAATGTACAACCCACCACGGGTGCGGCGACTGACGCTCATTATATTGATTATTAAATATTAATCTACTACTGGACAAAAATTTGGTCGGTATGAAATAAAATAGCATCACCTCTCCTACTATGACCTTGTTATGTCTGCTGATAGATATTTTTGACATATTTTTTTGACATTTTAAATTGAACTCAATTATCTGTTTTCGTCTGAATGACTTTGCGTTATAATATAAGTGAGCTAAGCAAAATTGTGATTGTAAATAATTTATAACTCATGTAGGTTCTATTCACAAAATTGATAAATATTTGTAGATGTGATTTTTACATATTATAATATTTTTTAGAAATAAATGGTAAAATTTAATAATTTTCTAAAACAGTCTCATATTATACAAGTAAGTTATTTAAACCCGAAGAAGACCAAACTTTAGGAACCTAAAGTTGAACTCTCGTCTGGGCTTCTTCGACCTTAAACGGCCAAATAGCCCAGACAAATTAGATACAAACAAGTTATAAACTAGGAAAAATTCGCATAGAACTGAAAATTGGTAGAGACGATAAATACACAATTATAAAGAAAAGCTCGAAAGTCCTAGTCGATCCCCCTTGTGCCATTTCACACGAATAGTAAGTCGTAACGGTGTTTATGATTTTTTAAGAAAATAGTATGATCTCCAAATTTCTCTCACTTTTACAATGAAATTGACCGTTTTCGAGGAAAACGGGAAAAACATCAATTTCTTGTACAAAGTGGATCGACGGGGATTTTTTAGGTTTTCTCTATAATGGTGTATTTATCGTCCCTACCAATTTTCAGCTGTATGCCAATTTTACCTAGGTCGATTGTTTATTTCTCCTCGAGCGATAGCGGTTTTCTGACCATTCTGGTCTGCATGCCGGCGTGCAAGCACTTTTGAAACCTACAGTATCGGCAGGAGGACCTGGTGTATACGTTGATTGTGCACGTCCGCCTCTGACATTTATCGGCACAGATATATATGTGCTCCTTGTTCTGCTGGACGGTCCTCTTGAAGAACAGCTTGCAGGACTCGCAGGTGTGCACGCCGTAGTGCATCCCCGAGACGAAATCGCCACACACCGGACAGTGCGTGAAGTCTGAAATAATTCATACTAAGCTGTTAGATTTCTTCAAAACCTACCAGTGCGATGCAAGGTGTGATATGTATCGTTTCGTCGCTAATCCAAATCGGATAACATACAGTGGATAATTCCACCCATTTCTCTTCTTAGTAAAAAAGCAGCATTTAAGATACAAGCACACACTTTAAGACAAAAAACGACACAAATATGAAAAGTTATTATAAATATGGTAACCAATATAATTTATTCAAAATCAACCAAAATCACAACTTTAAGTTAAATTATCCGCTAGCTAAGGTCCGTGATTGTGTAATAATCTTAGAGGCGTAATTAATCGTCCATTCCGCATGTGCATCACAGCTTTGCATCCAAAGTGACTTCTCCTACTGCATTGCCATCTCGCCTTACCGTTCCGCTCGTAATGTAGGGAGAACTTGTACCCGCCCACCAGCAACATCTGTCTTCCGTTTTTGGACATCACATAGATTACTGAAAAAAAAAAAAATGAAAGAAATCTGTAGCCGAACATACAAACCCTCCTTTTTGGAAGTAAATTGATAAAGAATTGGTAAAAAATTCAGATCCAAGTAATTTTAAATATCACCTTGGTTCATTATTCAGTTAATTATCAGCACCTATGTGTCAAAGGATACACAAATTAATAAAATATTCCAATTAATAATTTTATTTAAATCAGCAAATGCAATTTTTGAACGAATAAGTACTAACCTAATATTAAAATAAGGGCCTGTTTCACCTGCACTTCCTGATAAAGTGCCGGAGTGCTATCCACAACTTTTTTGACAAATTTTCCATACTCTATCTGTCAAGTTAAGTAGTATATACGGCACCTATCAGGAAGTGGTGAAACAGGCCCTAACTCTTGTTATGGTTCACAAAATCAAAAGCATTTGAAATGCACGGATTGGCAACACAACAATGATACTAAGCTACTTAGATTATTATAGTTAAAAGAACTACTTAAAAATAAATTAAGTTTGTAAATATTTATTTCAGTCAGAAATTAAACATGTAATTTTATGTCACAGCTCACAGCCCTTCAAGACTAGAATACCAACTTGACTTATACAGGGTGTAACAAAACTAAGTGATAACACTTAAGGGTGTGTATGTGTCTCTTGTATAGAGTTCACTGTGAAAGTAGCAGCGCTGAAAGACATTTTTTTTCACTTTTGTATGGGCAAACGAGCGTAACGAGTTTCCCTATACAAAAGCGAAAAAAAAAGATCTTTCAGCGCTGCTACTTTCACAGTGAACTCTTTACAAGGAATACGTACACACCCTAAAGTATTAACACTTAGTTTTGTTACACCCTGATCTAGAAGAAGAAACCAAAGAAGAAAGAAAATTTATCTTATCTTTTTTGTCTCACTAAAGAAAGAGACAAAAAGAACTGCATAAGTATGCATGTAAGCTAACAAATGCGATTTTTTATTACAAACTGAATTACTCATTACTTTTAGAATGCACTACATTCTAGAATCTAGAACATACTAATATGTTTGTTATGAAAAAGATACTTGAAATGTTTCGGAATTTGAAGAGGCTGTGGCGTATACACCGTTTTACCTCTATTAATTGATAATTCTGATGAGTCATGATTATGAAATCCTTTGATTTCAACTATTCTCTCTCCTAGCGTCTTCACCACTGCCTTACAGCATTTGTACGCGTGGGTCGAACAGGTCCATCTAGTGATGCCATTTCTGACGGAGTGCTTGCAGTATGTGTAGTCGTTGTACAGAATGAGGGGCTTTCCACGCAAAGATTGAGTAAAACATGCTGAAAAAAGAACAGTGCAGCTTAATTTTTTCAGTTAACATTTTTACCATGTTTTTTTCAACTTTAATAACGGTCAAATGTGAAATATTTAAATTATTTCTAATTTTTGTGGGCTAAAATAGAATAACAACATGACTATATACATATTTAAACGCTTTATTGAACACATAATATTGAACAGAAGAAGAACGGTGGCAAATATTTTGAAAAATATACCTTTTCCTTATCAAAAGAAACCAGTTCATGCTGGCTTTATATATATCTATCTAATTTCTATATCTACCAATGGTATGTACTTGATTTGGGAATGTTATATGAAAAGAAGTCGGTTAATGAACATCTTATTTGTGGTTAATAATAATAATAATTAATGCGCACCGCTTACCTTTGTTAACATACATTGCTTTTACGAGTGCTATCAGATTCTGAAGGTACACAGGAACGTGAACAAAATTACTTTTAATCATCGTGTGATCAATTTCCTACGATTGCATGATTCGAATAGTTTTCCATAAAACCCTATAGAGTTATGGTTTTCTCATCCTTTTTTTATGAGCACCATTAACGAAACGGAAACTAATGCATAAGGTGTTAAGAAATGTTTTCGAACAAACCCGTTGCCGTGAATCACCTGGTGTTGGTAAAAAATATTTGTACGTAAATTGTCTCCTAGATGGTCCTACTGTCGTCATACTTTTCTTATTAGTTTTTTCGGTGTACTTATTTATAAACTCCCAGTATTTGGTATAGTTACCGAGTTCCCAAAAATAGTTGAGAATATTTTGGCGAGTGTCAGTATCATATTTTTCGTAACATTTCAATTTACACGTATTTGAGCAAATAGGGCGTAGTTCTTTTCCGTCAGTGTTTACTAAATAGTTTTTTTGATTAACGCCCCGCCTTTCGGGGCACGAAGAACTTATTTTTCCAACTATTGTTCTTGAAGTGCGTCTTCTATTAGTTTGTACCCTCTTCGAGGCAGGTTCAACTTGCGCCAACTCTATCAAATTTTCCGCATAGACTTCTTCCTCGAATTGAAGGACTAGCGATGACACTTAAAAATCAATAGAATAAGGTAGAGTACATTAATTTACAAAAGCGTAAAAAAGTACAAAATAACGAGTGACATTAAATATCATATCTAATAATTCTAAATGATTACAAGTAGTGAAAAACATATTAAATAAAAATAAACAGTTTATATTTTAGAGGTATATACTATATACATTTGCGAGAGCGGTTGAATGTTATAGTGTAATATTATGTACATAATACTGAAAAAGATTTAATATTAAGGCAAGGATTTTAAAAGTAGAGATCACATAATATTATCACATACAGATTACAAAGCACCTTTTAAGTTAAAACTACTAAGTTTAGCCTACATACGGCATTTTACGGCAATTTCGATATGATTAGTATCAAGATCGTAAATTGATACTGGTCCATAAACCTTAATATACACGGTGCAATTAAACCTACCGGCCACCTTTTTTTAGGGCTTAGCTATCATAAGGAAAGTCCATTTAACTCAAAAATAGTGTGTAATTTTTTTTACAATAACATATTTTATCCTAATCAAAATCGTTGCAGGATGGTCACTTTGTAGGAATTACGATATGGCGCCGGCCGGTCTGTAGAGCGGGGGCGGCGCGGCGCGGGGCGGCGGTGGGTAGAGCGGGGGTGACGCGGGGGAGGGAGGTGCGGGAGACATGCGCCGGCCGCCGGCGCATGGCGCGTAGTGTGCATATTTTGTGGTGTTTTTAGGAAAACTTTCGGAATCTATTTCTCAACATTTTAGTACTGACTGCTGAGTGATTATAAAAGAAAAAAATACGTGTATTTTTATTTTTAACAAGGATCAATATATCAAAATTTGGCCGGAATGTTTAATTGCACCCTGTATAATCTAGTATTGTTTTCTGCCTATTGGGCAGGTATATACATCCCTCTCTAAACTCAATTCTACATGTTGATCTTTCGAATGTATCGCTAAACCTACACTTAATAATACATACGGATAATACAAAATTTACATTTTACGTATAAATAGAGCTTACTATTAAAATTTAAATACTGAAGATGATAGGATTTCTTAATGTTTCAGTTTGATATCAAAAAATGTATCTTGAGATTGCTTGCTATAAACGGCCGCACTCAGCGTCGAATACTTATAACTCTTTCAGTAATAATGAAATTACTCTGAAGCTAATAATATTATGAATTAATAGAGACTTTAAAGTAAAGTTCCTTAAACTTATTTTCTGATAAATCTCTACAATTTACTCTTTAGGTTAGGAAGGCATTATGTTTCCGAACGCGGCCTGAAATATTGTATTTAAGACAAGTACACAAGACTTCTCGTACTCCAATAGCCAAGAACACTACATCTTAAGCCCAACTATCAAATAGGCAAAGCCTAGCCAATGTCAATGCCTGGCCATGCAATGACTGTAACCTGTCTGTATACTTAGTATAAATAAATAAATAAATAAATAAATAATGTCAAACAAAGAACTCAGTAGGTGGATGGTTGTGGTGGTTCTTAGCGTAGACCAGGCGAGTGCCGTCGGTGAACACCCTGGCCTGGCAGCCGTGGCTATGGTGGGTGTAGCAAGTCCAGTCCCACTTGTCACCAGCGCACAGCTCTCTCGTGAACGTGAAGTCGCCCAGCTTCATAAGACTCTCGCCGTCGCGCGAGATCATGAAACGCACTGGAAGATGAGCAAAAAGAGCAAATGATAAAGAATCATAAGTAACACAGCAACAATTTTGTTCACATCAGCATTCTAATAAAAAATCGAACTAAACTCAAACAATTTTGGAAATACCAGACGGGCTATTTGTAGATACTTTACTACATATATTATTGACGGACATACCTAGGGGTTACTTAAGAGTACCTAATATATAAAAGTTTTAAAATAAGATACTAAATTACTCTTTGAAGAAGGAACACAGACAATTACATTATGTAGATAATATAATGTTTTGGCCTTGCCTTTTACGTTAGAAAAGTCACTCAACAGAAAAAGCAACGCATTGTATTTATAACTTTCGTAATATAATAATTGTTCCTTAAGTTTTTCTTCTTTAATAATGGGATAGTCCTTACTAATATGGCAATCATAATATTGGATACCGACGTTGTAACTGTTGGATGGCCTAAATTGTATGGTAAACAGAATATACATTCACATTAAACCTTAGCAAAAACAATATTAATTTTTTACAATAAGAAGACCAAGAAGACAAGGTCCAGCAATATAACGTACTGTTAACACAAAAATATCATTTGTATTTTATGTATGGGTAAAGGTAAATAAAATACTTGAAACGAATTTAAAATATATTACATACTATATTTAACAACGATTAATTTATTTCTGTGAAGACTCCTATTTTTTTCGACAAACGCAGCAACCCAAATACATTTTTATTACTTCATTTGATATATTACAATATTTAGTTTTAAGCTCTTTATCTAATGTTTCTCTATCTGCATGTGAAAATAAAATATGCATAGTGTGAAGTACACCGAAAAGTTCATTGGTATGGACATAAAACTTTATACCTTCTCCCTCCACTTTTGGCTTAATAAGCCTGTCTTTGCCGCTTACTGATAAAACGTCATAACTCAATAACAGTGAAAAATCCTCAAATGACTTCTTTGGTTTAATTTTAACTTCTTTTATGTCATTGATGAGTTCTTTGTACCTATTCTCATCAATGAGGTATATACTATTTTTCTTTTTCCTCTGTAAGATTTCTAACTTCGAGTTGAATTTATTTTTCATCGGCTGGACTATGTGAAAAAGCCTTAACACCTGCAAATAATAGTTGCGTAATTTAACGTTATTTATTATACACCTTTACAATTAGTTCATTATAGTTTAATAACAATAAAAAACTGGATATTGTATTGTATCTTTATTTATAAACCCAATGAAAACATGATTATCTAAACGTGAGACAAAAAGTTAAAAGATCATGTGTTGGTCATAATAATTTTGACACACATTTTCAGAGGAATACAAAACTACCTACCAAAAAAATTAAAGACATTTCAATTTTTATCAAAACTAGACACTAATTTAATACTCAATATTCAAATAAAACTACAAATCACACTAATAAATAATTGATTGAAGATTTAATATGATGGTGTTTTTAATAATCAATTACGATAAACCTATAATACAAATTATTAATTTATTCTACCGAAATAAGAACGATGTGACGTCGAACTTACATATTACATTTTTAAATACTATGCCAATTTAGTCATAAAAATAATAATACTGGGCAATGTAAAGATTGGAACATTTTAAAGTAAATAAAGACATCAATACATTATCAATTCATGTTCAGTAAAGCATTTTTTTTTTAATTTATCACTCGTAGACTTACAATCATAATCATATCATAAAACATAAGCGTATTTTTAAATGCCATAGGTACTAATATACTAGGATAGCCATTTTCAGATCAACATCCGCTTTGTATTTTTGGCTAATCGCATGTTTGATATACAAGCAATCAAACTTAGATATCCCCCTACGACGTTTACGACTAATTTCATAAATAATTTAGTTTAACACTAGTGAGTACAATTACTAATTATCTTAATATATCATCTTAAATTGTAGCTTACGATAAAATCAAGCTTTCAATTTATTGCAAACACGACAACACCAAACGACAATCTCAGTATACACGGCGCGATTCTTTTAAACAACGCCATCTATTAGCAGTTATACGCACTACTTGATTTTGACGTAGTGGCCGTCCTTTTGTTTAAAGTACTGCGGGGGTTCGTGGTTGTGGTTTAAATTGTAGAATATGAGGCAGCCGGTCGTGTCGAAACGCAGCCGAGCCGGACACTTCTCGTGACCGAACTTCTTGCTGCAGTTCCAGTAGCGGGAGTCGTTGGTGGTCTGCGCGAAGGTATACTTTTCAAGCAGTAATAGTGGCTTCTTACCCTTAGGCGTTTTGATAAACTCGAAGACTAGACCTAGAAAAAAATTGCATAATGTAGAATTGTACAATTTCTCAAACCTTTTTTTTTTAAAGCCTATGCTGTCCTACTACTGGGCAAAGGCCTCCCCCAAGTATTTCCACTTCTCTCGATCTCTTGCCGCCGTAGGCCAATGGCTCGTATGTATGGCTCATCGCGCAATCCTTTACGAGGCAGGCCAGGCGGCGTCGTCCATCGTCTGGTACCTAGTCTGTCGTGATCTTTGCCCAGCGATCAGGATGCATGCATGCAATTACGAACCTATTACTACAAAAATGTTCATTGTGTAGGTAGGTGAGAATAAAACATTAAGGGCCTGTTTCACCTCTTCCCGATAAGTGCCGGATAGTCTATCCACAACTTAACTTGACAGTTAAAGTATAAAGAATCTATCAAATAAGTTGTGGATAGCCTATCCGGCACTTTATCAGGAAGTGGTGAAACAGGCCCTTACGGTCCTAAATAAATAATTGACGAGTATCATGCAAATGATTTTAAAGAATAATGCTAGGAATCCATAATGGTGAAATTAAATAAAACACAATTTTGCATTACATTACGTATTATTTAATAAAATATGACTTTTTATTGTACAATAAACTGATCACGCTTATACTGAAATAATTAACCGACTTCCAAAAAGGAGGAGGTTATATGTTTAAAACATATTTTTATAATTCAATAAAATCACAAATTCACGGTTTCTGAGTATTTTTAACAGGATTATATTGTATCTATTTAGCATCGTTATTCAGTGGTTAATATTTTGACGTCACCTAATCAAAATCGTTATATAATAATATAAACGTTATATATAATAATATAATATAAAAAATTATTTAATAAAAATCTCAGAAACCGGGCATAATTTACAAAAAAATATTAAAAGTTAGTGTAATGTAGTCATTATCATAAGTCAAAAGAAAATAATTCATGTCACTGTATCAGGGATGATTTTTTTTTCATGATGGATGTGAAGTACAAAACTTAAAATAATCCAAAAAATTATAAATCTAGATTCTTAAAAAGTATTATGATATTAAACCTATTATAACCTTAAAACCTATAGTTTTCAGCATTTTCTCGAAACTACAGTGTTTCGAAGTACTTTGGAAGTAAGGGGTTTTCCAATAAAGACTTGACAACTTTTTTTCAAAATAAAATTAAAACCATTTGAGATAGAGAAAAATGTTACTATCTGGTTGAAGTACAAGAAAACATTTTTGAATGGAACTCGACTTCGCTCATATGGCCACCTCAGGCATGTTTGCAGCGGTGATTCGTTGAACCCAATTTTCTATGACTCGGCCACACATTTCGGATTTCGCGTTTAATTTTGGCTCTGAGCTCTTCTAACGTTGTCTGCTTATCCAACGACTTGACGCAGACCCAAAGAAAATAATCTAGAGGCGTTAAATCTCACGAACGAGGCGGTCAATGGACTGGTCCATTTTTTGAGATAACACGCTCATCAAACTTGCTCTTCAATAAATCGATTGTAACGTGTGCTGTGTGGATTGAGGCGCCGTCCTATTGAAACCTCATGCTGCCCAAGTCCATATTATCTTCCAATCCGGGCCAAAAATAATCCATAATCATGGCTACTTTGCCTGTCTTCTAGGGCGAGAATTACGATCGAAAATCGGAGTTAATGCTCTTAAAGTAGCGGCCACCGACTCCGAATTACTGTAGTAAATTTTAAGATTTGCAGACGTTGTTCGTTCATGTACTTCACCGTGATGAAAATGTTATGTCTACTGAATAAGCTGACAGTGACAGTTCGATGTTAAGTAAAAGGGTGCGTACAAACTAAATTCAAAATTGTCAAGTCCCTATTGGAAAACCCTTTACTTTGGAAGTATGGTGCTAGCTGCTCAACCATACAAATTTTTATGACTGTCTATTGTTGTGACCTAATTTTTAAATGTTTCTGTTATTTTTCCTTAAATCATAACCTACTAACATCGTCACTTATTTAGGGTCGTCAGGCTGGGGCCTAATTAAAAAATAAAAAACACCTACGACATGGCCAAACGTATTATAAAGATTTGTATTACGCCAGTTAATCTTAAACAATATCATAGTGATTATGTTCCAGATTGCTAAATATAATTTTTAAAGTTCTTTTATCTAATCTTACCCTCGCTTTGCAGCCTTGCTGTTTTCTACCGCAGTACCAATTGTTTCCTTTCTTTGTTTTTTGATAGAATTTATTTGACCCGATATATATAATTCGGCCGCCTCGGTTCGATGTACCGAAGCGGAAGGGGATAACCTCACCGGCAGTCTTGGGCACCGAGTATACTGCCTTACACAGAGGGTAGTGCTCACCTGCTTTGCGCTTCCTAGGTTTACTGAAGTCCGGGAGCGGTGGGGCATGGTTGTGCACAAGGTCGTAGAAGACCAGCTCCTGCTGCTTGTTGAAGCGCAGGCGACTGCAGCAAGCGTGGGTGTTCTTGTAACTGCAATGCCAGTACCGCTGATCGCTCGTCGTCCGTACGAAGGTATATTCTTGTAGCAATATCAACGGTTTTTTGCTGTCCTTAACGAATTCGTATGATAAATCTGAAAACATTTAATATTTAGATACCGACGAAAGAACGGGTAGTGATCAAAAGGATATTAAAATTATTTAATACAATGAAATGTCCATTGGGATGCGACCTATTAGTACGAAGTTACATAATATAATTAGGTCATATTAATCTTAAGTGACGAATAAACCACACACTTTAAAGAACTTCTCTAAGTGTGTGGAATAAAATCACTATCGAGAATTATTCTACTGCTAGAATGAATAAAATCCATAACATTCCGGTTCATTAGACTTTACTGAAAATAATTAGAATTTGGTAAATGATTGTGCTCAAGGAAGCTGAACATGATGTAAGTGTTTGAAGGGTCTAGTCGGACTTTTGCTCGACAACCAGTACCGGATTTCTTAGAACAATACCAGTAGTAGGAGCTACGGTTCATCTTATGGTAGGTGAAACCTCCCATAACTATTAATTTCCCGCCACGTGAAGTTGGTTGAAATTGGAAATCTGAAAGTAAAATGTAACCTTTCAAAACATTTTCATTGTCTCGTTGTTTGGTTTTTGTAATAATTTTACATTTATTTGCAAAAAGATGGTACAGTACTATAAAATATCACTCATATTTTATCGGACATATCTCGACGTGTAACCTCCACGAGTTCCTTGTGACACTGATTTATCTGAAATTCTTAGATTTTCGTTACTGTGATTCGGGACGTTTCAAAGTACATTGTTAATTTTGTTAAAAATATTATAATGATAGATTAATTTTGTTAAAAATATTATAATGATAGATAAAACATGAATATTACACTTAACAAAAATAACGACCCAGGCCTCGTTATCGGGGCTACCGGGTATTATTTTGCTGCTTCTCTGCAAAGAATCTTATGTACCTATTACAAAAATTTCAGAAACGTACGTGTAACAAACGTGTCAAAATCTTTTGCTTATATATATATATATATATATATATATATATATATATATATATATATATATATATATATATATATATATATATATATAGTTTTTTTTTTTTAATTTACTCAAACACAGTTCGCTACCTTACAAGTAACTTCAAATATAACTTTTTGCTTGTGGATGGTTATGTTCTAAAAGACTGGCACCAAAAAATATTTCTGTGAAATATTTGTTGGTGCGAACTTTAGCTGGACATTTGATGGTGGTGTTTTTGGAGCAGTACCAGAAGTATGACCTCTTGTTCCTTCTGCTGAAGGTGTCCCCATCAATTACTAAAAGCTTTCCACCTTGACGCGTGTCGACGAAAGAAAAATCTAAATCTACAAAAAGAGACAAATGTTGATTACAAATTCTTAAAACTACACCTAAACCAACTACGTTAAAAATACAAAATATGTAAATAAATATAAAATAGGCAAAAAAATACATTATACACATAGTCACACATATTTATTTCCGTTTTTATAAAATTAATAATACTTAATATTTAACATAATCATATAATATATTAATACGCGAGCGAAAAACTTTGCACAACTTTGCATGAAATTTGGCACAGTTATAGTTTATATGGAGAAAGAGTGCATCGAGCCAATATTGTTTTAAAATTATGCTTTTATCATACATAATTTTAATAAATAAAACACTACACACACACTACAATGTGCACACTACCATCTTTTTGATTGACAAGCCTATACACACGAATTATACTCTTTTGTTTATGGTTGAAGTCTGTGATCAAATTGAAAATGGATTGTAGTTTTTTTTTATTGAATCTCAAATACTGTAACATCATCATCTGTGACACCGATAACGGTTACCATGATGTCTACTTTGTTTATCTCACTTCAATAAAATATATTATCCTTACGAATATACGACTACATCATTATGACATCATTGTAGTGATTATATTCTCTTTGACATCATTTAACTATTGTACTTTACAATATTAACCATTGTTTTAAGTAAGAATCTTAATAGCGTTCAAACTTATAATTAAAATTATTATTTAAGGTCGAATTTCGACCACAGGGCGACCCTCTAGTAATTGATTAATATTTAACTATATGTATTAAATTGTTATTATGGTGGCAAGAAAAATAAATATTTTGTGAACATTTCAGCTGTCTAGCCATAGCTGTTTTTAAGGTACAGCCTGGAGAAAGACAGACGGACAGACAGACGGTACGACAGACGGAAAGACAAAAGTCCCATCTCGTCACTTTCGGTACGGAACTATAAAAATACGCTATAACACCATGACTCGTAAGTCGCGGCATCATTACTAATATTGACACCTCATTTGTTAAAATCGGACCTTTAGTTTAGCGGCTATAGACACTTAAATAGACTGCTAAGATCATTACAACTCCTCTTGGCCTAGCCGCAAAAAATACGTGTGGTCCAACAGTCGATCGTTTTTAGACGAACGCCGAAGGTTTGTAGTGGTATAGTATCTATATTAGGTATGTGTTTATAGTTTAGAGTTAAGACCGTCTTAAAATATTGTTGCTTGGAATTTTTAATTTAGTAAATGACAAAATTTCAACGTCTTTTTAAGGGATTTCGTAGTAACTATAAGGAAATCATTGGTTCTAACTGTCGGTCCGCCTGTCGTTACTTCTTACTCAAAGCTTACTAATAAAGCTTATGCCATGTTCCTATATGACAAAAATGATAGGGTAATCGATGAGTAAAAATACGTAAATAAAAAATAATATGTTTATTATTACAAAAAAAGTGTTCATTAAACTAACATAAATTAATAAGGTATATAAACGACAGGAAATAAAAGATTAATTTTAAAATATACAAACTGCTAATATTGTAAATAATAATTATACTTAATATTTGAAAAATGAAAGAAAAAGCTTAATTTGGGAAAGCAATAAGTACATGAACATGAACAAAAAATAATCGGCCAAGTGCGAGTCGGACTCGCGAAAGAAGGGGCCCGTACCGCTATAGAGCGAAAGTAGGCAAAAATTGTGTTTTTTGTATGGGAGCCCCCCTTAAATATTTTTTTTATTTTTTTACTATTAATAATTAAAGTACAGATAAAATTAAAGATTTAATGAAAATTTCAAGTGCCTACCTGGTGCCTTTATTGACTACGAGCAAAGAAGGCCAAAAAAAATAAGTTTGTTGTATGGGAGCCCCCCTTAAATATTAACTTTATTTTATTTTTAATATTTGTTGTTATAGCGGCAACATAAATACACAATCTGTGAAAATTTCAGAAGTCTAGCTATAGCGGTTTTTGAGATACAGCCTGGAGACAGACGGACAGACGGACAGACATCGAAGTCTCAGTAATAGGGTCCCGTTTTTACCCTTTGGGTACGGAACTAACTACTAACTACTAACTAAAAAGAAACAAAAACATTTCAAAATCAAATATATTATACCAAATTGGTGGCATTGCATGCAAATAAAACATCACGGTCGATCGTCACGGCATGCAAACGCGACCGACAAAAGTTCAAATAAAATGCCACTTTTTGGCCGAGACCATAGGCACAATAGACAGAACGCATTTTATGTCGGTAAACGCCGATACAGAGCAGTGGCGTTTTGTCGGTTCAATTTCATAAAATGTAATTTTATCGGAAAGCTACCTTTACGATCTCCACACCTTTAAAATGACTTTTGTATAGCAGTAGCTACATATGACGTCACAGGCTTGTATGTCGCTCTTTATCTTCATTTTTTTTATTTCTGTTTTGTATAATATTTACATGGCTTGACACGGTACCTCTGACGCTACCATGTATCTAGATTGATGGAAAATGGTGGGTTTAGAGTTATGACACGCATACCAGAATCTGATGGCAAAAAGTGAGAAAATAAATTGACTCTAGCAATACCGGGGTGATTGGAATAAAACATTTTGATCCTTTTTTTTCTTATAGCGGCTGATTATGTGTGTTAAACATGCAAATATAAAAATTTATCCAATGATCAAGGATATTTTTTGAAAATCTGCTGTCAAAAATTGCCATCAGATTCTGGTAGACCTGTAGTTACCATAATCTAGGCTCATGGTTGTGTTGCAAATAGCAGACTAGGAGTCTGGTGAAATGTTTGTCGGTGCGAACCTTAGCTGGACATTTGGTGGTGCATTTCATGGAGCAGTACCAGAAATACGAGTTTCTACTCTTCCTGTTGAAACTGTCTCCGTTTATAAGCAGTAGCCTTCCACCACGATGCGTTTTAATATAAGAAAATTCCAAGTCTAGAACCAGATTTAGGTAGTATAAAAACATAGTAATAAGTAATAATCTCAAAAGGACCATATAAATGGTCGGAAAACATCGGTTTTCGTAGTTTCGTTTTCTTATCTAAACATACTTTTAATCTATATGTGGGTATTATTAAGTTATACTGTATTTAATTTGTCTTTTATCGAAAAGGTTCATCTTGTAAGGATACCAAAAAAAAATATTAAATAAATATATTTTATTTTAAACGTTAAAAAGTTCATTTTATGACTTTGGGGCTAAAATAGGAATTTTATATTTTATTTCAATCTGTCGCCAGTTTAAAACTTTATAGTTCAGACACATCTTAAGTACAGCTACAATTAACAGTTTTTTCAAATATGAACTGTCTTCACAATTTTACCCCAATTGTCCCTATACACTTCGGGTGGGGGGTGATTATGGTGTACTGAATAAAACACGACCTGTCCATTCTTGAACACAGCTTTACCTTTACATCCAGTCTTGTGTTTCCTGGAGCAGTAGTATCGTCCCAAACCGCCACCTTGCACCGAGTACAAGTAACCGTTAACTAGTAGAATATTCCTGCCACTTCTAGTTTCAATCGTCTCAAAAGCTATCCCTAAAATATTGGAATTTGTTTTTATTTATCAGTTTAGGAGTTACAATTTTCATATGCCATGGCATCGGAGCTCTTGTGGGATTTTTTTTAAATATACGATTGACCGCGTTAAGACGTGGAAACATTCATATGCCCTAAATCATGACATTAAAGGATCTGACACCGGTGGCGGTACACATTGTATATTTGTACCTTTTACAATACTTATATTTATTGAATTTTGAAATTGAATAAGTCAAGACACGCATGATATATTTACCATAGTCTGGGCTCATGGTTGTGATGCAAGTAGCAGACTAAGAGTCTGGTGAAATGTTTGTCGGTGCGAACCTTAGCTGGACATTTGGTGGTGCATTTCATGGAGCAGTACCAGAAGAACTAGTTTATAATCTTCCTGTTGAAACTGTTTCCGTTTATAAGCAGTAGCCAGCTTCCACCACGATGCGTTTTGATATAAAAAAAATCCATGTCTAGTACCAGATACCTATAGGTAGTTTATAAACATAGTACGAAGTAGGAATCGCAAATGGGCTATACGGGGTGTAACAAAACTAAGTGATAATACTTTAGGGTGTGTATATGTTCCTTGTAGAGAGTTCATTGTGAAAGTAGCAGCGCTGAAAAACGATTTTTTTTTGTGATTTGTATGGGCTTCATCAGCACCCCAGCGTCACGAGTTTCCCCAAGAGAGATACAAAAGTGAAAAAATATTGCTCTTTCAGCGCTGCTACTTTTTTAGTGAACTCTATACACGGGACTCATACACACCCTAAAGTAGTATCACTTAGTTTTGTGACACCCTGTATAAATGGTTGGAAAACATCGGTTTTCGTAGTTTCGTTTTCTTATATATACCTAAACATAGTTTTAATCTTTATGTGGGTATTATTAAGTTATACTGTATTTAATTGGTATTTTATCGAAAAGGTATATCTTGTAAGGAAACGAAAAAAATAGTTAACACATAAATATATTTTATTTTAAACGTTATAAAATTCATTTCATGACTTTGGGGCTGAAATAGGAAATATATATTTTATTTCAATCTGTCGCCAGTGCATTTTAAAACTTAATAATTCAGACACATCCTTTCCAGGTTCCAGTCAGTACAGACTCCAGCTACCATAAACAGTATTTTCAAATATGAACCGTCTTCACAATTTTACCCCAATTGTCCCTATACACTTCGGGTGGGGGGTGGTTATGGTGTACTGAATAAAACACGACCTGTCCATTCTTAAAAATAGCTTTGCCTTTACATCCAGTCTTGTGTTTCCTGGAGCAGTAGTATCGTCCCAAGCCCCTACCTTGCACCGAGTACAAGTAACCGTTAACTAGTAGAATATTCCTGCCACTTCTAGTTTCAATCGCTTCGAATGCTATCCCTAAAATATTAGAATTTGTTTTAATTTAGATATTAATTTCGGAGTTACAATTTTCACGATCGATGGCATCGGAGCTCTTGTGAGTTGTGGGATTTTTTTAATATACCTACGATTGACCGCGTTAACACATTCAATGCCACCACGATTTTCTAAAAGTTCCCAGCGATGCCGCCCTATTAAAAACTCAAACTATGAAAGGTGTGCTCTCGGCATTGCAGAATGAAATTACATGACACAATAGGTGTGTTCACTGGCACTGTAAAGAGGTAAAATCATAAAAAGCGTTATTTCGACTTCAAACGTGCTTATTCATTAGTCCTTCTTGAGTTACTGAAGATATATTTTGTTTTATGAAGTGTTTGTGGTCTTGTAAGTTTAATTATGGCAGTAAATAGATTCCGAGGTAAGTATTTATCGTAATTTGATCAGTGACTGTCAACCTTTGGTTACTAATTTATGATTTTTTTAGACAATACAAAATATGAGCTAGAAACAGGGGAATATGATGATATTTTTTTTATTTTTTTTTATGAAATAAAGGGGGCTAACGAGCAAACGGGTCACCTGATGGAAAGCAACTTCCGTCGCCCATGGACACTCGCAGCATCAGAAGAGCTGCAAGTGCGTTGCCGGCCTTTTAAGAGGGAATAGGGTAATAGGGGAGGGTAGGGATGGGAAGAGAAGGGAATAGGGGAGGGTAGGGAAGGGAATAGGGTAGGGGATTGGACCTCCGGTAAACTCACTCACTCGACGAAACACAGCGCAAGCGCTGTTTCACGCCGGTTTTCTGTGAGAACGTGGTATTTCTCCGGTCGAGCCGGCCCATTCGTGCCGAAGCATGGCTCTCCCACGTATAATGCGACGCAAGCAGATAGTCCCCCATCAAATAAATGTCCAAAAGTAGAAGGTAAGCATTTTTGGTAGTATATGCTTAGTATACTTCACATAAAACCAAAATCACCATTATATGTTTCCATATAAATTTTGAGGAGTTCCCTCGATTACTCATGGATTCCATCATCAGGTCACCACTTTTGTGAACATGGTAGCAAATTCAAGTTAGACCCTATACAACAAAAAAAGAATTTTGAAAATCGGACCACAAACGGCTGAGTAATCGTTGGACATACAAAAATAAATTTATACAGCCGAACGTATAACCTCCTCATTTTTGGAAGTCGGTTAAAAACATTTTTTTAACCCACAGTCCCACCATGTGAGAAATCTAATTTCTATACCATGATAATTTGTCGGAACTTGTGTCCGACATGTCGGAAGCCTATACAAGCTTAATCTGACATGCTCGAGCTTGTCGCGAAATGCCATCTTCCCTTCCCTAACTATTAAAGATTTTTCGTCATACAATAAAATGTTCAACTTTTCAAGCCCATTCATTTGGTTATATTATGTCTTAAAGTGCTACTTAAGTGGGTACGAAATGCCCCTCTTTCTTAAAGTAAATTGACCAAACAATATAGATACCGTGCACCCAGATATAAAAGGTTGAGAACTCGTGTAGATGAACACACCTGGCATGTTCGCGGCATTACATAACAAATTATTTTCGATAACATAAAAAAAATATCAGATCATGGAACCACTTAAGAATTCATTAGCTTACGGCACAAAGTTTATGCTCTGAGAGTTTCGGTGAAAAAAACTGTCTTATCTTTGAGATATTGATGAAAAACGGAGAGCACGCCCGGCGTGCCAGCGGCATGGCGATAAAGATTAGTGTGGACACACATGGTGTGTTAAAGGCACTGAATGTGTTAACATTTAAATACTTAACAGAAATTATATCAACAGCCAGAGAAAACTTAATTTGTGAATTCGTGTAAACAGAGATACAGACAGTATTGATAATAACGTAAATCTCTTCACTAAGCTAAGCTAGCATTATACCTACGAGTTCCATACTTAGTTTTATATATTTTATTTCTGTTTTATTTTAATAAATAAATGAAAATTGAAAAAAAAAAACATCAAAGATGGAAGGATGAGACAAAACTTACTGCGGGACCAAACTGGAGACGTGTTGCAAAAGACAGAAATCAGTGGAAGTAGTTGGAGGCCTATGTCGGGAGGCACACTTAAGGCCATTCCCCGAGCAAACGACCTTGACCATACATTTGAGGCGTTGCCGAGATCGCACAAAAATCCTATTGTTTTTACTTATCTTAGTTCAAAATTGATATAAAAAAATTAAAACGGGGAATATGTAGTTAATGAAATTGTCTATCTATTGTCGTGTGTTTCAAATAACCGTAATTTGTAAATACTAGGGAGATGCTGAAAGTATGCTTCAATTTTATTAAATTGGTATTACTTTGGAAGCTAATATCATGAGAACAATAAACAAAAATAGAAAATTTAAAACGGGGAAAGGTATGTTGATATACTGAAGATTATTGCAGTATTTTTATTATAACTTTGTAGCTTTCAAATTATGAGTTTATAAGGCTCTAAATACGGTAAATTACGGAATCTCCGTAGGGGAAGGCTCTTAAATACGCAGAATATAGGACTATGTTATTTATTTATGTATTTCCTACAAGAGATTTACTGATAAATCTCTTTTCGTGGATCAAATAACATCCTCATATGAGAGGCTAAACTATAAAAACAAAAATTAAGTAAAATATTTTATTGAATTCTAATACAGTTTACAAATGCTAAGTGAAAATAAGTTCTAGAACACAATAATATGTTTCCAAAATATAAGTAGGTTATAATAAAACAGCAGTGACCTGAAAACCCCAGTCGATATTGTTTGGATTTAAACTTACGTTAGGTTATCCATAGCAGAAAATGTTAGTTATAGATTTTTTTGTAAGGAATAATTTTAACATGAAATTGCATTTAAAGAGCTCTTAACTATACTACACACACATTATAGATCATGTCTAGTGAAAGCCGTTCAGCATCCGACATTACAAAACTATATATTTTAAAAGTAATAATAATTACAAAACTCAAAACAATAGAATGTCAAGCATCAAATTTATAAGAGTAACTGGACAAGGGTCCCAAGGCACAGGGTAACCTTGTTTGGGCTTCTGTCTCCCACACTGCAAGTCTAGAATGCGTCATATTTTTGATTATGTTTAACTTATTCTGTGTACTTGTTGTGGGAGAAATAAACATATTATTTTTATTATTATCTACCCGCACCAAAACATTATTGTAGACCACCTTCCGGAATTATCAGATTAAGGGCACCTTCTTCCAAATTCACGTTTCTAGAATGAGTAATAACTCGATAAAAAAAAAATCCGAAACAACCTAGATTTTAAAAACATTTTGAGTTTTATAGGACTTACAGGGACTCAATCAAAAAATAATTTGGACAGTTCGATTACTATTAAAATTTTACAGGGAAATGATTGGATACATGTTTTGTTATAATATTTTTTATCTAAGTAAAAAGGTTTTTTCTCCTATTTCGCCCTATCATGGACGCGGCGAGCGTCGTAACCGCCACCGTACAAGGCGCGCTGATATGAATGTTATTTTAATGTCATTTACGTCGATATTCGCACTGACAGACATCGACCTGCTAATTTAGGGAGAAGGTGCCCTTAAGCTCGAATATACGATCCATTGGCACATTTTATGATATTCGGAGGGGGGTGATTGTGGTTTTCTTTGGCGTACAAGAGTGTTCCATCTTTCAGAATCTTCAATCGAGCTTTACATCCCGTACTATTCTTCCTCGAACAGTACGGTACGCCTCCTGAATATGAAAACGTGTATTTGTTGTACATTAAAACACTCCCACGGTTAAGCTTAATCACTTTATATGGAAATTCACCTGGAAATCAAAATTTAAATATAAATACCATAATATTACATATTTTACATAATAAAATCAAAATTAAATGATGTGGTTACAAAAGTATAAGTAGAAGTTATGTCACAGAATACATATTAGTACAAGTAGTGATATGATAAAGCATTTCACTAAAATATTTAAATTATAATGCCTCCTAAAACGCTGGTCTTATACTAATAACTAGCGTTTTCCGTGGGTGGACAAATAAGAGTAATAAATAAATTAAACGCAATTTTGTGATAAAAAATATTTATAATACGACGGAGAATACTCACGCAATTTTCAAAGAAGATTTTTTCAACACACAAAATACACTAAACCGAGGCTTTTAAATTTGAATATAATATAATGGAATAAAATCACAATAACAAGCAAAAATATTATAACAAGTAAGAACAAAACTACAACAAAAAAAAATCTAACAAAATTATGAAGAATCGGAAAGAGGTAGCGTACCACCGAAAACATAATTATTATGCACTTCACCTACATAATAATATTATATTATTGAAAGTGACAGAACCTACTCGAAAACAAAAAAAATGAAAAAAAGAAAAAGACGACAAAAGGATTAATTTAAGTAAAGTAAGTACTTAAGTTAGTATGTAACATACTAATTGGCATTATATACAGAGTTTTGTTAACATTTATATCAAAATAATTGGAATGTAGTATATCAAATAATATTATTATGTTGCGGGGGTTTATTTTTTGAAGGACGGTATAAGGGAACTTAGAATACCAGAGACGCGCTCTACAGGATCTGTCTCCTCGTCATCTTCATCCTTGACTTCAAATCTATCTGGGTTGGACCGCCTATACATTCTGTAGTAACGTATAAAATCAGGTTCTTCTGAATCTGTAAGATACTTCACATTTTCATTTCGTTAAAACATAGACTAAGGAAAGTATATTTTCTCTATGGTTAAAAGTATGATGAAATAACGCTCTTAGCGCTTCTTGAAACTTCATTTCATTCTTGTCAGATTTACATAATTATGTATATTAGCCGGCCTCTAGACGTGCCTAGACGGTCAATTGTATTGTCAATATCACGCTTCAATTTTATTGAACAGTTTGTTTGACAATTAGATTGAAGGCGTGCGATGTTCAATATCAACCCTAGGCAGTCAATAATATTAGGATTTACGCAATACATGATATTGCGCCACAAAATTGCTCGTCTAGGGGCACTATTGGTATTTGTAATTATGACGAATTAATTATTATTATAGAGGATACTATTTAATAACACAAAATTATACATTTAAACAATTTATTGAAATAAGTAATAAAAAATACGTGTGGCACTCGGTGACTGCCGCGTTAGAGCTATTGCATAGCATTTTTTATTAACAAAATATGCAATGTAAATTATATGCAATAGCTTAAAAATTAATTTTAAAAATTGTTAAAATACTTCACTAGAAGTACTTTACCATTTTATGTTTGTTACTTCAAAAACAATTACGACCAATTTTGAGACTTGTTTACTGCTACAATATGTAGAATGTAGATGTAACGTATTTCGTCCATACTATGCACCTTTTATTAAATACCCAGAACTGGAAACATACATATTCGGACATTCATGATTATGGATACCGGATACACGCACGAAGAATCGTTCTGCGGTGGTATGAAGTCTGGCCTTGCACCCTTTCCCTCTTTTAGAGCAATACCATGTTATTTTAGAATCTATTGAACGATAGGTGTGCCCCCGGTGAACCGCTATGAAACCTTTTCCGCGATTGCTGAGTACGAATTTCAAAATATCTGAAACAATTTCATAGTAGTTTAGGTATGCTGATATTTGAAATGTGCTTATAAAGCTCTTTCATTTGATACCCTACACGACATCGCCAGGAAAAATATTTTTTTTTTGTTCTGTACTTTAAGTCCCGTAGATGGCGCTACAGTCAATTTAACGTGATTTGAACATGTAGCCTATAACCAGCAGACAATCAAAAGGCTTCTAACGACACCTCATTTGTCCAAATAACATAAGTATAGTTTTAAAGTTACGAGGGAACAGATGAACATCCATACCCTCATACATACATACATACATACATACAGGTCAAAATCATAACTCTCCTTTTTGCTTCGCCGTAGTCGGGTAAAAATCACTGATATTTTAAGTGATTCAATGTAAAAATATGCTTACAATTTTTTTTAAATGGTTATTTTCAAATAATACAACAATAAATTGTAAGAAGTGAATATAGTATAACATTTAATAGTTGTTACAATAGTAAGAACTTATTTCATATAATAATAATCGCAAGATTATTTAGGGCCACTCCAGCCCACGTGCCATGATAGGTTCCAGGATCACCAAGGTTACCACAATGATAGCAAAGCTGTCTATAACATGCATTTTTTGACGAACTTGCATGAGGGCCATATTATTCCTATCGGATATGCCCATCATGCAAGTTCATGATCGTCTGGACAGACTGGTACTGGGCTAACGTGGAAATTACACAATCCTCACCGGGTTGTTAGCCGGATAACATTGGTTTAACTTTTTACTAATCTACTAAGAACCAATGTAAGATTTGTTAGATAAAACGAGGCAGTTAATATTCTAGAAACGCACAATCCCACTTGATGTTCTTATAAGTGTAGGTGGAGCATGATCGTGTTCTCCTAAGCATTGAAGAAGTTTACCGTCGCTCGTGGTCACAATTTTCATTCTGCATCCCGCCGATTTTTTGGAACAATACCATCTGGTACCACTATTCATCGTCGCAAAAGTGAACCCCTTGTATAAAAGCAACATATTGCCTCTATTGCTGGGAAAGAATTCGAGAACATCTAAAATAAAAAAAAAATATAAATGTACTATCGATACTCGTATAACATACGAGTAAATAAGTCAAAAACACCTTTAATATTTTTTCGTTTAATAAAAGATTCTTGACAACCCACATATTATTTCAAAGTACATTAGTGTTAAATTTTATATACAAGTGTTACAACTGAAAAAGCTTTTTGTATTTAGTGTTTTAATCTGATTTATATACATTTTTAGAATACAGTTACAACTTACACTATTGAAAAAATGGCTCTAAAAGGATATACATATAAATTAGGTAGGTAGGATTACGCTAACATCGTATAACTTGACCATCTTTTGTCCTGAAAAGTGTTGGTGGGTCATGATTGTGTTCGCCGGAACAGGCAACAAGGTGTCCGTCGCGTGTGGTAACAATTTTCATTCCGCAACCTGCCGCAACTTTGGAACAATACCATCTTGTCCCATTATATCTTGACGCAAATGTGTGACCTTGGTATACAAGCAATTTACCGCTACCTCTGTTACTTGGAATAAATTCAAGAACATCTAAAATATAATCAGAATACCGATGTAAGAACATGTTTAAGAGAATTTCAATTTTCATGTTTAACACATTCACTGCATCGCAACCGCAACCGCATAGTGTGTATTTAATTACTTATCTTAAGAGGCTGGATACCAGCCCCTTCAGAATGGCCACAGTAGAAATGCGAAAGAACAGAAACCCTGTGGAGATAAACTAAAGGTACCGTTCCTCCGATCCTTACCGCGGCTAACCGCGACCGACAAAAATTCAAATAAAATGCCACTTATGCCACCAATAAAATCCTACTTTGCGGTATTATTAACAATTGCATTTTATTTGAATCTTTGTCGGTCGCGGACCGCGGTTAGCCGCGGTAAGGATCGGAACGGTACTTTTAGTTTATCTCCGCAGTGTTTCTATTCTTTCGCGTTTCTACTGTGGCCATGCTAAAAGGGCTGGTGTCCGTCACTAACTCAAGTCCGCGTGTTTTATACCCACCGCTCGGCGTATCCCAATTCCCATAGGCAGGGCTCGGAAACCTGGTTAATCTTCGCGATCCTGTTCGTTAAAAACGCCATACATTTCCAAAAGAGCGTTTTCATTTCGATTCCGCTCTGAACGGACCGAAATTATTCCTGGTTTTGTTCTAAGAGTAAAATGAAATGCTATTTATTGCTCACTGCTCAAAATACCGGTTAGAACCGTTCGCGGTTATGTTCGCCAATCCCCCTCACACACACCACGACTATCACGCATTGTCCACACATAAACAAGTTATGGCCTATTGGCTATTAGATGGTGCACTAGAAAGGGATAGAAGATTTCACTGCACTAGTTACTTTCCGCGAGAAATTAACCAGGTTAATTTCAGAAGCAATACCGCTCGCATCTCGATTTTGCTCCGAACGAACACTTACCCAAAAACCTGGTTAAGACATTCAGTGCCTTTAACACACCATGTGTGTCCACACTTATCTTTATCGCCATGCCGCTGGCACGCCGGGCGTGCTCTCCGTTTTTCATCAATATCTCAAAGATAAGACAGTTTTTTTGCACCGAAACTCTCAGAGCATAAACTTTGTGCCGTAAGCTAATGAATTCTTAAGTGGTTCCATGATCTGATATTTTGTTTATGTTATCGAAAATAATTTATTATGTAATGCCGCGAACATGCCAGATGTGTTCATCTACACGAGTTCTCAACCTTTTATATCTGGGTGCACGATATCTATATTGTTTGGTCAATTTACTTTAAGAAAGAGGGGCATTTCGTACCCACTTATGTAGCACTTTAAGACATAATATACCAAATGAATGGGCTTGAAAAGTTGAACATTTTAGTGCGACCGCACATTGGAGACACGACTGTAGTTAGTCAGTCTTGTTTCACATAGACAAGTCAGTCTTACGATTAAAGAGAAAAAGTTGTGTCTATCACGTGGCGCACACCAAGTCAAAACTGTCTTGACTACGATGACGCAACGCATACAATTGTATATTAAACAGTAGAGAACGCCCGGACAGAGTAGACAGAATTATAGAGTATGCCGACTTAGAAGTTAGAAATTTTTAAATTTGACGTATTATGACGAAAATCGCTAGGGTTGTTAACTTGTCACTACGAACTTAAAACTATGACAATATATTACAGGCATTAGGGTTTCCTATTACTGAATTTCTCTGGGATGTTAAACATGTTAAACACGTTAAAAACGGGATGTGAAACACGTCAATTTGAAATAATTTATGTTTACAACTTAGGTATTACAAATAACAAGTTGTATATTCATAAAATTAAAACCGAATTCAATTTACTACTGAACCAATTTTGATGAAACTTACCTAAATTGAACAATACCTATCACAACAAAGTCAACAAAACAAAAAAAGAATTACTTAAATCGGACTTGTAGCTTTTAAAAGTTCCTACATTTGTTCAGATGCTGATGAAATATACTCATAATATACGAAAACTAGGCAGTTCTATAAATATTATACATACCTAAGGCTTAAAATTGTCATCTTTTTTTTAAAGTTGGTTAGAAAGCACAAAAAATACAAATTATAGCCCTTAATTAAAAATATCGGCCAAGTGCGAGTTGTACTCGCGCACGAAGGGTTCCGTACCACTACAGAGCAAAAATAGGCTAAAAATTGAATTTTTTGTATGGGAGCCCCCCTCAATTATTTAATTTATTTAAATTTTATAATTAACTATTAAAGTACAAATACAACTAAGTATTTTGAGAACATTTCAATTGCCTATGTGTTGCCGTTATTGATTAAGAGCAAAAAATAGCAAAAAAAATCACGTTTGTTGTATGGGAGCCCCCCTTAAATATTTAATTTATTTTATTTTTAGTATTTGCTGTTATAGCGGCAACACATATACACGATCTGTGAAAATTTCAGAAGTCTAGCTATAGCGGTTCTTGAGTTACAGCCTGGTGACAGACAGACGGACAGACGGACAGATGGACAGACATCGAAGTCTTAGTAATAGGGTCCCGTTTTTACCCTTTGGGTACGGAACCCTAATAAATTATATCAGCCAGCGCGAGGCACATTCCATTCATAATCTTAGTGAAACCCGACGAATTTGACATAATATATTGAAACCTGTCCGTCTCTTTGCAGTCAAAGTCCAGAGCTTGGAACCGGTATTTTTTTAACCAGGTTAAAACGCTATATAACCAGGTTTTTGCATAAGTGTTCGTTCGGAGCGAAATAGAGATGCGAGCGGTATTGCTTCTGAAATTAACCTGGTTAATTTCTCGCAGAAAGTAACTCTCGGAACCGGTATTTTTTTAACTAGGTTAAAACAGTCTATAACCAGGTTTTTGGATAAGTGTTCGTTTGGAGCGAAATAGAGATGCGAGCGGTATTGCTTCTGAAATTAACCTGGTTAAATTCTCGCGGAAAGTAACTAGTGCAGTGATATCTTCTATCCCTTTCTAGTGCACCATCTAATAGCCAATAGGCCATAACTTGTTTATGTGTGGACAATGGGTGATTGGCGTGGTGCGTGTGAGTGGGCGGGGCGAACATAACCGCGAACGGTTCTAAACGGTATTTTGAGCAGTGAGCAATTTAATTTTGCTCTTAGAACAAAACCAGAAATAATTTAGGTCTGTTCAGAGCGGAATTGAAATGAAAACGCTCTTTTGGAAATGTATGGCATTTCTAACGAACAGGATCGCGAAGATTAACCAGGTTTCCGAGCCCTGAGTCGAACTACTGGTAGTTATGTCTATTGTGGCTAGACAGTTTTGTCGTAGATGTGCGCGCTCGCATACACTTCAAAGGGAAGCCGACAGTCGTTAGTCAGACTTGTCGCGGGGCGCATTAGACAACTTTGTCTATGAGACGTTTTGTCTCAAATGTGCGCATCTAGTACATTTTATTATGCGATAGTCTGTCTTAAGACAGTCGTGTCTCAGGTGTGCGGTAGCCCTTATTGTATGACGAAAAATCTTTAATAGTTAGGGAAGGGAAGATGGTATTTCGCGACAAGCTCGAGCGTGTCAGATTAAGCTTGTATAGGCTTCCGACATGTCGGACACAAGTGCCGACAAATTATCATGATATAGAAATTAGATTTCTCACATGGTGGGACTGTGGGTTAAAAAAATGTTTTTAACCGACTTCCAAAAAGGAGGAGGTTATATGTTCGGCTGTATAAATTTATTTTTTGTATGTTCAACGATTACTCAGCCGTTTGTGGTCCGATTTTCAAAATCTTTTTTTTGTTGTATAGGGTCTAACTCGAATTTGCTACCATGTTCACAAAAGTGGTGACCTGATGATGGAATCCATGAGTAATCGAGGGAACTCCTCAAAATTTATATGGAAACATATTATGGTGATTTTGGTTTTATGTGAAGTAT
The DNA here is from genome assembly GCA_905187585.1 of Cyaniris semiargus. Lineage (NCBI taxonomy): Eukaryota > Metazoa > Arthropoda > Insecta > Lepidoptera > Lycaenidae > Cyaniris > Cyaniris semiargus. The sequence goes on along the minus strand of LR994549.1, from coordinate 10,544,348 downwards.
ACTAAGCATATACTACCAAAAATGCTCACCTTCTACTTTTGGACGTTTATTTGATGGGGGACTATCTGCTTGCGTCGCATGATCATCATATTCCCCTGTTTCTAGCTCATATTTTGTATTGTCTAAAAAATCATAAATTAGTAATCGAAGGTTGACAGTCACTGATCAAATTACGATAAATACTTACCTCGGAATCTATTTACTGCCATAATTAAACTTACAAGACCACAAACACTTCAGAAAACAAAATATATCTTCAGTAACTCAAGAAGGACTAATGAATAAGCACGTTTGAAGTCGAAATAACGCTTTTTATGATTTTACCTCTTTACAGTGCCAGTGAACACACCTAGTGTGCCATGTAATTTCATCCTGCAATGCCGAGAGCACACCTTTCATAGTTTGAGTTTTTAATAGGGCGGCATCGCTGGGAACTTTAAGAAAATCGTGGTAGCATTGAATGTGTTAGAGAGCGTTTTAACCTGGTTAAAAAAATACCGGTTCCGAGCCCTGCCCATAGGATTCAAATGGCGGAGGGTGCCGGTTGTCACACGCCCGACCGAGCGTTCGCACCGCACGTTTCCCGCGCTTTCTTGTAAATATTGCCGAAACATGATAATTATTATTATTCTTGTGCACTGGATGGGTGTAAAAAGTGTTACGTAGTAACTATTTAGTAATCTGTGCTAATACCAAAGCCAAACATACTTTATCGTTAAAAATTGATATATCATTATAATTCTAAAGAGTGATTTAATTTATATTTAAGTTTACCCCCGGATCTGAAACTGAAGAAAATATTTGTGGGGTTGAAAAACCGCACGTAAGTAAGGACCCAGGACCATGTAAGGCCACTAACAGGTTATGTAACTAAAAACTTAAGTTTTGCAGTGTGCGGAAATTACAATTGTAACCTCGACAACCAAAGTCTACAAACAGTGAGATCTCACTGTCACAATTGTGGCGCGATCGACTCGCCGCCGCGTTCTTAGGGCCGCGCCACATCGGAATGGCAGCGCACAGTGGAAAATTTGGGTCCTTATCGGATCAAAAATCTGTAACTTCAAGGTTTTTCATCGTATTGAATTGAGATTTGGCACATGTATACAGTGATATACAAAGATTTTAAAAATAATCAATTTTTGTATTTTTTTTCATTGTATACATATTTATTTTAGGTTAAAAAAAAAGAAAAGATAAAAAAGTAATACGAGTAGTTTATTTTTTATAAATAAGTAGTAATATGAGTAAAATTATACTTATCACACAAGCATAATAAAATACATAAAATTATAAAATCGTATAGTACCTATCTATGCCTCACACCAAACTAATTTATCTTAGATTAGACAAATCTTATAATATTATTGGTTTTATTCTAGGTTTTAGTTACTTATAATGTTATATCTAATTGTTATTATCCTCGCTATTTCTAACTAAAATTACTTCCGGTGTAAATGTAGGATCACCTTCAGGTACCACCTTCAAAAGACTTAGTGCCTCTTCATCAAGATCCTTCACATTTCTCACATAAGGTTTTCTTAAACTTGAAACGTATGGATCTGAAGTATATAGAAGCGTTTTAAATACGTCTTCATTTGTAGCTATACGGGAACATTTTCTGGCATGGTGCAGGCGCATATTTCTGTAGTCTTTATTGCGCGACTCTTGTGCATCTTCCGACAGTTGCCCAATAGGAAGAACAGAAAAATGTTTGATCACGCTTTCTCCGTGTATAAGTAATTTGTGCACGGAGGATGGCATGTAGTACCAATCATAGTTACTAACATAAATTCGCGCAGTTTCTAAGGCATAAACTCCAAATTTTTCGGGATCGATCATCATTCCAGAAGAGAGAGCTTGTAAAATAATATACAAGCGTTTAATCAATGTTTCATCAACACCTGTTATGTTCGCCGAGCAAGTGTAATTGTAAAAGAACCTTCGTGCTGTATTTCCATCACTTGAGTTTCCACTTAATTGACGAGGTTTGTCGATAATTAATCCTAGCTCTTCCCTGAAACGTTTTTGAACAAATTCCTTCTTTTCTTTCTTCAATTTCTTTTTTTCTTCTGTTGTAGCAGACCAAGTCTTAAAGTCAAGATTGTAGCAAATGTGTAATACCATTTCCATGCAGCGAATCCAGGCATGCAATGTGGATAATCCATATTGGTAAGCACTTTCATTTTCAGGTCTAGCAGTCACTTTTAATAGGTCATTCATAAGTCGAGGAGTAGCCCCACATATCGTGCACGTAGAACCCGATGGAGTTTCTGTTAGGACCTGAGCCACCTTACCATCAATCATTGTTAGAAAAAGTTCGTGCTTCACATTTACTGCAACACCATCTTTGTTTATTAATGACGGGCGTAAAGATTCAATTTGTCTGGTAATTTCGTCTACAACTGCCTTAGTTTTTTCAGGAGTTTCTTTACAAAATTCAATAGAAATGGGTCTACAATAACGAACAGATGAAGGTACTGGATTTTGCCAAATAATGGCTTGTGAGAGGTCATCAATTAATCTAATGGGAACTAATGAAGTGACGAACAGATTGGCATCTGAAATAGTTTCCGATTCTTCTGGCAGTTTCTGCTTGTATTGACTTTGGCCAGATGAACCATCACATCCCCATTTACAGTAAAGGATTAAATTTCTGTGTTGTTCTAGGAAAACTGGATTAATTTTTAAAATTCTGGCAACTGTGTGGTCCAGTAAGTCTTGTATATTAATCACTTTAGCATAAGTATTTGTGATTTCGATTGTAGAAGATGGTGGATAGCAAGTTTGTTTTATTTCTTGTATTTTGTAATATGGGGGAAACATTGTACACTTTCTTTCGTTGGTTAAATTTCTTAGGTACATATATTGTGCTTTAGTTAGATCCAAATCAATAAAAGCACTCAATGCTTCTGTATCAGATAAAATCTTCATTTGGTTTGACTCTTTCCACATAGTCGAGAAAACTTTTTTCTTTTCGCTCTCAGAGTTTCTTAGCTCTTCAACAAGATGAGCCTCTGCATACTCACCTAAGGCCCGCAGTCCTTGCAAAAATGCGTTACAAATGTGCTCAAACCCATATTCTTCTAGTAAAAGAGTGTTTTTCCTTTTCTTTGTTGATTCTGAGGAGTCTCCATAAGCAATGCACGGTCTTCCTCGTTTACCAGAAGTTGATGGCAGTGAATGTGCTTCAGACTCCGGAAACTGTACTGAATATCCTGACTCCAGCCAGCTTGTATTATTTCGAATAAATTCGTCCTTTTTCCGTGATGCTTGAGCCCAGCGCTTATTGAAAGAAGGCAGAATATTTCTTTGAATGTCACCAATTACAAAACACAAGATGTTTTCAGAAACATTTAATGTTTGCTGTAGAACTATGGACAACGATTCCAAGGTTCTGCCACGCTCGATATAGGGAATGATGAAATCGCCCTTAGTACAGTTGAAAGTTGACATTTTAATGGAAATAACCAATTTAAATAAGTGTCACTCAATATGAAATACACGCTGAAGTGTGCAATTTGAAGATATTTGCTTCCCCTTATATACTAGTTTTTTAGATATGAAATACGTACTAATATGAATGTTATGCATATTTACTCATGCACGACGAGTGCAAAATAGATGATAAGCTATTGCTATCAAAATATTGTGGTTAATATAGTTTTTGTAAACTATGTCAGCAGTAACCGCAAAAGATACCGAATTATCTACTCCGACCGCTATCACATTTTTTCCCATAACTTCCAGGACCGCAAACTTCCGCAGCTGATTTTTTTAATTTTTCATTTATAAATAGTTAGGCTATTAAATAACACATAAAGTTGCGCGTCGCGAGCCGTCGGTAAATGTGAAAACCTTCGACGAAAAAAAAAGAAAAGTGAAAAATAGGGTATGTCAATTTTTAAGTACTTACTCAAAAATAAAAAGCATATTAAAAAAAGTTAATAGCTCATTATTAAGAACATAAAATATCCTTTTTAAAAATGTATAAAACCGCATGCATGTGCTAAATACTTTTTTCACAATATTCATTTGAATTACGTGTATGCAAACATTTGAATGAGCCATCCGCTACTTCAACTTACTTCAACCTATGAAAAAAAAATATTTATGCAGTTTTAGAACAAAAAAATGTCTGATTAAGATTATTTGGTTATTAGAGTATCGAATGCAATAAATATTTCATTCAAATTGTGATATTTTTAAAATCCATTTATGATATGCTCTAGTTCTACCATTTTCCATAGTGCAGCGGCGCGGCGAGCACTTTCAGTGTCATATTATTTTAAACTTTATCTTTATTATTGTGATACATAGTATCGCTTGAAAGTCTAGCGGCCGCCCGTGGCCGCTGGCGGCCGCCGGCGGCCGCGATTTCTCAAGCGATACTATGTATTACATTAATGAAGATAAAGTTTAAAATCATATGACACTGAAAGTGCTCGCCGCGCCGCTGCCATTCCGGTGTGGCGCGGCCCTTAGTGTGTTGTAGAAGGAATATATCTTACCATGATGATAACTACGACTTTTTAGTAGTTGGCCTTCAAAGGAACATGGCCTTACATGGTCCATGGTCGTTAAATGTTAAAAGCCTATTCAAAACGGAGAGTTATCCGCTACCGCCGCGCCGCGCCGTGGGTAGCGGTATCCCGATGCAATGGGTACCTACGTGATTCCATAGTCCATACTAAATATTAACCGCTACCCACGGCGCTAGCGGATAACTCTCCGGTTTGAATAGGCCTTAACTCATGATTAAAACTAGTGATGGCGAAATGATATATCGATAAAAATTAAATATTTTTTTCAAATCAAAAGGTGTTTATTATGATTTATGAAATTATGAATGAGCAATATAAAAACATTCAAGGCACATACTTTTTTTGCATTCCTTGCAGTATGTTATGATTTTTTTTACTTTTTTTCCTGCTTCGCGGCTTCCCAATGTTCTCCGCTTTTTCGCGTAACAGCCAACACATCTTCTTCTTTTGACGCCTTTTTTCATAAAGATATGTTTCTTTTTCAAAAAGAGAGAAAGCGGATTGGCTAAAACAATAAATTATTTTTTAACAAAAAATTTAAACCGACTTCCAAGGTAAAAACAATATTCTTAAAAATATGATCTAAAAAGTATGAAATAATTATTATTCTTCATTAGTGCCTTTTTCGAAATTCGCCTTAACCTCAACCAATTCTGTACTCAATTTTCATTCTTTTGAAGTAGGTACCGACCAAGTTTTATGTCAAGTATCTCAGTTCAGCCCCCCTAGCATACGCCAACGAGATATCTCGTGGATATCTCGTTATCGGTTAAATTTTTTTGTAAAAAAATAATAATTTTACTCTTTTTAGTTATCTACAAGATAAGGCTTTATGCGTAAATAAGCATTACGAATGTTAACTATTCACATTATGTTACTGTAAGCGAAATTGTGGTAAATGCTTGCAGTTATCTAAGCGATGCTGCAATTTCCAAACTTTTATCTTAAAATTTTCAGGAGTTCTGTTCAGTGCTTTCGAATCAAGAGACACCTTCGTATGAAATTTCACTTATTTGTATATGTTTAAGTTACCAGAAACAACATCTTAACCACCATTTGTGTTTTAATAAATTTCAAGGATTTACCTCGATTACTCATAGATCCCATCATCAATCACCACTTTCGTAATGTTTATATGAAATTAAGATTCTATCCTTTAAAAAAACACAAGACTTTTGAAAACCGGTCCACAAACAGCGAAATAATCATCAAAATCATCTTCTTCGATGCAGAATATAATGAAAAGTACCAATAAATGTATCATAATGTGATAATGCATGGCATAATTATAATTGTGATGGTGATGATTAATCAAATTGATAAATTGGCTTATTCTTTCAGTTGTTTAAACAACGCCAAAATCCCCGAACCTGTATCTATAAGGATTCAAAAGTTCTGTTGGGTACCTTCGGAACCAGGTTATAACCTGGTGCGAAATCTTACTTTTTGGTAGCATATGCCTCGAATACTTCAGAAAAAATCGAAATCACTATATGTTTCCATACAAATTTCAAGGGGTCCCCTCGATCCCTCATTGATCCCATCATCAGATCACCACTTTTATAAACATGGTACCAAATTCGAGTTAAACCCTACACAACACAAAAAGAATTTTGAAAATCGGACCACAAACGGCTGAGTAATCGTTGAACATACAAAAAAAAAAAAAAAAGATACATACAGCCGAACGTATTACCTCCTCCTTTTTGGAAGTCGGTCAAAAATGCTTATTACTTACTTGATTAAAACAAGTCACTCGTTTACAAATTCCTGCTAAAATTATACAATTAGGAGATCATTTGAGTCGGGATTCGGGAATGGAGGCTAATTATTATTATACGGGCAAAGTAACGGGCAACAGTTAGTCCTCAATAATTTGGGGAATGGAAAAGGTTACATTTTATCCCAGAATAATTACATGAAAGAAGTACTTAGTCATGAATTAATTATAATATTATATTCATACAAACAAAAGTATTACCTGAATCAGTATTCAGTTCCTTCTTCGGCATACGGTTTTCTTCTTCCAATTATTATAATATATCAACGCAACACAACACGCCGTGTCTAAAGACACTACGCCGAAAAAACGCTGCCGAATTTCGGCATGATTACGCCTGCAATGTATTTTAAATTGCTGATGACACACCATACCGAAATTACATCGCGTTATATTATATGCATAGCGCATTTCAAGCGTAAACATGCCGAACTTCGGCCGCGTATTTTCGGCATAGTGTGTGTAGACACTAAGCGCAACTCGAAACACGCAAAATAAGGCACTTTTGGAATAATAACATCTGGTACCACTATTCATCGTAGCAAAAGTAAGCCCTTTGTATAAAAGCAACTAATATTGCCTCTATTACTGGGAAAGAATTCGAGAACATCTAAAATAAAAATAAAATAATAAATGTGCTACTGAGACTCATTAAACCTACGAGTAAATGACCCAAAAAGTAAAAATTTAATATTTTTGGTTTAATAAAAGATTTTTATACGAGTGTTAGAACTGAAAATATATCTCTGCATTGAGTGATTTAATCTGATCTCTATAATAATACATTTTTAAAATACTGTACAGTCAGGCGATCTTAAAATAGTATTTAAAAGGAATATTTTTTCAACAACAATCCTAATGGGATTTGCTAATTATTATAGGATAACGCTTGCATCGTATAACTTGACCATCCTTTGTCCTGAAGAGTGTTGGTGGGTCATGATTGTGTTCGCCGGAACAGGTTACGAGTTGTCCGTCGCGTGTGGTAACAATTTTCACTTCGCAACCTAACGTTGATACTTTGGAACAATACCATCTTGTCCCATAATTTCTTGTCGCAAATGTGTGACCTTGGTATAAAAGCAATTTACCGCTGCCTCTGTTACTTGGAATATATTCAAGACCATCTAAAATATAATCAGAATACCAAGGTAAGAACATTGCCTTGTAAAACTTAAAAATAAATAATAATACTATAATTTAAAAACTAAAATAAAATAAAAATAACTATTTTTGTATAGACTTGTAAAGTTAAAATAATACTAGCTTTAAGAAAACTACAGTCATTAGAATCACATTTATTGTATAAAAACATAACTATTCTTATAATCATGATTCAACGATATAAACAAACAACGTCATGATACTAAAGTAAAGTCGACGAGATGAGATAAAGAATATAAATAAAGCATTTTAAGAGGTTAAATACATTTTTATTTCAATATAAAAAAATAAATATAAATAAAAAAAAAGTTAAATTTATTATAACATCTTTTTTTTTACAAAATGGGACACCAAACGGTACTCAACTACTCAATTACTCACATTCCCGCAACTCGAAACTCACAAGGACAGCAGCCGTCGACGACTAGCTGAGTCTATTGAAAACATTACTCAGTAACAGTCAGTTTATCACCGTCTCATATCTCATCTCGTTGGCTTTAGTTTAGGAGGATTGTGGTTGTGGTCAAAAAAACCAAATTCCATATGACCATTCCTTCCTAGCTTCACTCTCGCCTTGCATCCACGAGAGCGTCTAGAACTACAATACCAGTAAGGCGAGTCGCTCGTTTGGTTGTATGTATAATCTGCAAGCAAAAGGATTTTCTTCCGTCGACGTCCCTGGATAAGTTCATAATATCCTGTAAAATAATAAATTATTTATTTCCCAACAAACTTTTTAAGTGTTTCTATCCAGGACTTCAGGTTTCACACTATTATTTGGTAAATCGAGTTTTAATATTGTAAAAAAAAAACAGGCTAAATGAGAACCCCCGACAAAAAAGGGGGAAATAAATATAACAAAAAAATGTTTTTAGACACAATTTAGCATCATTACTGCTAGATTTTTTTCCAATTTCTTAAAGTACGGGAGTCCTAAGAACAATTTTTTTTTATTACTATCAAGCTAATTTTTTGTGAGTAGCTTCATTTTGATAAGACGAACAACATTTTAATTTGCGAAAAATCTCGAAAGTGGTAGCTAACATAGATAGAAAGGATTTCATACTTTGAATTGATGGTCCTAAAATATGGACTGTTTTATTTGTAGGACAATGTTATTCTCAAATTATATAACTAATAACCTATCAATATACAAAAAATCAGCTCGTTAGGGTTCCATTATAGGGTTCTGTAATCAACAAAACTTGGTTGACTATGATAAGTCTAAAAACAATATATGATGTACCATCGAGGAAATAAATTCCTAGGCCAACGTCATTTGGTCGGATCATGTCAATTCAATGTTAATTGTGATCTGTCGCCTGGGTTTGACGTAACGCGACCAAACTACATAGGTGGGGACCTGGTGGAACTACGTAGGGGTAACCAAACTACGTAGGTCCCCTATCTGCCTAGGAATCAACTTCTCTGATAGTACATCACTATAAAAACTACCAACGAAAATTGGTTTGAACGAGATCTGGCAAGTAGTTGTTTTGATACGTCATAAATGGTAAACCTTAATTTAACATTCACTAAATCAACTGTAATATAAAATAAATCAAAAACTTTTAATTTCATAAAAATAAACCTTATTGCCGCTGCGGAACCCTTCATGGGCGAGTCCAACTCGCACTTGGCCGATTTTTTTCTGTCGTAAAAACTTCTATGACTCCGTAGTTGGATTGCGTGGGATGATATAGGAAGACGAGAATACTTTGAAAATGTTTATTTACTTTAACCAATCCACCATGTCGAACGTCGGGGTAAGCTTTACTAGTACCTAATCTAATGCTACATCTGGATTCAACGGTATTAAGCCACACGCTTTAAATCCATTTATTAAAGTTTGAGGTACTATGGAATTTTGTAGAGCGTTATCTAGTACTTCAGCAAAATTAACTCTTGTAACTTTTTTATTCGGATTTTCCATAAGCCATATTTGACATGCTTTCTTCCAAGCTGCCGTAATTGGATGTATCACTGCCTCATCAGATGTCTGCACAAATGTACTTGCATCAGGATGTAGCCCAATTAATTCTATATTCAACTCCACACATTTTTTAGTAACTTCATACGTTAGATTCGTTTTGCGACCGTCAAGAAAAATTATAACTGGAAAAGTTACTTCTTTTTCTATTAAGTACGGATGAAAAACGTTCAAAATATATTCCCAAAATAATTCACTGGTCATGCGACCAGTTTTGCTCTGTCCAATAGCCCAACCTTCCAGTTTTTTATGAGCCACCTTTTGTGGAACCCTGTTATTTTTATAAACAACCATAGGAGGGCAGCCTTGACCATCAGCAGCAAACGCTAACATGACAGTTACTGATTCCATAGAGTCTGTGACTTTAGAGCTTTTTATAACATCGACAGAGTTGTTAGGACTGATCACAAAATGGCTTTCCTCCCCAATAAAAACTCTGTTGGGCTCATCTAAAACTTTCAACAATTCTTTTTCTTCTAAGTAATCCTGAATTGTCGAAAGCCATTTCCTAATATCATGTTTCAAGTCGTAATTTTTGTTGATAACCTCTTTTTTAGTTTGGTAATTAATCGCTGGATGCCTTCTCAAAAATGTTTTGAACCATCCGTGACCAGGGGAGTTATTTTTAAAGCAATTAGGCCTTGGGCTATCGGTCAGAATTTTTTGCGCACTGCCAATCAAATTTTCTCTTTTTAAAGAAAATCCCTTATTCAATAATTCTAAAATCCATTCTTCTAAATTATCTTCTTCAGCATTTGTTAAAATAGGTGGTGGTCCAGAAATTGTTCTGTGACCAGGATTTTTAATCTTGTAGTACAATGTTGATTTAGCGATTCCATATTTGCGAGCTGTTCGTCTTACTTTACGAGTTTTTATTGCTTCAGCAATTGCCAATTCTATTAATGTTGGATCGTAATTTTTTTTTCGTTTTTGGAGTGCAAGATCTGTAACAAAAGCAAATCTCAATAATAATAATAGATGATTACTCACATCATACTTATACAAGATGTAACAAAACTAAGTGAAAAATTTAGGCTGTGTATGTGCCCCCCATATAGGGTTCACTGTGAAAGTGACAGCGCTATAAGAGCTTTTTGTGATTTGTATATGGGAAAGTGCCCCGCGTCACAAATTTTTCCATACAAAAGTTTAAAAAAAGTTAGTCTTTTAGCGCTGCTACTTTCATAGCGAACTCTATGTAAAGGACCCATACACACCCTACCCTGCGGTATTATAAACTTAGTTTTGTTACACCTGGTATAGATAACACTATTAATGGAATCATGATTAACAATGAGTGTATCAAAACAAGGTGATGATACGTTAGGGCGTGCATGTTATTAAAAAATCTGTTGGTATATTATTATTTACAAATACGAAAGTACGTTATACAAAACCTAATAAATAATAAGTGTCTTAAAATATGTCAAACACACTTTGTATTATGTACAAGTATATAATTAATATTATAATACATGTTCACGCACAAGATATCTTCTATCCTGCTCCGAGCTGACGTATGATACCTGCAGCAGCCCATTGGTCGTCCATTACGCGATAATTGCAGCGATTGGCCGCCGATGACGTGATACGCGGTCGAAGTCGCGAGAACTCCTCATACTACTTTCATCCTCCATCTTTAATACGCATTGTAACCCTTTAACGTTTTATCTATAATTCGCAACTATTGTAAAGATTTTAGCTCAATATACGCAAGAAGTCAAGCCTGCTGTTTTTCTTCACTCCTCAAGTAAAAGGCCAAACCAAAATACACAAGCCAGTCAAAAACACGCAAACAATACATTATATAAAACTTACGCAAAATGTTACATTACGTGATTACCAAATACAAACAGAATTAATAAACATTATAAATAAGGTATGTTATCCTGAATGACTACATTCGCTGACAGCTTTAGAGTACCGTTCGACCTTATTCAGATAATAATAATCAGATCGGACTTTTTCTAGTACTTTTCTTCATTTAAATTTAATGTATTCACCCGTTGGTTCATAAAGAAAATATCGTGGCAAGTTTTCATGGATATTATTGGCGCGATCTATTTTGCCGTCTTTATTTAGTTTGATCTTTGCTTTACAGCCAGCCTTGCGTTTCGAGCAGTACCAATACTGCACACCCGTCTTGTTAAATGTATAACCATCGAGCATCAGTTGCAGATGTTTTCTATTGCCTTCAACTAAAGTGTATTCTGCAACACCAATTACAATTAAGCATACATCGTCATAATCTACTAACTTTCAAAGAACTACGTTAAAAATGATAGATGTCTTTTAACTTTAAGTGATCTTACCATAAAGAAATGTCAATAACCTTTACCCGATTAAGATACGTAGCACCCAGAATCCTTTAGGGTCAATTCAGACCGCAAATATGTATGGATTTGACAGATTTGTAAGACATCTCACGCAATTGAAATCTGTCAATTCAACACAAATTTAGAAATGCATCTAAGCGTCGCCATGCAGTCTGAATTAACCTTTCTTCTTCTATCTACGTAAATAAAAAACAATTTCCATTTCGTTAGTCGCGCTAAAACACGAGAACGACATAACCGATTCGCAAATTTTAGTCTTGTAATATTCGTGCTAGTTTAGGGAAAGAACCCTAACTATATATACGGTGAGAAAATTTAGAAATAAAGTGAAACGAAGTTCATCAAATAAGTAGTTTTATATAAAATATCTAACCTTAGTTTTTAGTGTCTATATCGCCATTTGAATCTGTGGTATTTTCTGAGTAAGCACTACAACCAGAATTTGACGATTCGCTGTCGGTCATGAATTGGTCTTTACTTTTTTTCTTCTCGGCATCAAACTGATTTGTTTTTTTGTCCTTTTTATTTTCGTCATTTTCTCTTTCCGTAAGAAAGACTGTTTTCTTGTCTTCAAAACTTGTCAATTCTCTTCTCTGTTCTTGGTCCTTCACTCTAAGGATTTTAGACGTTAAACTCGAAGACAAAAATTGTTGATGACGTTTTAGAAACCTTCTTAACCAACCTTTACCAGCAATGCCTTTTTTGAATGAGTTTTTTATACTGTGTTCTACAGCTAGTTGATAGGCTAACCGTCGTAAATTCATTTTCGTCAGTTTATGCTCCTCTTGCAAATTTATATGCTCAATCAGAAGGTTCTCTAGTTTTGAATTTAGAATAGGTTTCCGACCTAGAACTTTGCTTACAGATTCTTCAGGTGACTTTCCATCGTTGACCAAACGATAAAGAGTGGACCTGGGAACGTTGAAGTGCTTAGCTGCCTTCAAGTATCCCATCCTCTTTTCCCTAACGGCTATAACAGCAGCGGACATGATATCTCTGTCCCACGTTTGTCTCTTATTGCATGTCATCATTTCTAAAAAAAAGGTCACAAAAAGGTAGTGTAACACAATTATGCATTATTAACAATAAGGGTGGGTTGCACCAGAGGCGTGGTTATAGTTACAGTTATGGTCAAAGTTATGGTTATAGTTAAGGCTAACTTAACTTTAACCTTAACTTTGACCACAGAATTTGACAGATGTCTGTTGCTGGTCCGACAAGGCTTTAAATGAAAGTGGGCGGGGGCGCGGCTGGTAAAGAAGAACTGTAAAAAAAAGCGTTTTTGTATGATGACAGCGTTAGTTCCTTTTTTCGCCACAATCATTTAAAGCCTTGTCGAGCTCTATGGTTATGGTTAAATATGGCGTCCATTTTTTACTTTAACCAAAGGTTTGACATTTTGAATTGTAGTTATAGTTAAAGTAAGTTGGTGCAACCCACCCTAAGTAGGTACTCTACCATTGTCATATCAATGAATATTCTATTCAACCCTTGCATGGTTGTGAAAGTGGTAAAATATAATTATTATGTATACCTACTAGAAGAAAAAAAAAAGTTATTCATGATAATAGCGTCAGGTTTGTATTGCATATATTATATAGGAAATAAATAACTTTGCGATTGTTGATAAATTTCTATATTTATTTCATACAATTGGTAAAACATAATCACATTTATATCATTAAAAGATAATAGGCGTATTCGGCTAGGTAGCCAAAATACACGACCTATAATAATATTATGATATTAGAAAAGCTATTTTTGTTTTTTTTTTTTTTCTATATAGTTCTTTGGCGTCAACACATCAATTAATATTTACATACAATAATATTATCTGATATTATGTTCAATGTTAATCAATGACGGAAATGAAGTAGCAAAAATCGGCCAAGTGCGAGTTATACTCGCGCACGAAGGGTTCCGTACCACTACAGAGCAAAAATAGGCTAAAAATTGAATTTTTTGGATGGGAGCCCCCCTCAATTATTTAATTTATTTAAATTTTATAATTAATTATTAAAGTACAAATATTTGATTTATTTTATTTTTAGTATTTGTTGTTATAGCGGCAACACATATACACAATCTGTGAAAATTTCAGAAGTCTAGCTATAGCGGTTCTTGAGTTACAGCCTGGTGACAGACAGACGGACAGACATCGAAGTCTCAGTAATAGGGTCCCGTTTTTACCCTTTGGGTACGGAACCCTAAAAATGACTTCTTTAATATTCGTAATAATTCGTATTGAAACGGTAATTGTGGTAACATTATTATCTACCCTACACTGTCTATTTTACAGTATTACGTCTATACAAACATACCTACAAAACGCACGCTATAGAGTAATAATAGACAAATGTAAGTAATCCAAATATAGACCGACAAGCTACCCGACAAGGCCTTAAATGAACGTGGCGAAAAAAGAAACTAACGCCGCCATCATACAAAAACCCTAATTTTGACATGTTTTTGAAAACATGTCAAAATTAGGTCAACAGTTCTCCTTTACCGGCAGCGCCCCCGCCCACGTTCATTTAGACTGCCTTCACATTATGTCGCGGCTGCGGCGGTACCCGCGACATAATGTGAAGACAGCCTTAAAGCCTTGTCGGTCTTTACTGGAGATGGGAAGCCCAATCGCATCTTTACGTACCGCGCGGCTGCAGGTATTTAATATTTATGTCTAAGAATCGGGCGAAACAAAATACTGAGCAGCTACTATTACCGTGTTATTGACCAGCTTTTACATCTTTTACATTTGAAATTATTTTTTATACATATTACATATTATATAAAAGACTTTATAACTATAAAATAATCAACACAGTAACGCCCTAAGTTCAGATAGAAATTATCAAGGGATAATAATTATCTAGTAATTTTTACGAGGCCAAAATATAGGTTCATGATTGTGATGAAGTTTGGCTTTTTTTATGTTTCCAAAGTCGTCTATCACGACCTTGGCCTGGCATTTCTTTCTTCTGTATTTGGAGCAGACGAGATGCCTCTTGTGTACCCCTGTAAAAGAGAAAGTGTGGCCTTCGAGCAACATCAGAGTCCCTCGGCGCGTGGGCAGCCAAACTACCTCTGCAAGTTGCAGGCAATTGTTAGTAAATATGATAACTCACATAGTTATAACCATATAGTAACTACTTCCTGTTCGTGTAAACATTTTAAACTGTTCAACCAGGTTCAACGTATGGTTTATTCAATGACAATTTCAACAAAGAAGTTAATTAAAAGGAAGATATTGCATTGTACCAGTGCAACTTAAATCAATCTCAGAGTAACAAAATATTTAGAAATAATTTCAAAAGAAATAATGACCTACTGAAATAAGTGTAAACGATATTGGAACTAAACATTATATTAATAACTATAATATAGTTATTATTATAATGTAACAAAAGAATCAATTTGAAATCAAATTGAACCTGTTTCACCACTTCCTGATAAAGTGTTGGATAGGCCATCCACAACTTTTTTGACAGATTCGCCATACTCTATCTGTCAAGTTAAGTGGTAAAGCAAAATAACAAAAAAACAGTTGCGGAACTTTCTCTTTAATAAAATTAAAAAAAAACATTTAGTATTACAACAATATTTTCAAAAAGTATATAATATTAAAAAAAACCAACAATACAATAAATTACAATGACATTATAGTAAAAAATAACATTATGTCACGGAGACGACCCTGTTATCGAGTCGTCAGTGAAATCGGGGTTAAAGTAAATAGAGCCTTTAATCTCGTGAGGGGGATGACAATGAATGTTCAGTAGCTTCTCCACTTTACCGTCAGAAGAGAGTTTCACGAAGGCCTTGCAGTACGCCCTCTTCTTCGAACACCTCCATCTTCTGCGCTGATTCAAGCAGTACGTGTACCCATCTATCAATAACATCCTTTTTCCTTTCTTTGATATCACCACAGTATATTCGATATCTGAAAAATAATTCAGGATCAAGACAAGCAGTTACAATTACAATAATCGTATACAGCTATGTAGTATCAATGATGTAAATATGTTCGTTGTTTTTGTTAAAATTTTACTCAAAATTATATATTTGAGAAAGGTAAAGAATATTAGTCTGTAGGCAGACAACATGCTAATCTCATAGCTTTTAAAGACGTATTAAAGTTTTTGCTTGTTAAGTTATTTATGTACTAGTTACTCTAATATAAAAAATAACGGTGTATTAAAAACACAAGTAAAATAATTTTTATATAACATATTTTTGGTATGTAGATACAAATACAGATTATTATGAGTCTAAAACAAAAAATTAACATTCACCTGCCCTTATAATTCAAAATTCTTCTCGGACTTGAAAATAGCCTGACATACGAGCTTACACTTGTACACTTAATAATTGGAAACTAGAAAATTTATAAGTCAGAAGTCAGAACAAACATAGAAACAGGGCCCGTACCACCAAACCGTTTTGAGACTCAAACAATCGAACGAGAATGCCGCGTCCTGCTCTAACAAACGTGGAACGACGTTGTTAGAGCAGGACGCGGCATTCTCGTTCGATTGTTTGAGTCTCAAAACGGTTTCGTGGTAGGCCTCCAGATTCGCAAAGAAAAAGTGTTATTTATCTATAAAGACCATTATTTCTATTCTTTAGCATTTCTACTACGCTCACGCTAAGCCTGCAGTGTTGGCAATTTAGACATGATGACTATTTTTTTCTTAATGGTAAAAATGGTAAATAAAGAACCTTTCCGAAATAGAAACATCGGTGAAAAACTTTCCAAGATAGAACAATTCAAAAAGCTCATAAAATTGACCTGCCCGAAATGCTCCATACAAACTGCTACTCGATTATGAGGTCACCGTAGATTAGCTTGTATGCATCGCGGGAGAACTTTGTTCGATAGCTGTATTAATTATAGCGTTTATGAAAGATGGTTTCATAACAAAAGTTGCTTTATATTACACAAGTTATCGAATGGTAAGTATACAAAAATTAAGAAATTAAAAAAAAATGACTCTACTGTCCAACTTTGAAGGCGAATAACAAAAAAAAAATACATAAGATTTAAAGCTGAAATTTGACAAATGCTTATTTTTTACCATTATATTTTTATTTTATTTAAAAATCTGTAAATCTTTGACTTTGTCAACATCCCTATTAAAGACGTACTAATGTTCCCGCTTTAGTGACCGCAAACTTCTGAGGGTCGTGACTGTGGGTATTACGGATGTATGTAATTTTGCCGTCCACCAATTTGAGTTTAGCCTTACAGTCCTGGATCTTCCGGGAGCACGTCCACCACGCTGACTGTCCCGCTTTAGAAAAAGTGTACCCTCCTACCAAGATGAGATTCCTCCCTCTTTGCGAAGGTATTAAGTCATAAGGTACTACTGTAAAATACAACAATTTCTTAACGCCTATGACCGTTATACAATTAAAATTGTAAGTGTGATATCAATAGGTAATAAATAACCTTGAATGTAATAATTGATTTCTTCGTAGGGTGTGATTAAAAGGGAATTTACGAGAACTTATTTATTTAAAATCGGAAAAATCTTAAAATTATGACAGTTTTCTAGAGAATTCGACAACTTTTACCGTAACAAACCCTTTTTTATATAAAACTAGACGTTCCGCGCGGCTTCGCCCGCGTAAATTAGACATTTCACAGACAAATCAGTCTACAAAAAATAGCCTATGATCCTTCACGTGGTCTACTTCTTATGTGACCCAAATAACAGACAATAACTCTTAGTAGTTCGTGAGATAAGCCCTTTCAAATAATATCCCCCGCTTTTTCCACATTTTCTTCTATTTCTTCGCTCCTATTAGTCTTAGCGTGATAAAATATAACCTATAGCCTATCTCGATAAATGGGCTAGCTAACTCTGAAAGAATTTTTCAAATCAGACCAGTAGTTCCTGAGATTAGCGCGTTCAAATAAGCCCTTTCAAATAATTTCCCCCCGTTTTTTCCACATTTTCCTCTATTTCTTAGCTCCTATTAGTCTTAGCGTGATAAAATATAGCCTATAGCCTTCCTCGATAAATGGACTATCTAACACTGAAAGAATTTTTCAAATCGGACCAGTAGTTCCTGAGATTAGCGCGTTCAAACAAACAAACAAACAAACAAACTAACAAACTCTTCCGCTTTATAATATTAGTATAGATAAGGGGGCAAACGAGCAAACGGGTCACCTGATGGAAAGCAACTTCCGTCGCCCATGGACACTCGCAACATAAGAAGAGCTGCAGGTGCGTTATCGGCCTTTTAAGAAGGAATAGGAGGAGGGGAGGTTAGGGAAGGGGATTGGACCTCCGGTAAACTTTCTCACTCACTCGGCCGGTTTTTTGTGGCCCTCTATAGTGAACTTATTAACAGTTTTCTTTCCCAGTCCATCTTTCTTCTTATATATTTTCCATCCTTATCCGTATCAAAAATAGGAATTGAATGACGATGTTCGAAGTTTGCTTGAATTATTTCCGTACATTGTTTATTGAAAAACACTCTTGCTTTACATCCTGCCCTTTTTTTCGAACAGTACCAATGCCTTCTAGAAGACGACGAATAAGTGTAACCATCTATCATAATCAATTTTCTTTTGGAGCCAATGTCAATAAATTGTATGCCTACTAAACCTAAAACAAATTATTATTTAAGTTTTATTGATAACAATATTTTTTCTACTCCATTCTTTTTGCATTCATATTCAATCGATTCAGTAATTCGTAATAAGACTTTTAAATAAATAAATAAATGTTTTATTGAAAGCCACTGTGGCCAACATTCGTTAGTTAAAACTAAGTTACTGATAATTTAGGTATTAAAATTTTATATTTTACATTTTATCACCAAGAAGAATCCTTAAAAGGGTTCGTATATCGGCGAATCAAGTTTGTCAGCCAGTATCTTTAGGATACCATTGGTACTCGAGCGCAGTCTGCTCAGCAAGGACCATATTTTTTTATGATTGCATAAAAGTCATCAGGATGCTCATTCGCAAACGTACCCAACGCTTTGCAGAACCTCGAGAGACCCAACAGTATTCTAAAGCCATTATTGTATTTTTTTTTGTATAATAGGTCCACAGGTTCGCAGTGTAACATTGTACGAACCTGTGGCTCAACATGTTACACCTTATACAACTAATCTCTACCTTCCTTCTCTATATCGACTTTAAGGTCCTCCGGTTAGGTTATGGAGTAACATAGTATCCGAGGTATTTGAACTGAGATACTCGCTTTAAGTTTTTACCATGAGAGTGATCCTCGGTTCATATTCAATGTACGGGAGGTGGCTTAAATATCAGAATTTCGCTCTTTCTTCCGTTGTACACTAGACTTAGACGATTTTTGTTATACATTCGGCACTGATGTTTCACTTGGTGTCTATGCGTCACTTGGTTAGGAAATTTTGCATAAAAATTAATAAAAAATTAAAAGTTAAAAATTTCTAGCTTCGAAATTGAATTATTTGAAAATTCTACGTGGATGGTTATGGGTTCCCTCTAACAAAACCAGACGACCATCGGGAAACAGTAGAACTTTCTGTTTGCACCTGGGGTAATGGGAGCACACCCATCTTAGTTTAGTGCTCCTCGTATATGTGTGACCATCCACACGAAGCATATCATTTCCTCTCTGGGACTGGATAATTTCAAAAGAAACACTTTCTGGAACGAAGAACAGTTTTTTTAAGTTTTTGATAGTACAAAATTCACACTTGCAAGATGGTGACCTATAGCAACTTGTAATTAAAAAAGTGACACCGTGTCACTGACACGTGAGTAACAAACAGCTTATAGGCAACTGTTGCAAACAGCTGCCAGTGATCACAGCGGGCAAAAACCCCATGTCATTAACAGGTAACAGTAGGAGGACATCAGTCATGAAGACCACCATCCTTTTTTACATAGATGCCATTTGTAAAAAAACACAGCGATCTCCGTTTTCTACTAACGTTACCTCTATAATTTGCAATAAAATAAGCAGATGCAAGCTATCCTATCTTTCAAGTTAAATCAAATTGCACACTGTACAAATCAAATTTAAAATCGGTTCAGTAATTGGGAGTCCATCGCGGACAAACAACGTAACACATAATTTTTTTCAAAATAAAAATATATTTTATTATAAAATGTTTACAGCATAACACCGTTATTTATTCTGAGATGGAATCGTTGAATAAATGATCTGCCAGCAATTTTCGGACCATTTTGGGCGGTTGGTGGACGTGGATCTCAGATATATTAGTGAGGGTACCGTCTGGGAATAGAGAAACCTTGGTTTTACACTTCGGGTAGCGAGTACAAACCCACCTCGATTTGGAGCCTTGGGAAAACGTGTAACCGTCCACGAGAAGTAAATCTTTCCCTCTTCTCGACTTGATTACTTCAAAAGCTGGAACAAAACATTTATGGCATCAACAATATAAAATTTTATTGCATTCTAGATATGGCCCGCGACATTGTTGCCACAGATATTCGTTTATATGATATTGAATGTACTGTAACTTCTTGGTGGAAGTTCATGTTTCATTGTAATAATATACACTTTTCATGCACTTATTCTACTTTTATTAATTTATTCTATTATTACAATTATATTTCACTCGACCGGTTTCGATAACCTAATGATGATTTTATCGAAACCGGTCGTGTGAACAGGGCTCGGAAACCTGGTTAATCTTCGCGATCCTGTTCGTTAGAAACGCCATACATTTCCAAAAGAGCGTTTTCATTTCGGTTACGCTCTGAACGGACCGAAATTATTCCTGGTTTTGTTCTAAGAGCAAAATGAAATTGCTCACTGCTCAAAATACCGGTTAGAAACGTGGGAGAGCCATGCTTCGGCACGAATGGGCCGGCTCGACCGGAGAAATACCACGTTCTCACAGAAAACCGGCGTGAAACAGCGCAAGTGCGCTGTGTTTCGCCGAGTGAGTGAGTTTACCGGAGGCCCAATCCCCTACCCTATTCCCTTCCCTACCCTCTCCTATTCCCTTCCCTTCCCTACCCTCCCCTATTCCCTTCCCTTCCCTACCCTCCCCTATTCCCTTCCCTTCCCATCCCTTCCCTCCCCTATTACCCTATTCCCTCTTAAAAGGCCGGCAACGCACTTGCAGCTCTTCTGATGCTGCGAGTGTCCATGGGCGACGGAAGTTGCTTTCCATCAGGTGACCCGTTTGCTCGTTTGCCCCCTTATTTCATAAAAAAAAAAAGAACCGTTCGCGGTTATGTTCGCCCCGCCCACTCACACACACCACGACCATCACCTATTGTCCACACATAAACAAGTTATGGCCTATTGGCTATTAGATGGTGCACTAGAAAGGGATAGATGATATTACTGCACTAGTTACTTTCCGCGAGAAATTAACCAGGTTAATTTCAGAAGCAATACCGCTCGCATCTCGATTTCGCTCCAAACGAACACTTACCCAAAAACCTGGTTAAAGAGCGTTTTAACCTGGTTAAAAAATGCCGGTTCCGAGCCCTGCGTGTGAAACATAATTGTAATAAAATAAATAAATAAAAGTGGAATAAGTGCATGAAGAGTGTATATTATTACTGTGATATTCGTTTATGTTGCAGGAACCGTAGATATTTTTTAATCAAAATCGGTTCAGCGGTTTACGCGTTAAGGGGGCGACTAACCCTAAATTGTCGATTTTATAATTCATTTTTATACTTGAAAATAAGCCCCGATTTGTTTCATTTTCTTAACATAGATACTACATTATATTTCCAAGAATCTGATCTGAGCGAAAACACGATATCTTAAAATTTTCTCGATAGAAAAAAATGCATCTAATTTTCACGAATTTTTCATATATTGCCATAACCGTGCATTAAACTAAGTTAATATTTTAACACATTGTATAAAATTCTATCATTGAGAATCTGATCTAGCGGATTTTTAAAATGTTGTATATTTATCGAGTTATTGAGGAAAAACTAATTTGGCGATGAGTCCGCGTCGTCCTTTTTCACCTGGCATATGAAAGACGGGCGTGAGTGTGAAGAGAGAAGGACGATGTTTGATTTTTTGTGTTAGTCGCCCTCTTAAGAGGTAACAGAAAGAAATGCCTTTGGATTAATAATGCTAACGAGGTATGGAATATGGATGTAACAACATCTTTCGAAAATACACACGTGTATAATGATTGGTTTATTAGTTTCAATTTAGTATACAGTATTTAAACATTATATGGAACAAGTACATGACGACCGTTTAGTAGCTTTATCTTTAACATTTATATTTAAACATTTAAAAAAATATGAAATATAATAAAAGATGATAATCTTATATAATATTTATAACAAATATATTTAACACTTATACTAAACAAGAAGTACTTGCTTGCACAGTATTTTAACGTAAAATAAAATCCCACAAAAAACATACCTGTTAAAATGGGGCCTAATTCCTATCGGCTAATTATTGGCCTAAAAAAAAGAGTTGAAATCCAATCCAATGCCAAGTTCAGATGTATTATGGATCAGGCTGTTGATGAAGATGATTATGATCGATGAAGTTGCATCTGAACTTGGCATTGGATTGGACTTCAACTTTTTTAGGCCAATAATTAGCCGATAGGAACTAGGCCCCATTTTAACAGGTATGTTTTTGGTGGGATTTCAATACTTTTTTCAAGAAATCACACCTATTTTTTTTTCTTTTTGTGCCATGCCTGATATAAACAATACTTTCGATAGATGCCGCTAGTGGTATTTGTTAAACTATCAATAGAAGCCAAATTTGTAAGTAAACAGTATTTATTTAATAAGCTTTACAGTTTGCATTATGCATGACAATATTTAAAAAAAAAACCCCTACCCTCCTCCCACCCTCCTTATCGTATTTTCATTGTATCGGAACTAGACCTGCGCACTTCCGTGCGCTTTGATGTCTAACGATAAAAAATTTTGCCATAAGTCTTTATCAAATTAAAATTATGTCATAATTTAATATCTCCGATTACGGCCGCAAGCCGTTAGTGGGCCCCAAGACAATCAATTTTATTGTGCAATATAACAAGATTGAAAGACTGGCACGTTCATATATTAACCCTAGACAGTCAATAATATTGCACAAGTCTAGGAGCCCGCTTAAACATAAACTACGAAGGTCAAACCATGGTCGTAATCATTTGAAGCGGATTCCAACTGAGCACATCGCCTGAGTCCAACTGAGCATATCCTCCGTGGCCTGGGCCAGTGCTTTAGGCAGATGTGTGTGGGGCAGCGACAGACAGCTGATGCTGCCGTCGGGGTACATGCTGACTTTACTCTTACACCGGGGGTAGAGGGAACACACCCATCTCGTCTTGCTCGTCTGGGAGAAAGTGTGGCCGTCGATGAGAAGCATATCTTTGCCTCTACGCGACTTGATTATTTCGTAGCCTGAAATGTTTTTTTTTTTGCAATAAATAACAAATTTAATACGTGTTCATAACTTTTTAAACAACATTATTCGTTATATTTTTATATAGACGATATAAAGTCTGTTCACATTTAAATCATTATAATAATATACTATACTCGCTGTTGTCCGCGACTTCGTCCACGTCCACGTCAACCTTTTTTGTCGTAAAAAATATTTTTTTAAAATAAAAAGTATCCTTAGATGTTACTTCTGATACCTCCAAGGACCAAGAGTAGGTATGTGTACAAAGTTTCATGATGATTCGTCAAGTAGTTTTTGCGTGAAAGCGTAACAAACATTCACGATTTCACATTTATAATATTACTAGCTGTCCCGGCAAACATTGTTTTTCCATATAAAAATTTCGCCCATATTGTTTTATTGAAGTGACTAAATAACTAAATAAGTATGGCACCATGGGAACGTCCGCGAAGCAACGCTATCCCGTCGCACAAACAATGATCGCAGTCAGTCTCGAGTTGTAATAATTTACTATTATTTATTCAACAAATGCCATGCCCTTATCAATATAAAAAGTAGGCAGTAGCCGATTCTCAGACCTACTGAATATGCATATAAAATTTGGTAAAAATCGGTACGAGTACGGTAACTATTACATTGTGACACGAGAATCCTACTATCCTACTAATCCTACTAATATTATTACAGCAAAAGTTTGGATGTATGGATGTGTGTATGGAT
Organism: Cyaniris semiargus; assembly: GCA_905187585.1. NCBI lineage: Eukaryota > Metazoa > Arthropoda > Insecta > Lepidoptera > Lycaenidae > Cyaniris > Cyaniris semiargus. Next base: position 10,520,424 of record LR994549.1, on the reverse strand, counting down.
GTTTGTTACTCTTTCACGCAAAAACTACTGAACGGATTTTAATGAAACTTTACAATAATATAGCTTATACATCAGAATAACACATAGGCTACAATTTTTACCGATTTTCAAAATGGTGGAGGTGTTATGTTCGTTTTTTTATGTTCAACGATTGCTCCGCCGTTTGTAAACCGATTTTCAAAAATTTTCTTTTGGTGTATACTGTTACATAGGTAATAGGTTATCATTCCAATTTGGTACCATATTCATAAAAGTGGTGACGTGATAAAAGGATCCATAAGTAATCGAGGCAACTCCTCAAAATTTATATGGACACATGTGGTGACTGCGGTTTCGTGAGCAGTATTCTAAGCATATGCTACCAACAAGTAAGATTTTGCACCAAGGTATACCATGGTTCGGAAGGTGCTGAGAGAACTCCTGACTCTTTATAGATACAAGTTTGGGAGTTTACCTACCAGCCAACCTTAGGGGTGATGATGAAAGTGTAAAATAGGCGCATCGTCATCACTATCATAAACCATTATAGATCCAGGTAATCGTCCCGTTTTGACCCTATTATTGGTACTTTTCATAGTCTTTTACTAGAATACTGCTCACGAAACCGAAGTCACCACATGTTTCCGTATAAATTTTGAGGAGTTCCCTCGATTACTTATGGATCACTTCATCAGGTCACCACTTTTATGACTATGGTACCAAATTGGGATGATAACCTATACACCAAAAGAAGAATTTTGAAATTCGGTTCACAAACGGCGGAGTAATCGTTGAATATTGCGTTTAATAATTCCCCTTTCAATAATTTCACGTATCTATCCTTGTAAAACCGTCAATTGGGAGATATTCAATCTTGATGTCGATTTCTTTAAAAAATACAGTTGTAGGTATTGGCACTTTAATGACGATAACAAATAAATCGGCCAAGTGCGAGTAAGACTCGCGCACGAAGGGTTCCGTACCATTATAGAGCAAAAATAGGCAAAAATTGTGTTTCACAGTAATAATATACACTTTTCATGCACTTTTTCCACTTTTATTAATTTAATTTATTACAATTATGTTTCACACGACCGGTTTCGATAAAATCATCATCAGGTGTAGTTTTATCGAAACCGGTCGTGTGAAACATAATTGTAATAAATTAAATTAATAAAATATTTTGAAAATCCGTCTAATCTAGTCGTATGAAAAGTGAAGTGTCCCAATTTCATACCTTCGCAAACGATTGTATTTGTAAGGCCTTGCGGAAATTTTTGAAGCAACTTATGTATTTATTTAGGGCTGCAAGACCATAACTCATTTAAATAGAATATTTGGTCGTATTAGAACAAATTTATTTAATAAATAATGTTTTTATTTTATCGCGGAAAAAGTTCCTCTTAGAAATTCCTTTTTTGTGACCATATTTTTTAAAATTTTGCAGTCTATTTTGGTATAAATATGTTTTAGTATAGTGGCAAAATTGTTAAGCTCGGTATCCATCTTATTTTCGTTTTGATATTTCTTTTACGTTCCACGTGCGCGAACGTAAGGTTGTCTATTAGCGTAATGGTCCAAAAAATTTCCAGTTTTTGTGAAATGCAACCCAAGAAATGCAAGTAAGCTCTAATATTATTATTATTTCGCCTTTAGATCCATTAAAGCTCTCAATTTTGATTTCGTAAATCAAATCATAAACGAGTATTAGTTTTAGTTGTATGCGTATACAAGTTGAAAAGTTTATTTAACTTGATTCGTTACTTCCTTTTTTGTTACTTTTGAGTGGTAACGTATATAAGGAAAATAAGGTAACAAAATAGGAAATTGTAAGGCAGAGTGTTGACTATGTGATTATAATTATAATAATTATGAAAATTACATAAGTCGTAGAGAAGCTTTCAAAGATTTTATTATTTGCTCATCTTGTTTTGACATATAATTTTAAGCAACATTGATATTTTTGATTATTATGTAATAAGATTAGACAAACAATATTTTGTTTCATATACTGATTTATTAACCAAAGGATCGTAAAGAAACAGAAAAATGATACTCTTATTTAAACGTATTTTTTTATTTGTACTGCTGTGTAAACTAGGTTTGAGAAATCCTATTTTGTTACCAGAATATTTTGGTTACTGTCCCATAAAAGCGGGCGCATATTTTTTTGTTTTTTTAATATTTTATTAGGATATTATGATGTTTTTGTGATGATGACAGAAATAAATATTTCGTTTTTGCATTACATAATATGTATAAAAAAATAATACAAGATAAAATAGACTCAATATTGTGAAGATAAAAAAGAGTTATGGCCGAATAGCAACGTAAAGGAAACATATTTTAAGATTTTTGTGTTAAAAATAGACAGTTTTTAGGGTTCCGTAGCCAAATGGCAAAAAACGGAACCCTTATAGATTCGTCATGTCTGTCTGTCTGTCTGTCTGTCTGTCCGTGTATGTTACAGCCACTTTTCTCCGAAACTATAAGAGTTATACTATTGAAATTTGGTAAGTAGATGTAGTCTGTGTACCGCATTAAGATTTTGATACAATAATGGAAAAATAATTAAAAATTTTAGGGGTCCCCATAGGTACAACTGAATAAAAAAAAATTTTTTTTCATTTAACCTATGGGGTATCTATGGAAAATCAAAAAGCATATTGAGGTTTCTAATATCATATTTTTCTAACCTGAATAGTTTGCGAGAGAGACTCTTCCAAAGTGCTAAAATGTGTATCCCCCCCCCCCCCCCTCTAGCTTCTAAAGTAGGAGCATGATAAGTCTAAAAAAAATATATGATGTACTTTACTATAAAAACTACCAACGAAAATTGGTTTGAACGCAATCTAGCAAGTAGTTTTTTTTTATATTTTTATATTTAAATAAAAATATTTTTTTTTCATCTAACCTATGCGAGTGGGGTATCTATGGATAGGTCTTCAAAAATCATATTGAGGTTTCTAATATCATTTTTTTTCTAACCTGAATAGTTTGCGAGAGAGACTCTTCCAAAGTGGTAAAATGTGTGTTCCCCCCCCCCCCCCCTCAAATTTCTGAAGTAGGGGCATGATAAGTCTAAAAAATATATATGATGTACTTTACTAAAAAAACTACCAACGAAAATTGGTTTGAACGAAATCTAGCAAGTAGTTTTTTTTTATACGTCATAACTGGTAAACTTAATTTAACTTTCATTAAATCAACTGAAATATAAAAATAAATCAAAAACCTTTTAATTTCATAAAAATAAATCTTATTGCTGCTGCGGAACCCTTCATGGGCGAGTCCAACTCGCACTTGGCCGTTGTTTTTTTAAAACAAATTAAATTATGGTTTAGTATCCCATTTAATCAAACAAAATTTCTAATAACACAATTCAACATTGAATTTACGTAATATAATAAAAGTAACAAAATGGGAAATTTTCTGCACCTCGGGTTTGTTTTAATAGATTTTGCTTTTTATTAACATTTTATATCTGAAAATAACCCCTATTTTAAATTTTGTAGACATTTACCCATAGCTTAAAATAAAAAAAAACGGTAATATTTAAACATTTTTATTTTATCGAATCTTCTAAAAATTGTACATTTTTTTTGAGAAACGCTCGTAGAGCATAATAGTAAAAGGTCTATAACGCGGAAAGGCAATGGGATGTTTAAATGAGCCGTTCAAAATGGGAATAGCCAGCCGACTTCAATCGGATCGGACGCGCCTGCTCGAGCCAGCCCGCGCCACCTCGAGCCACCCCCTTCACACGACGCGTGGATCGAGCTGGCGCGGCGAGGCGCGGCTCGTGCTATTACGCGCCGTGAGAAGCCAGCATTATACTGCTAAGGCACATGACATCAACGATTATTGACAGTTCAGTCAATACTTAATAATAATTGAATTGCACACAATAACAACAATGCACGTTTTTGACTATAAAAAGGAACTATACTGTACTAGGCGAAACATGGCGGTAGCGGTCATTGACTCCCAGTCAAAAACTTGTAATTTTCTATACATATAAACCGCGCTTGACAATGGACTAGGAACATCTGACACTTCATTGTCAATCGCGATTTATATAGAAAATGACAAGTTTTTAACAGGGAGTCAATAACCGCTACCGCCATGTTTCGCCGAGTACAGTATAGCTAGTATAAACAGGAAATAGGTAAGTAAACTGATAACAAAATTTTAGTTTCTGTGAAAATAATAACACAAAGAAATCTTAAATGTTTAAGAATAATAATTTAAATCTAATATAATCGATAATTTCTTATCTTTTTAGTATCGCCTGATTCTAAAATTATGCGTCGTTGTGTAAGTCGTTCTCTTTCCTTTTTACGATACGCTTTATATTTTTAACCGACTTCCACAAAGGGAGGTTATATGTTCGGCTGTGGATATTTTTTTTTTTTATGTTCAACGATTACTCCGCCCTTTGTGAACCGATTTTCAAAATTTTTGTTTTGTTATATTAGGTTTCACTCCAATTTGGTCCCATTTTCGCAAAAGTGGTGATCTGATGATGGGATTCATGAGTAATCGAGGCGACTCTTCAAAATTTATATGGAAACATATGGTGATTTTGGTTTTATGAGAAGTATCCTAAGCACCAAAACGCAAGATTTTGCACTAAGGTATACTATGGTTCCAAAGATACTAAGAGATCCGGATTCCTTATAGATACAAGTTTGGGGGTTAAGGCGCTGTTTTAAGAACTGAAAGCATATGCTACTATGCAAATTACATTCATCATCATCATCATCATCATTACCACGTCAGGGTCACCAATGTCACATGGTTGTATCTCAATGTCACATGGTTTGTATATGGATACAAATTGTAATAAGATACGAAGAATATACGCGATGGTTTACTAGGTAACTAAAAAGAGTGAAATTATTATTTTTAACAAAAAATTAAAACCGACTTCCAGGGTAAAAACAATAACATCCTTATAATATGAACTAAAAAGTATTAAATAATTTTTCGTATCTAGTAGTGCCTTTTTCCGAATTCGGCTAAACCTCAACTATTTCTGTATTCAATCTTCATAATTTTGAAGTCGGTGCCAGTTCCAAAAGTTTCAAATATTCTGTCAGAGAACTGAAGATTCAGCTATCTGGTTTCAACAATTTCAACTTGGTTTAAGTTTACAAATAAGAAGACCGCCATCTTTGGATCTGTATTGAGTCGCCTTTCTCTGGTGTATGTGATTGTTGTTGTATATGACTATGTCGCCGTTATTGTTGAATTTGACTTTGGCCTTGCAGTTGGGATGGTGAGTGGAGCAGATCCACCGCAGCGTACTCGCCCTGGCATACGTGTACCCGTCTATCAGCAGGAGATCCTTACCTCGCTGTGACGTTACGACATCGTATGTCATCACTAAAATATAAATCATTTTTATTGCAAAGTATATATTAGTTTTTTTTTTATTTTTATTTATGAAATGTCGATACCAGAATGGGACAAATCATAAACCAAATGATAGCCAAAAACGGTAGGAACAATCCTCATTTTATTGTTACTTTATTTTCTGTACCGTTGGCTCTTGCACTGGATGTTCTATAGTAAAAATGAGGAATCGAGACACCCGCGATCATTGACCTACTCTGAAGGTGGATGGGTATGCATTATATTTGAACGCGATTCTATTATAATTCCATTTTGTATTATGATGTACGCCATCACGCCATTTGTACAGTAACAGTTTTGTCCTAGTTTTTCGTTAAAAGCATAACTTTTTTTTAATCTTTATTTATTTAGAGATTTTTATACATAAGTTTTTATACATACAATACTAAGCATAACTGTTATAAATTAGTATTTTTTCCCCTATTTGTGACGGAACGAAACTACATTCTTAAAATAATTATAATATCTTAAACGAATAACTTAAAATGTTATATTATTAAACAGATCTTCTTGATCTGTTTAATAATACAACTAAATACAAAAAAAACCCTCTTCAAACATCTCCATAATACGAAATGTTCTATTGCGTTTTAGACGTATTTATTCTTCTACTTAGGAGTTAGGAAATTCATTAGCCAGTAGGTAAAAAAGTGAAGTATGTTTACTTTACTATTTGTAAGTTAAGTAACATATTGCTCAATGCTTAGAAATCACTCTAAACATTATTTGTATATAATTATATATAGGTAAATCTGCTTCTTCACAATTTTATATATTCTCCTCTTTGAGTAATAACATACCGAGGGGGAGGATGATCATGCATCAAAGGTCCTTGAACAAGACGTGCTTTATCGTTCTCTAATACAACCCGAGCCCTACATCCTGCATCCCTTTTTTTGGAGCAGTAATAGTATGTTTTGTTACCGGCGGCGGTACCCATCTGGGAAAAAGTGTAGCCATCAATCATCAGAAGATATTTCCCAGAACGCGTTGGTATTCGCCTAAATTCGGTATCTGAAATAATGTAGCAAATTATTATTTATTATATAGAATAATTTTTGAATATTGAAAATTAGTTTCAGTTCTAAAATTACATCATTGACATCAATATGATAAAGTAACGAGAGGTTTATTGAAATGCAATCAAAACAAGAAAAATACATATATTATATTATACTGCGTGACTGGTGAGACATGTTCAATACTCGAGGACGTGATATTTGGCTATAATATTATGTATTAATGAAAAAAATATATATAAAAAATAATATTGCAATTGATCACTGAGTAAATGTAGCTTAAAGTTAAGGGCACCTTCTCCCTAAATTAGCAGGTCGATGTCTGTTCAGTGCGAATATCAGATGACATTAAAATAACATTCATATCAGCGCGCCTTGTACGGTGGGGGTTACGAGTTACGACGCTCGCCGCGTCCATGATAGGGCGAAATAGGAGAAAAAACCTTTTTACTTAGATAAAAAATATTATAATTAAACATGTATCCAATCATTTCCCTGTAAAATTTTAATAGTAATCGAACTGTCCAAATTATTTTTTGATTGAGTCCCTGTAAGTCCTATAAAACTCAAAATGTTTTTAAAATCGAGGTTGTTTCGGATTTTTTTTTATCGAGTAAAATTATCTGCATTGTGTTTCTAACCAAAAAAGTCACTAGTTAAAAGATGTATCTATACATGTACATATTTTTCAGTTTTTTTGAATGGCGCTTTCTTTAAAAATTACTCATTCTAGAAACGTGAATTTGGAAGACGGTGCCCTTAAATAATTATTATTTACCCAACGCATGGACATTCGCGCACGGCGCGGGCACACGGCGCGGGCGCACGCTTTTCGCAGTCGACGTTGTTTCCGTTGACGTCTTTTTGCCAAATAATAAATAGTAGTAGTAATAGTAGTATGAGAATCGAGTACCGAGTACCCTCATTAAGTATTGAACATGTCTCACCAGTCATGTTGTATATTTGTTTAATATTCCTCAATGATTTTACTTAGCCCCTTTGAGTCATTACCTTTTTTGGACTGTGAGGGATTATAAGTTTGTTATATTGGTTTACCTATTGTTATCTACAAATAATATATATTATATTTATAGTAAAATGTAACATCATCTTGGGTTAATCAATTTTCTCAAATTTTAATATATTCCCCCCACTGAGTAATGACATACTTAGGGGGAGGATGATCATGTATTAAAGGATATTGAAGAGGGCATATTTTCTCATTCTCTAGCACAACCCGGGCCCCGCAGCCAGTATCTCTTTTTGAACACTTATAGTGTGTTCTTTTTTTAGCGAAACCCATCTGTGAAAAAGTGTAGCCTTCTATCATCAGAAGATGCTTCCCTGAACGCGTTGGTATTCGCTTAAAATGAATATCTGCAATCATGTAACGAATTATAGTAATCGATCATTTTTTTAAAACCTTTCATTAAACTTGCTCTGTATGTATGTAAGAACGTAAGTTCGGGTGAACTTTTGGAACTCATTTTTGAAGTAAGTAGATATATTTAACCGATTGAGCTGAAATTTTGTATAGGTACACGTTTAGTTTGGATGAAAATGCACGATATTGTATGCGACATCACTCTAAATCCAATATGACCGATTCAAGATGACGAAATAGTTATTTTCTATGCAGTCCTACAATATGGATATTTCATCAAGTCCCATACGGTCACCGGTGACCGAGACACAATAGAATAACTATTGTGTCTCATTTTCCCACGATCGGCGGGTTAAATGAAAGGCTTTTCGAGAGTAACTCGAAAACGAATGTAATGTCATTCTACATCCAATATGGAAATCGTTTAATTTAATTATCATCCAAGATAAGGAAATCGTTATTTTAAATGCACTTCTGCAATATGGGTATCAAATGAAAGGGCTCATAGAAAGTAAATTAAAAAGTAATAGAGAAAAACTAACCGTATAAAGAAAAACATTGACGAAGCGACCAAACTCGCCGATGAGACACTGCTCACCGCTAAAAAAGCCAAAGAAGACGTGGACAACATGAAACGGGAGTGCAAAATAACAGCACTAGAAGGCCTACAAACCCTATAATATGAAACCTGTTTAGCCCTCACTGACTCCCGCTCTAGACATAAATTTAACTTATAACATGAAAGAATAAGTTCAAATAGAAAGGGCCCACATGCAAGAAATGAGGCTACTGAAAGAAAATTTAGCGTTTGAGATTAATCACACACGACAGGAAACAAAAAACTAAGGAGACAGAGAACATAATGAAATGGTTGAACTTCGAAACTAAAAAACCTTTTAAAGAAATGGGAGAAGCCTGTAGAGCACTAAAAACCCTAGAAAAACAAATAGAAACAGAAAAAACCAAAGAAAATAAAGATAACGGAGAGTGAGGGACAAAGAGAGAGGGACAAACTAACTGCTGCAATGGAGAAACTGAATATGAACATGATTATATAATTTGTTATATTTAAGTAAAATCACATTTTGATTAGGTTCGAAATTTATTAAGAAGTGTCTGGTATATTTTTAGTGCTATTTGTGCCAGAAACGGAGCCTGACGACGACGATTTAACTCATATGGATAAGGAGATACCAAATTTAAAAAATATGTAGGTTCTCAGTTTAACTAGTAGGTATGTTACATGATTTTTTTTCCAAGTTTATCTTTTATTTAGCTAAACCTATTTTGATGGAATTTTCATTTAATTAACTTTAACCAGTTTCAAACATTTAATGTAATTTTGTTCTACAACATTACCGACTCAAACTGGTTGCATTCATAGATCATATTCATTTCAGATCATTCTGAAAATTTTAAAGAATACGACTCTATGGCGCCGTTTGAAAATAATTCTCAAGACTGGGCTGACAACAATAAACACAACAAACAACTTAAGCCCGGCCGCACATTATCCGAAATTGCTGATCAGAAAAATTCAGACAGACGCTCATACATTTTGACACGTCAGAATTCAGTTAGTATGCGGGGTCCACAACAAAATGTATGAACAGAGTGCGTTCCGGCGGGCGTCCGAATTTTTCTGATCAGAAATTTCTTATAATGTGCGGCCGGGGTATATCTTACTGAAAGCAGAACTCAAACTAATAATACAGATAATTAAATATAGAGAGTTTTACCGAACGTTTTGGCATTTTTATTGGACATGAACTTGAAAATGTGCCTATTTTTAAAAGGTGTTTAATTATGTATCACGTCATAATAATAATAATAATAATAATAAGCCCGCAGGGCAGCTTGTGGCGAGTTGTTTGGGAGTAGCGACCCCACGTACCCGAGTGCTCCCAGGGAAGCCCCTGTTCTCCATCTCCGGCTTGCCTTCACCGGCCGGCCGGAGTGAACACTGACGGAGAATTAGGCCCTACCTCTGCCTTGCCTTAACCGGCCGGTCAGAGTGGAGTCGCAAGAGCTTCGGCTCGGAGGGAGGATGTGAAGCGTAAGTGGCGAGTGGGCGACATGATAAACCCCTCTGAGGGTGCAAATGATCGGCGTTTAAAGTCCAGCGACACCTCTCCTGCCTCAAGCCGCTCTGTCAATGTTGCCCCCTCGGCGCACCGTGCGTGCGGCCATTTTGAGAGGCCCATTCAAAGAGTTGGCGAGTCACCGTCTGCCAACATTATAATACATGTTTCCACGTTGTATCGGCAGACGCCATAGTCCTTCCATAGTATCAGTTACCCAGTCCACTAGCACGTCCTCACCCCCGTAGCCCGGTATCATTTCTAATATCCATTCTCTGCAATAGTCCTACACTGGCCGCTGGCTCTCCTTGGTAGTACTCCTATAGTGCGGACAGGGAGAGTCGCTGGCTAGTGTCACATTACATTCAAGGGTGTCACACACAGAGCAGGTAATGTAAAGATGTATATGTCGCATCCGGTCAAAAACGGAAACGGAACTTAAGTGCGCCATCTTTATGAAACTAGTAGCGCGCTTTGACAGAGTCGGGGCGTGTCGGAGTGGGAGAGATGGAGAGGGAAACGTCCCCTCCTGGGCAGTCGCCAGAAAGTGAGAACAGTCTCGTTTAGGCTTCCAACTAGCCAACACGTTTCGGAACTGTCCCTAGTTTCGTTTAAGTGCTATTTGTGCTGATTGAAGTGATTAAAGTGTGTTGTGAAGTGATAATTATTGTGAAGTATTAAGTGAAAGTGTAAAGTGTTCCTGTGAAGTTTCATTGTGAAAGTGTTTGATGAATGATGGCAACTCAATAAGAATTATAATAGAGAGATTATTATTTCGTACTATTCTCTCCTCGCCCGTCTTCCCACGCCACTGTCTTGTACCAGCACTTTACGATGAAGACCTATCCTGATAATAACGAAGTCCCTTTATATATTATAGCACGATACATCTCGATATATCTTTCTATAGAAATCGTCAGGAGACCACACGCAACAGCTATAATGTATATTTTTACACCTTCGTATCTTAAGATACAGAGCTAAGTATATGAAAATAATAAATATACATTTATATTTTGATACATCTAAATGCATCTCAATACATTTCCGTGTAAAATAATATATCATAGGATGTTCAAAAATTTCTGTGATTATATTATGTATGATAGACAGAGACACACAGTGTTACCACCTCAGCACAGCACTTCACAGCAGGAACTGCAGGCAGTTTGTTCCCTGAATTTTCAATCAAATATCTTCAATCCACATCGTTCTGTTTTGAGCACATATTGTAACAATTGCGCGCATCAAAATCACAATCTGAATCATCTTCTGATTAACTATCTAGTAAATCTAATAGCAAGTTACTCGAAGGGTCCATACGGCTGCCCAATTTCAAAACCTAGTAAAGGCCTAAAACAAAATTTTGCAGCCTGTATAACACCTTAGCAGCTGAAAAGTGCGTCAAGCGGGGCGTATACCATTAAAATGTAGGGAAAGATACATTACATTACCTGTTGTGTGTGTGATACATAATTTAAAGCTATACATCCCGGGATTTAATGTATATTAATATACATTACCTGCTCTGTGTGTGAAATCCCTAAGATTAAAACTGTGTAACGGGCCTCTGCGTGTTGGCTTCGGCCCCACGCATGCCTTCCAAAGGTCCGGAATTAAATTGCCCGTGAGCAAGGAATGCCTTACACAAACATAATAATAATAATATCTATGGACGCTTCACACCACGTCAGTCTGGCCCCGTGCTAAGTACCTGAAGGACTTGTGTTACAGCCTACAGGTAATTAGCTCCGTGCAGGTACCAGACAACGGAAATATATTGAATACTTTTATACTATACATATATTTAAGATTTTTAAATTATGATACACATATTTAATACGATGTGTATTAAATATGTGTATCATAGTTTAATGACCCAGGAACATTGAAAAATTTTTGTTCCATCGGCGGAATTTGAACCCGCGACCCCCGGGTTGGGCGCTGACCACGCGCCCAACCACTAAGCCACATAGGTAGTCAAACATAATAATTAACAATTTATATTTAGATACAATTAAAAATACAACTATAAATAAATGATAATAATTAAACTGATTGAAAACAATTCACAAAATATTTAAGGTCTGATATAAACCATCAAAACCAAAAAGGCACTAAAAATTATAGAATTACTGAACCGCAATCATGTAAGATTGTTAGTAAATAGTTTATTAATATGTTGATAGTTATAGGTCTACCAGAATCTGATGGCAAAAAGTGAGAAAGTAAATTGACTCTAGCGATACCGGGGTAATTGGAATAAAACATTTTGATCCTTTTTTCCCCTTATAGCGGCTGATTCTGTGTGTAAAACATGCAAATATATAAATTTATCCAATGATCAAGGATATTTTTTGAAAATCTGCTGTCAAAATTTGCCATCAGATTCTGGTAGACCTATACTTAAATTATTTGATCTACAAGTCTAAGGGCTGCGTTAATGAAAAATTAATCTATAACATTAAGTTTGTTAAATGGAAATTCGTTAGGTAAATAAAACATTAAATTAATCTAAACTCGTTTTTTTATTACACAACTTATATAGTACTTAAACAATTAAACAATTCAAATCAACACAACAAATCGACCCAAAATAAATCAACAAATTTAGGTCACACTCTTGTAATTATTCTAAACTAGATGACGCCGGCAACTCCGTTGCGCCAAAATTCATTTATCGCGCGGGAACCGTACATTTTTCCGGGATAAAAAGTATCCTATGTCCTTTATATTCATACCAAATTTCAGCGGTCAATCGGTCGTCGTCGTTCAGCGGTTAGGGTGTGAAGAGGCAACAGACAGACAGACAAACACACTTTCGCATTTATAATATTAGTATGGACTATGGATATTTATGATGCGGTCTAAAACACTCAATACACAATCCAGGCTGACCAGGGCAATCTTCGCATCCAAATATGGTTAGTACCCTTTTTCTTAATGTGTGCCAACATTGTTTGCAGCGCTTTCGCTTTGTTTTGCCGTGGGTATCTTTTGTTAGTTTCATGATACAATGAACTTTATTTAATGGCATTTGTAATATAGTGTTATTTTTCCTCTTCTGTCGAAGCGTACCTGTGCAAAAGGTTTTAATTAGAGTACAATTTTTCGACTAAACTGACGCTTGTATAAACGGGGGGTTTTCTAGGGGTGGAAGTGGTACGGGGGGGTTTATCTCACCCAAAACATCCCTCCTCAACCCATGTCACCACCACAAAATTACCGTAGGTTTTATAAACCTTAAGCAAAATGAGCAATTTGTCATAAACTAGATTACTAGCTTATTTATTATTATTATATTAATATATTATATATCGCTGGCCCCGGGCAACAAAGCGGTAAACGCCGGTTACGCCCTTTTAAATGTTATTTGATTTTTGGCTTCTCTGAGTATTAGTCTATCACCCCCATTTTTTTCTTTTTTTTTAATAACATTTTGGGTATAATAAATGACAACAGCTTTATTGAATGGAAAATTATTTTACGACTAAAACTGTATTCTTGCATTACTCTATGAAACATAACTAAAAAACCGGTGAAGATACGATACAGCTAAGCTAATCGGCTGGTACCTACGCTCGAAATCTTAAGCGAAAAATACGTCGTATTATGTTTATATATGTATGTTATGTATACATATAATGTTCTTACAGTCGTAAGTCGTTTTTATAAAGTCAATAAACGATGTTGCAATTGGAACAATATCGCTTATTAGTTGTATTATACATTTTTTCAATTATTTTAATAAATTTTTACACTACCTACTTACTATAATTATTTTGATAAGGTTAAAAAAAATTACTTTCATAATTATGACACTTCAAACGCTTGTTTTGGACCACTGTACGCTGTACTATGAACAAATTAGTTTATTTTGTCTCTCCTGTAAAAAAACGATTTTTGATATTACGCCTTTATTGCCCGGGGCCAGCGATATTACGTTTAATATTTTATAATTATCATATTATGTTTTACAAACTATTTTTCCTAGACCTTAATATATTCCCCCTTTTTTAGTAATGATATATTTAGGGGGAGGATGACCATGTATGAGAGGATAAATAAGACATATTTTCTCATTCTCTAACACAACCCGGGCCATGCAGCCAGAATATCTTTTAATGAGGGTAGTTTTATTCCAATCCAAACGAGAAAATTATTTTTTTGTTCAGTATTTTAGTTTAATATTTAACAGTTTTAAATAAAAGTTAATGATTTTATTAAAAACTAATTAAAAGTATTTTTAAACCTAAAAAATTAGCTTTTTGTCGTAAAGTTTTAGGAGGAAATTCATTTATCCTGAATGAAACTATCTAGTTTCTAATAAGCTGGTGATCTTACTAGCTTATAAATTAATTATTATATTGATATTTATTTACCTTTTATTACGTTTAATATTTACTACAATTCTAATATTATCTTTTACAAATTAGTTTTCTTAAACCTTAAAATCCAGTGTTCCAGTAATGATATGATTAGGGGGATATGATTATGTATTAAAGCAGTATTTCCCAAAGTGTGGGTCGCGACCCACTGGTGGGTCGCGGGTAGATTCCGCGGGTATGGTGGGCCCTGAAACTATAGGACGATTGTCGTACTCGTTCGATTGTCATTTTACCGTTCGTTCGTCGTCGTGGGTGCGTGGGGGACGGGGGCGGGGCATTCGAACGCAAACGTAATAATTGTAAGTAAGGCTGACGATGATGATATGGTGGTGAACTACGATACGAATTAACGGGTAAATGCTGCGGCAGCAACATGCCGCTGCTTTTTTGTCTTCATGACACAAGGTGGGCCGCGAACTTTAAACTTTCTTGTAGATGGGTCGCGGTCCCGACAAGTTTGGGAAACACTGTATTAAAGGATAAATAAGACATTTTCTCATATTCTAGTACAACCCGGGCCCTGCAGCCTGAATCTTTTTTTGAACAGTAGTAGTGTGTTCTTTTTCTAGTAAAACCCATCTGTCAAGTGTGTCCGTTTATCATCAGAAGATGCTTCCCTGAACGCGTTGGTATTCGCTTAAATTCGATATCTGCAATAATGTACCGAATTAAAATGAACAATCATTATTTTAAAATATTCAAAAGTCTTATCACGTTGATAACTGTGATTCCAGATCACAGTCATCAACGTGATAAATCAATGAGAGTAGGTTTAAATTAATTAATGACAGTGGGTTCTATTCCAATCAAAACAAGAAAGTCTGTCTGTTTTATTTTATGGTTTAATATTACTTGTTGCTTTTATTCAAATATGTTAAAAAGTATTTTTTTTTAACCCTGAAAAATAGAGTTATTTGTCATAAAGTTATTGGAGTGGATTCATTCATCTTGAATAAAACTAGATTACTAGCTTATTAAATAATATGTGTTCACCTTTTATTACTTTTAATATTTACAATCAATTCTAATATCATCTTTTACAAATTATTTTTCTTAAACCTTAATATATTCCCCCTTTTGAGTAATGATATACTTAGGGGGAGGATGATCATGTATTAAAGGATATTGAAGAAGACGTATTTTCTCGTTCTCTAACATAACCCGAGCCCTACAGCCAGTATCTTTTTTTGAACAGTAGTAGCGGGTTTTTTTTCTGGCGGGACCCATCTGTGAAAAAGTGTATCCATCTATCATCAGAAGATGTTTCCCTGAACGTAGTGGTATTCGCTTAAATTCGATTCCTGCAATAATATGTAAAATTATAATGAAAAATTTTATTTCAAAATATTTAAAAACCTAGCAATCCATATCATAGCCATCAATGTGATAAATTAATGAGGGTGGGTTCATTCCATTCCAATCAAAACCAGAAAGTTTTTTTATTTGCTGATTAAATATTAGGTAATACTTTTATTGAATTATGTTTAAGTATTCTTTTTAACAGTAAACCAAAGTAACCATTTATGATTATTTTATGGGAGTGAATACGTTAATCCTGAATGAAACTAGATTATTATTTATTTAGCTATTATTATGTTTAATACATATATATATATACAATAAATTCTAATACTATCTTTTACAAATTAGTTTTCTCAAGCCTTAACATATTCCCCCCTTTGAGTAATGACATATTATTTAGGGGGAGCATGATCATGTAATAATGAACATTGAACAAGGCGTATTTTTTCGTTATCTAACACGACCCGGGCCCGACAGCCTGTTCTTTTGTTTTTTGAGCAGTAGTAGTGTGTTTTCTTTCTGGCGGGGCCTACTTGAGAAAAAGTGTATCCATCTATCATCAGAAGATGTCTCCCTGAAAGCGTTGGTAATAGCTTAAATTGGATATCTGAAACAATGTACCGAATTATAATGATTTTTAAATATTTAAAATTAGCCTAAGAATCCAGATATGATATGGATTGTGAGACTAATTTTTAATCATCATTTCAATATATGTTATAAAGTTATGAGCGAAGATTAATTCCAATGCAATAAAAACCAGAAAACTTTTATATATTTCGCATGTTTAATATTACTTACGCTTTTATTTTATTAAATCTCTTTGATAGACTGTGGGAATGAATAATATAATTATATTTCTTAATTAATTTATATTTGTTAAACCTTTTATTACGTTATATATGTAACATCACCTGGTATTAATTAATTATCAAATTTTAATATATTGAGTAATGATATACTCAGGAGGAGGATTCCCCCTTTGAGTAATGACTAATGAGTTAATGACATACTCAGGAGGGGGATGATCGTGTACTAAAGGACAGTGAATAAGACGTATTTTCTCGTGCTCTAACACAACCCGGGCTCTACAACCTGATTTTCTTTTTGATCAATAGTAGTATTCTTTACCTCTCGAGACTACATGTGAAAAAGTATAGCCATCCGATGATTCAGAAGATGTTTTCCTGAACGCAGTAGTATTCTAACAAATTTGATATCTGCAATAGTGTACCAAATTACAATACGGGTAATAATTATAGGTCTACCAGAATCTGATGGCAAAAAGTGAGAAAATAAATTGACTCTAGCAATACCGGGGTAGTTGGAATAAAACATTTTGATGCTTTTTGTTTCTTATAGCGGCTGATTCTGTATGTTAAACATGCAAATATAAAAATTAATCCAATGATCAGGGATATTTTTTTGAAAATCTGCTGTCAAAAATTGCCATCAGATTCTGGTAGACCTATATAACAATTATTGGTAAATATTGAAAATTAGTTTTGCGAACTTGATTCTAGTCATAAGTTTGCAAATAAATATTGTTATGTTTATTAACCGATTAGGCTATTATTACTTAATATTTACAATCTATTCCTAAGCATCATCTAGGTAATCTATATAGCGAAAAACTTTGGATCCCTTTTGACGAAAAATGCGGAAACGTAGGTGATTGAAATTTGGCCCAGTTATAGTTTATATGGTGAAGGAGTGCATCGAGCTAATATTATTTTGAAATTATAGTTTTATCATACATTTTTTTAACAAATAAAACATTACACACACTACAACACACAGATTAGGAGATTTTGATTGACAAGCCTATACACACCAATTGTACTCTTTAATTTATGGTTGAAGTCTGTTATTAAATTAAAAATAGATTTAGTTTTTTTTAACTCTCGACCAAAAAGAGGGGTGTTATAAGTTTGACGTGTCTGTCTGTCTGTGTGTCTGTCTGTGGCATCGTAGCATCCAAACGGGTGGACCGATTTTGATCTAGTTTTTTTTGTTTGAAAGCTGACATGATCGAGAGTGTTCTTAGCTATAGTTCATCATCATCAGCCTGCTCATTGCTGGAATATCATGGTTTATCTGGTTCGTGATAGGCCGATTCGCAACTTGCAGTCGTTTGATGTGTTTTATATGTTGCATTCTGGTTCGCGACACTTATGAATATATACCTACACATTAATGGAAAGTTGACCTGGTGCTGCAGCATCAATTGGTAATCAATAGGATACCCAACTCCTCACCAACTTAAAGCAGAGGTTTCGTGTTTGGGCTCATTTTAATTGCGACAACCAGTAAGACGTATATAAACAGTAAATATTTGCATGCTGCTGCTGCAGCATCACCTGGATTCGCCGCTGGAGCCGAGCTCCTTATGAACCCAGGGTGGAGGTTTCATGTTTGGGCTCATATTGACGGCCTCATCCAAGAGGACATTTATAGATGGTATTCATTTGGATATGATTTCTGTTGATAGGAATTATTCTGCACTATAACCAACGCAAGTTTAAAAAGCATAAAATTAAATTAATTAAGAAATTAAAAAAAAAAAACCCGCCAAACAACTTTAAAAAGTCACGAAATAACATATTTTACTGACTTTAAGTTTAAATAATTCCTAAGTGTAAAGTAATATTTTAGTCCATAATTGTTGTCAAGGTGAGGTGTGTCGGCGGACCGCTAATGTAGATGTTTGATTTCACATAACATTATAATTTAAGGTTCACAGCGAATCGAATCGAGACAATCAGCGACTATTATGGCGATACAAAATGCAAAAGTCGCTGTTGTGGTAGTTTACTTGGCGGTCCCCCGACACACCGTGACAACAATTATGGACTAAAATATTACTTTACACTTAGGAATTATTTAAACTTAAAGTCAGTAAAATATATTATTTCGTAACTTTTTAAAGTTGTGTGGCGGGGGTTTTTTTAAATTTCTTAATTTAATTTTATTATTGAATCTTAAATACTGTTAGACAATTATTACATGGCCAGTCTGTCATCATTTGACTTAATTAATCTGAGACTGTCGCAGGAATTATATATAATTATAAAATAATAAAGCCAATATTTTGAAAATAGAATATAAATAGAAAAGCGTTGAAATTTGAAACTTATAATTTAATTTTTTGTTTGAGGTCGAATTTCGACCATTGGGCGATCTCTAGTATTAATTAATTTTTTAAAACTTTAATATTTCTCTTTATACTTAAGGAGAGAAATATTATCATCACTATTGATATAATTGTGTTACATCACTACTACTATCAAAAGCTGATATTGAATCAGGCGTATATATTCCTGTCTATTATTTTTTAGTAATCTTAAAATGTATAAGGGTCAATTCAGACCGCAACGCGATGCGTAGATGAATTTCTATATTTGTATTGAACTGAAAGATTTGCATGACATCTCACGCAATTGAAATCTGTCAAATCCATACAAATTTAGAAATGCATCTACGCGTCGCGTTGCGGTCTAACTCTGAATTGACCCTTAGAGTACATAAAACATTACAAAAACTTAACCGGCTCAAAAGCCTGTTTTTTTTTTCAAACTAATTATTTGTTTCCGGAGGCCTCCAGTAATAAAAAAGTAAGTATAAAGATATAATATGAGAGATTCATTCATTTTAATTACTTTTTTTTTAATCTACATATTTTTATAGAGGCTTTTTAATTACTATTAAAACTTAATTTTACAATCACCTTATGTTATTTTGTATTTAATTTTCTCAAACCTTAATATACTCCCCTGTTTCAGAAATGATATACCGAGGGGGAGGATGAATATGCATCAAGGGATATTGAATAAGGCGTATTCTCCCGTTT
This sequence comes from Cyaniris semiargus, assembly GCA_905187585.1. Lineage (NCBI taxonomy): Eukaryota > Metazoa > Arthropoda > Insecta > Lepidoptera > Lycaenidae > Cyaniris > Cyaniris semiargus. Next base: position 10,501,003 of record LR994549.1, on the reverse strand, counting down.
TCTAACACAACCCGGGCTTTGCAGCCTGAATCTTTTTTTGAACAGTAGTAGTACTGTTTGTCTCCGGAGACTGCCAGTGATGAATAAGTGTAGCCGTCTATCATCAGAAGGTGTTTTCCTGAACGCGTAGGTATTCTTATATATCTGATATCTGCAATGATTTACCAAATTAAAATTTGTATGGTAGATATTTTGACCACTTCAATATGTTGACCACTGAAAGATCTTCTTCACGTTGGGCGGTGGGCCACGATGGATTTCAGTGATTGCGCTGAAGTAATGGTATACACAATCGACGTTAAACATGGGCAAATAAAGACGAACATACCTTCTATACATTCATGATCGCTTATACACAGCATGACTGGTGAGACATGTTCAATACTTAAGGAGAGTACTCAGTACTCGATTATCATTATAATTATGTAGTAAAATTAGGTACTTAATTTTTGACCAAATTTCCCTTTAAATAAATGAATCATGGACACTTAAGGCCATCCCCCGAGCAAACGACCTTGACCATACATTTGACGCGTTGCCGAGATCGGACAACAATCCTATTTTTTTACTTATCTTAGTTCAAAATTGATCTAAAAAAATTTAAAACGGGGAATATGTAGTTAATGAAATTGGCTATATTATATTGTCGTGTGTTTCAAATAAACGTAATTTGTAAATACTAGGGAGATGCTGAAAGTATGCTTCAATTTTAATAAATTGGTATTACTTTGGAAGCTGATATCATGAGTATAATATACAAAAATAGAAAATTTAAAACGGGGAAAGGAATGTTGATATACTGAAGATTATTGCTGTATTTTTATTATAACTTTGTAGCTTTCAAATTATGAGTTTATAAGGCTCTAAATACGGTAAATTACGGAATCTCCGTAGGGGAAGGCCCTTAAGTAAATTAATTACGCGGCTAGGCAAGCTATGCGGCCGGCGCGGCGCGGCGCGCGGCGCGGCGGCGCGGCGTGCGCCATCAAAAGAAACACCGCGCGGCTACTCTTCCCGCGCGCGATGCGATGTCCATGCGTTGGGTAAATAATTATTTAACTTTAAGCTACAATTTACTTAGTGATCAATTGATATTATTTTTTTTTATTATTTATTTTCATCTAATATTATAGCCAAATATCACGTCCTTGAGTATTGAACATGTCTCACCAGTCATGCCGTATATTTTGACCATCATGGGCAAACAGTCAACACGAAGCGCTTAAATAGTGTAGCCATTTCATTTTTATTTTGTAGCCATTTATTTTTTCAAAATAGATAAGCATACGCAAAAGGATGATGTAAGTACAAATAAAAGTCAGAAAATCTAAAGTTTATAAGATAATTTTAATGTCGTAGCTTTAGTTACACAAAATTACGAAAATATTAAAATGAATACTTTTAAGATTAGTTACTTACTATATTATAGATACAAGTAGGTATCCTCCGTTTCAATTCACTGTATCTATATCAATTTGATCAAATTAACTTGCATTTGTTACCTAAAATATGTTACACACATTAACGTGTATTATATATGTATATATATATATATATATATATATATATATATATATATAATGTATTTCAGCGCGGAACGTGTGTATTACACACGTTTAATATGTTACACACTTAATAAAATGATTGATCAAATAAATCGAAACAATGTTTCGTTTCGCTTACTTTTAACCAACTTTATATTTTAACATAGTGTCCGGTCGATGAGATGACATATTTTGGCGGATCGTGGGTATGATGCAGGATTGACCACTCATCTATTTTGCCATTTAGCAATTTAACACGGGCTTTACATCCGGCGTACTGTTTCGAGCAGTAATAATTATTGGTTTTTGAATTTTGGGCAAAGGTGTAATCATTTACCATTATTAAGTATTTTCCTCGTAGCGTTGGAATGAATTTGTATTCTGAAAATTATCGAAATTTAATGAATAAAATATATTACAGATAGCATATAAATTTTGCTATAGCGGGATCACTGAAAACGTAGAAATTCGCTAATGTAGATCCTTAGCACACGGCGATTTTTCACACGACGCGTTCGCTAAACGCGCGATTGCATCACTACGCTTCAAGTAAGTCGTATTTGAAACGCGCGTCTGTAGCGACTAGCGATGTAAACGCACGACTGTAGCGATGCAAACGCGCAATTGCAGTGATGCAAAAGCGCAACCGTGTCGGGCGACCGCGACAGTGGGAAGAAAAATGAGGAAGGGCGTACTCAGGTATTTATAATTACTTATGCCGTTTGCCGTTACTAAATTGCGTTTGTACACTGTACACAGCTAGCGACCGCTTTGCGATCGTATCGATACAAACGCCGTCGTCGTGTGCTAGGGGCTAGGGCCCTATCCTGCTTGTTTAGACTCCTAGAGTCTAGAGGCATAGAATATTTAGATTATTTAGCTCTCTCGCTTTCACAGGTAGGCGATTAATAATGCATAATATTATAAGAATAGAGATACTGTTTTCATTTGTGAGTAACGGAGACAAGAAGTGATAGGTCAGTGACCAAATTTCTAGGGGTTCTGTGTACGGGCTTTAACGGTAGACATGTTTATAATGTAAAGAGAAAAGCATAAGAATTTTACTGTTACTTTTTATTGTAGGTACGTAAAAACGTTGATTAAATTATTATCTGAAAATATTTTATTTTATAAATTTTTCACTCTCTGAAGGGGAGTTTTCTACAAGAACGCGTTCAATGTTTTTTTGCTCTTTTTTCCTCTTTAGGTAATTTGATGAATTTATTTTCCAGCAGCGTCGCTGTTCCCTTTGTTTTCTTGCGGACATGTATTTTATACTCACTACTGTCTTATTTTCTTTTTTTTTAAGGTATCTTTCTCTTTCCTTTTCCTGGTAAATTCTATATAGCTCGGGGTCGTTTTTTATTTCTTGATATTTATTTCTCTTACGTACCCGATCTTTGGCTAACTTTTTCTCTTTCGTAATTTTTCTATTGGTTTTAGCCATATTTATTTGTAAAATACCTGTAATAAAAAATACCTATTAACACCATCATGCAAGATCCAGTCGAAACACACATACGATATTATAACTATTAAAATAAATAAAGATTTTTTTTTTCATTTCCATCCAAATCGATTCATTTGCGTCCGTTTAAAATCGGATGAAGGGTCAGATGGAAAAGAAGTAGATGGAAATAAATACAGATTTGGCAGTTAATTTAAATTTTCGTCGCATTCTTATATTTTTAAGGCCATACTTAGGTCTTTCAATAGCCTTTTCCACGATGTATTATTAAAAACACTAGCAACAAAAGACATTAAAATAGGTAATCGATAGGTATGCAGGCTTACCTATGACAAAACGAGAATTCGGAACTAAAAATTAACCTTTCTCTGAGAAACAATGCTTACGTTTCGCGTGATAAAATTAAAACGTGCGTTTTCTCAATATTGCAGATGCACAAGGATGACCTTAGTCATCCTTATGTTTAAAATGGTAAATATTAGTATTTTAGTCAATATAAAATTACAAAACAATATTAAAATACTTGCGAAAAGTTTTAGGGAATGGTGTCTAAAATATAGTGTACGGTGGATGGAAATGAAAATTTGGCAATTTTATTTTTAATGTCATTTTAATCATGGCTAATAATTATCTAATGGCAACAAGCAATAAGTGGCATAGACTGCAAGTTTCTGATATGGCAATATGAAACTGGTATGCATAATATATTATTTTTAATTATTATTATTATATTCTTTAAATATGTAAAGTATACACTTACATATAATTAAAAACATTTTCAGGATGAAAGTTTAAAATACTGTCCATTCTGGCCTAAAAAATATTTTGGAGGTTGATGATTATGGTTATCCCGGACCAAAAATATGTTTTGTTTGACATCGTGCCTAATACTGCATTTGCAGCCGCTAACCTTTTTAGAACAATAGTAAATATTCTTAGCATGATTATTCTTTGAAAATGTGTACCCTTCATGCATCAACAATGATCTTCCACGTTGTGTTGTTATAAATCGAGGTCCTGAAAATTTTTAAAAACAATACTAGTGTTTGTTGTGAACCAGGCTCATAACACAAAAGGAATAAGAGATAATACACCAGTAGTTGTATTGAATCTTCTATTCCTTAGGTAGTAAGTGAGTGTAAGTAAGTTGTGCTTAACGATAAAAGATGAACCAATTTATTTATTTAACAGTTTATGAATATATTGTCGCTGTTTAAAGCATTTGAGTTCTAACCCACATTTTTTTTTTTTGTTGAATTTTGAATGCAGTCTAGTTTTAAATTATCTGAAGAACATAACGGCATTCATAACTCAATACGTAATTTTTGTGGCATAGTACACGAATGCTTTACACTTTACAGCATCCATATTCGGAACGTGCGCGACAGTAGCGTAAGCGCCATATTACAAACGCAGTTTTAGGGGCGTAGGTATGTCCACGAGAGCCGTGCCATCCATACTAATATTATAAATGCGAAAGTCTGTCTGTCTGTCTGTCCGTCCGTCCGTCCGTCCGTCTGTCTGTCTGTCTATCTGTTACCTCTTCACGCCAAAACCGCTGAACCGATTTTGCTGAAATTTGCCCCATGGCAAATTTCAGCAAAATCTTAATTCCTATGTCCTTTCCCGAGACTCAAAGTATCTCCATAGATACTTTGAGTCTCGGGAAAGGACATAGGAATTAAGAAGTATCCTATGTCCTTTCCCGGGACTCAAAGTATATAAAAGACTAAAAGTATTTTGTCCCGGAAAAATGTACGGTTCCCGCGCGATAAAACGAGTTTTGGTGCAACGAAGTTGCGGGCGTCATCTAGTATTTTATAAAACGATTGTATTTCCCTCAAATTACACGTTAGAAGGTTCTACTCTGAACAAAACCATCTTAATTTTCCACGTAAAACAAGCCTTAGATAGGCTTCGTTTCTGAATATTTTGTGAATTGAAAAAAAGTAGGGGCTGTCATTTTTCTAACTTTGAAACCTACAAAAGGTTTGCAACATCTATGGCGAAACATATACAACTTCTATGACGTATGACACGGCTAACGTGTCACGAGAAAATTGTATGCCACCGCTAAAAGTTTTAAAGAATGTGCGCTGCAATGAATCGGTCAATATAATACTGTATAGATTTATCACACCTGCAAAATTAATAAAATATTATTTTCTTACACTACTTCCACTATATTTACTGTAACTTATATATTAATTTATAACAATTTAAGAAAATTACACGACTGTTTTTGACTAATTTACTTGATGAATTTAACACACAACTCCTTATAACAACTACAATATATCTATACCTATTTCAAATGGATTTCTCTTCATCCTTAATACCTTGTTAAACACTTTACTAACAAAAAATATAATATTTTTATCATAGAAAGTTTGACTTTGTACCAAATATATTTTAGGGCACCCAAGTTGTTAAATCAAGGATCTACTAAGTCTAGGGACAATTAAAGTATTGTATCTAGATTTAGTACTAGGTAAGTAGTTTAGTGAGTTTATTCTTAATTTGTATTTTTTTTAAATGGCAAAATTAGTTAGTACCCGCGTAGAGACGTGATAACATTACAGTCAGTACTAGATCATAGTTCTATCTCACAATAAGTGTGGGTAAGGCTGCCTTCATATTAAGTCGCGCGGCTGCCGCACTACTTGCGACTTAATGTGAAGGCAGCCTTAGATTTTACCATTAGGCGCAGTCAGTCAACTGAGGTATGGCAGTTAATTCATCAATAGGGTCAGCGAAGAATGCCTTGGCCATCAACGGACTGCAGCATTGATGGTTTGATTCACCATCCTACCAGATTGAGTCCACACTCAATCTGGTACAAATTATGAGTAACTGCCCTAGTTACTCATAATTTGTAAATCATAATAACTTTCAAGACTGAAAATAAATGTTACTGAAACTGTTACCCGCACAATGCTTCAGCACACATCATAATATATTTTTATGATTGTTCATGGCTTCTATTGTGTGCATAGTTAATGACACCCATCATGTTAACAGGAAAATCAAAATAAAACAATTGTACTTAAGTCCACAGATTTTATTATTTAAAATATTGTTTTATTATTACTACCCTTTCTTGCTAAGTTTGCCGGTCTGTGGAATGTGTTATGCGCGTCCCATCGCATCGACGGCAAACTTAGCGGGAATGGGTAGTATGTTTAATGTTACATCTAAATATGGGTAATTCCAAGTTACGAGGTAATTCGTTGTATGAAGTGGCGGCGCGGCTTTTTTTATATATTTTTAATTATGTATACATTTTTATTTATGGAAACTGCTAAGTTGAAAACGTTTACAAAGTGGCCAGTCAATTTTGTTGGTTTTATATCGTTTTATAAGTGACCAGGGGAAATAAACAGTACAGGGGAGAGACAATGTGTATAGCTGGTTTGGACACTTTAAGAACAGGGAAGAGATAAACAAAAAAAAACAGGTTATTTTAAGAATCATCTTTATTTATTTTAATTATGAATTATTTATAATCAAAATTACGTGGGAGAGGCATGCTTCGATACGAATGGGCCGGCTCGACCGGAGAAATACCACGGGCTCTCAGAAAACTGGCGTGAAACAGCGCTTGTGCTGTGTTTCGCCAAGTGAGTGAGTTTACCGGAGGCCCAATCCCCTACCCTTTTCTCTTCCCTACCCTCCCCTATTTCCTTCCCTACCCTCCCCTATTCCCTTCCCTACCCTCACCCTATTACCCTATTCCCTCTTAAAAGGCCGGCAACGCACCTGCAGCTCTTCTGATGCTGCGAGTGTCCATGGGCGACGGAAGTTGCTTTCCATCAGGTGACCCGTTTGCTCGTTTGCCCCCTTATTTCATTTAAAAAAAAAAATCATTTCTTAGGAGTATTCTTTGTTTATAAAATTAAAATATGTTTCCTAAGCGCTAGGTACAAAACATAAAAAGCAATAATAAAAAGAAACAAAAACTAAAAAATCTCTTTTAATAACAGTATTAAACTTTGCTTGTGCTTAAACTATAAGAACACAATTATATTAATTATTATTTTCAAAAAGCCAGGTGATAACAGAAATATCGTCATCATTAATTTTGAAGTTCTTTCCAGTTTAATCCTTTGATGGCGTAATCGTTCTGCTATCCACTTCTTTACAAGCCGTTTTTCTGTAAAAAACCGTAATATTGTATTGTAACGCTAAGATAGACATAACGCCAAGTA